>CM038680.1:28682874-29094576 GCA_021605205.1 Aegilops longissima
CTGAAGTTCGATAGGAGCTTGATCTGAAGTACCTTGATCATCATCATTAAGCTCCTCTCTAGTCGGTGCAGGCACCACAGGAACATCTTCTTGAGCTGCGCTACTTACTGTTTCAAGAGGTAGTACTTCATCAAGCTCTACTTTCCTCCCACTTACTTCTTTCGAGAGAAACTCTTTCTCCAGAAAGGACCCGTTCTTGGCAACAATGATCTTGCCCTCGGATCTGAGGTAGAAGGTATACCCAATGGTTTCCTTAGGGTATCCTATAAAGACGCATTTTTCCGACTTGGGTTCGAGCTTTTCAGGTTGAAGTTTCTTGACATAAGCATCACATCCCCAAACTTTTAGAAGCGACGACAGGTTTCTTCCCAAACCATAATTCATACGGTGTCGTCTCAGCAGTTCGGTAGAGCCCTATTTAAAGTGAATCGGCGGTCTCTAAAGCATAGCCCCAGAATGAAGCGGTAGATCGGTAGAGACATCATAGATCGCACCATATCTAATAGAATGCGATTATGACGTTCGGACACACCATTTATTTGAGGTGTTCGGTAGCGTGAGTTGTGAAACGATTCCACATTTCCTTAAGTGCGTGCCAAATTCATGACTCAAATATTCCCCTCCACGATCTGATCGGAAGAACTTTATTTTCCTGTCACGTTTATTCTCAACCTCACTCTGAAATTCCTTGAACTTTTCAAAGGTCTCGGACTTGTGTTTCATTAAGTAGACATATCCATATCTACTCAAGTCATCGGTGAGAGTGAGAACATAGCGATATCCTCCACGAGCCTCAACGCTCATTGGACCGCACATCGGTATGTATGATTTCCAACAAGTTGGTTGCTCGCTCCATTGTTCGGAGAGCGGAGTCTTGGTCATTTGCCCATAAGGCATGGTTCGCATGTGTCAAATGATTCATAATCGAGAGACTCTAAAGTCCATCGGCATGGAGCTTCTTCATGCGCTTGACACCAATGTGACCAAGGCGGCGATGCCACAAGTATGTGGGACTATCATTATCAACTTTACATCTTTTGGTATTCACACTATGAATATGTGTAACATTACGCTCGAGATTCATTAAGAATAAACCATTCACCGGTGAGCATGACCATAAAACATATCTCTCATATAAATAGAACAACAATTATTCTCGGTTTAAATGAGTAGCCATCTCGAATTAAGCGAGATCACGATACAATGTTCATGCTCAAAGCTGGCACTAAATAACAATTATTGAGGTTTAAAACTAATCCGTAGGTAAATGTAGAGGTAGCGTGCCGGCGGCGATCACATTGACCTTGGAACCATTCCGGCAGCGCATCGTCACCCGTCCTCGCCTTGACCTCCGCTTATTCGCAGCTCACCTTTGAGTTACAAATATGAGCAACCGCACGGTATCAAATACCGGGAGCTACTCGAGTCTTGGTAAGGTACACATCAATTACATGTATATCACATATACCTTTAGTGTTGCGGCCTTTTGTCCGCTAAGTACTTGGGACGATTCGCTTCGATGACCACTTCCCTTGCAATAAAAGTACTCGGTCTCGGGCTTGGGTCCATTCTTTGGCTTCTTCCGACAAGCTGGCTTACAGTGCGGCAACTCCTTGCCGTCCTTCTTGAAGTTCTTCTTACCCTTGCCTTTCTTAAACTTAGTGGTTTTATTCACCATCAACACTTGATGTTCCTTTTGATCTCCACCTCCGCTGATTTCAGCATTGAATATACCTCGAGAATGGTCTTTTCCATCCCTGCATATTGAAGTTCATCACAAAGCTCTTGTAGCTCGGTGGAAGCGGCCGAAGGATCTGTCAATGACCGCGTCATCCAGGAGATTAACTCCCGGTGAGTCAGCGGTTGTGCAACCCAGACATTTTGAGTATGTGCTCCTTGTGAGAACTATTTTCCTCCATCTTACAGGTGAAGAACTTGTCGGAGACTTCATATCTCGACCGGGCATGAGCTTGGAAAACCATTTTCAGCTCTTGAACATCTCATATGCTCCGTGTTGCTCAAAAGCGCTTTTGGAGCCCGGTTCTAAGCTGTAAAGCATGCTGCCTTTGAGCGAGGAGTAATCATCGGCCACGAGGCGCATAGCGTTCATAACGTCTTGGTTCTCTGGGATGGGTGCTTCACCTAGCGGTGCTTCTAGGACATAATCTTTCTTGTCAGCTATGAGGATGCTCCTCGGGTTCGGACCCGATCCGTATAGTTTCTGCCATCATCTTTCACTTGGTTTTCTCTAGGGCAGCGTTGAAGTTGAGGGCAACATTAGCGTGGGCCATTTGATCTACAAGACATATTGTAAAGATTTTAGACTAAGTTCATGATAATTAAGTTCATCTAATCAAATTATTCAATGAACTCCCACTCGGATAGACATCCCTCTAGTCATCTAAGTGAAACATGATACGAGTCAACTAGACCGTGTCCGATCATCACGTGAGACGAACTAGTCAACGTCGGTGAACATCTTCATGTTGATCGTATATTCTATACAACTCATGCTCGACCTTTCGGTCTTCCATGTTCCGAGGCCATGTCTGTACATGCTAGGCTCGTCAAGTCAACCTAAGTGTATTGCGTGTGTAAATCTGGCTTACACCCGTTGTATTCGAGCGTTAGAATCTATCACACCCGATCATCACGTGGTGCTTCAAAACAACGAACATGCGCAACGGTGCACAGTTAGGGGGAACACTTTCTTGAAATTATTATAAGAGATCATCTTATTTACTCCGTCGTACTATGCAAATAAGAAGCAAAACATGATAAACATCACATGCAATCAAATAGTGACATGATATGGCCAATATCATATTGCTCCTTTGATCTCAATCTTCGGGGCGCCATGATCATCTTCGTCACCGGCATGACACCATGATCTCCATCATCGTGTCTTCATGAAGTTGTCACGCCAACGATTACTTCTACGTCTATGGCTAACGCTTTAGCAACAAAGTAAAGTAATTTACATGGCGTTATTCAATGACACACAGGTCATACAAAAAATAAAGACAACTCCTATGGCTCCTGCGGTTGTCATACTCATCGACATGCAAGTCGTGATTCCTATTACAAGAACATGATCATCTCATACATCACATATATCATTCATCACATCCTTTGGCCATATCACATCACAAAGCACTTGCTGCAAAAACAAGTTAGACGTCCTCTAATTGTTGTTGCATGTTTTTACGTGGCTGTTATAGGTTTCTAGCAAGAACGTTTCTTACCTACGTAAAACCACAACGTGATATGTCAATTTCTATTTACCCTTCATAAGGACCCTTTTCATCGAACCCGTTCCAAGTAAAGTGGGAGAGACAGACACCCGCTAGCCACCTTATGCAACTAGTGCATGTCAGTTGGTGGAACCTGTCTCACGTAAGCGTACGTGTAAGGTCGGTCCGGGCCGCTTCATCCCATGATGCCGCCGAAGCAAGGTAAGACTAGTAGTGGCAAGAAAATTGACAACATCGACGCCCACAATTGCTTTGTGTTCTACTCATGCATAGTAACTACGCATAGACCTAGCTCATGATGCCATTGTTGGGGAGCGTGGCAGAAATCAAAAAATTCTCGCATCACCAAGATCAATCTATGGAGTTATCTAGCGAGGGAAAAGGTGCATCTACATACCCTTGTAGATCATGGCGGAAGCGTTCAAGAGAAGCGGGGTTGATGGAGTCGTACTCGTCGTGATTCAAATCACCGATGACCGAGTGCGAGCAGACGGCACCTCCGTGTTCAACACACGTACGGTTGGGAAAGCGCCTCCTCCTTCTTGATCTAGCAAGGGAAGGAGAGGTTGATGGAGATCCAGCAACCTGCAGGCGTGGTGGTGGATCGTGAGGATCTCGGCGGGCTTGCCAAGCTCTCGGAGAGGAGGAGGTGTTGGAGAGGGAGGGCGCCGAGGGGCTAGGGTGCTACCCTCCTCCCCCACTATATATAGGGCCCTTGGGGCGTCGGCCCTAGGAGATGGGATCTCCAAGGGGCGGCCAGGGGTGGCTTGCCCCCCAAGCCAAGGCGCCCCCCCCCTAGGGTTTCTGCCCTAGGCGCGGGGGAGGCCAAGGCGCACCAGCCCCTGAGGATGGTTCCCTCCCACTTCAGCCCATGGGGCCCTCCAGGATAGGTGGCCCCACCGGTGGACCGGGACCCTTCGGTGGTCCGGTACAATCTGATGACCCCGAAACTTTCCGATGGCGAAACTTGACTTCCTATATATAAATCTTTACCTCCGGACCATTCCGGAACTCCTCGTGACGTCCGGGATCTCATCCGGGACTCGAACAACTTTGGGTTACCGCATACTAATATCTCTACAACCCTAAGCGTCACCAGAACCTTAAGTGTGTAGACCCTACGGGTTCGGGAGACATCTGAACATGACCGAGGCGACTCTCGGTCAATAACCAACAGCGGGATCTGGATACCCATGTTGGCTCCCACATGCTACTGTGATGATCTCATCGGATGAACCACGATGTCGAGATTCAATCAATCCGTATACAATTCCCTTTGTCAATCGATGCGTTACTTGCGAGACTCGATCGTCGGTATCCCAATACCTCGTTCAATCTCTTTACGGCAAGTCACTTTACTTGTACCGTAATGCATGATCCGTGACCGGACACTTGGTCACATTGAGCTCATTATGATGATGCATTACCGAGTGGGCCAGAGATACCTCTCCGTCATCGAATGACAAATCCAGTCTCGATTAGTACCAACCAGCAGACACTTTGGGAAATACCTGTAGTGCACCTTTATAGCCACCCGATTCGTTGTGACGTTTGGCACACAAAGCACTCCTACGGTGTCGGGAGTTGCACAATCTCATGGTCTAGGAAATGATACTTGACATTTGGAAAAGCTCTAGCAAGCGAACTACGATCTTTGTGCTATGCTTAGGATTGGGTCTTGTCCATCACATCATTCTCCTAATGATGTGATCCTGCTATCAATGACATCCAATGTCCATAGTCAGCAAACCATGACTATCTGTTGATCAACGAGCTAGTCAACTAGAGGCTCACTAGGGACATGTTCTGGTCTATGTATTCACACATGTATTACGATTTTCGGATAACACAATTATAGCATGAATAATAGACAATTATCATGAACAAAGAAATATAACAATAACCATTTTATTATTGCCTCTAGGGCATATTTCCAACACCAACCCCGCCTCTGGAGCCCACCAGCGCCCTCGAGCCTCCTCCTCTCTTTAGCCATCTCTTGGCATCTGCCGTGCGCCCACCACGACGGTTGGCGCCCACCGTGGGGAAGATCGAGGCTGGCGGGGCATGCTTGAGCGGGGCCCTTCTCCTACACCGGCAGGTCCGTCGCTGGCGAGCGATGTCGTCGGCCTTCGCCGCCTCCTTCACCGCTGCGCATCTCCGATCGTTGAGGCCAGCAGTACCCAGCGAGGTGCTCAGCTACTCCGACTCCCCCCTCTCCCTCGGCGGCGGCGTTTCCGCCGGGGCAATGGACATCCATGTGGAAGTCTTCGTTGCCGGCGATGGCGCCTCCTCCTCGTCGAGCAAGATGAGAAGGCTGCAAAAACAGGGCGCGGCCGGAGCGGACCGAGCCATCCGATCTATTGCGGCGCCCGTGATGCGAGCCTCCGCATCCCCAGCGAAACCGATGTCGGCGCCACCAGCGTCGTTGAGGCCCGAACCGGCTTCGAGAAAAGCGCGCGGCGAATCTTTGAACTGTCGAGGCGCTTCGCCGCCACTCGGCGTCGCCTGAGCGCCGCTCGGTGGGCGCAATGCCGCCTCTGATTCACGCCCGTCGCGGCGAACCAAGCGGTCGCCGATGTGCGTGCCGGGAAAAGCGATCGGCGGGCTCTTAGCGCCGTCCGGCCGTCTCGAGACCCAGCGAAGAACATCGTCTGCCCGAGCAGCCGCGATCGGCTGAACCAGCTCACGGTGAGGCTGAAAGGCGCATCAGGCGGATCGCGAACTCCTCAACGCCGCCAACACCAGCGAGCCGCCTCAACCAGCTCACCAAGCCGGCGAGATCCGGCTCCGCCCGCCTTGGCGGACCCGGCGAACTTCTACACACCGCTTCCTCGCCACCCGGCGAGGCACACTCAGGCCGAGTCCGGACTCGGCGCGATCCGGCCACCATAGCCGCCGGCGGATTGGGCGACGAGCCCGTCCCAGAGATCCAGCGCGGACCCGACCAGCATGGCCGGTGTCCGGCTCCAACCGACCCGACCCCCCGTGGCCTGGCCGCAAGTCGACTCGGCCCGCGCGCCATCGACAATGCCGATGCCCGCCACCGCCTCGATCAGCTCGCTCGCTCCCTGGAGGTGGAGGAAGCGGCGCCATCGGGCGGCGTGCGTGCCCCGCGCATCCGGGAGAGCCCTTCCCCAAAGGTTCATGCTCCCCGACACCCCCAAGTACAACGGGACCGTGAAGCCAGAAGACTGGCTCACCGACTACACCACGGCCATTGGCATCACCGGTGCCAATCATCGTTTCATCGTGTGCTACGCACTGCTGATGCTCCAAGGGTCGGCCCTCACGTGGTTGAACAGCCTGCGGATGGGCAGCATCAACACGTGGGTCAATTTCGAGGAAGCCTTCGTCCGCAACTTCACGGAGACCTACAAGCGACCCGGCCGCCCTAGTCAGCTCGCCATGTGCGTGCAAGGGCCTCGAGACGATCGCGAGTACCTCGCATCTGGACCGAGCTCCGGAGCGATTGCGAGGCGTCCATGAAGTCGGCGATCGATGCCGTCGGTGGTGCGAGGCGACACCCTCCTCAAGCACAAGCTCTTAAGCTCCAAGCCGGCCACCATGGCCGCGCTCATGGTGACGGCGGACAAATACGCCAACGCCGACTCCGCCATGAAGATCCAGGTGGCGCTGGATGAAGCCGGCAAGGAAAAGCCAGTTCCCCCTCCGAAGCCGGCCGGCGAAAGCAGCCGGTAGCAGCATCACCAGAACAACAAGCGCAAGGCCGACCAGCCGGCGCAGCGCCACGACAACCAGCTCGTCACGGCCACCGAGCCCGCGGCGGACCTGGCGGTGAAGCGCCAGCAAACCGGCAATACGGCATGGCAACCCGCCATGAGTTTCAAACAAATGCTCGATGCCCCTACAAGCACCACACGGCGCAAGACCCTCCACGCTGCGCTTGACGATGCGCCATCACCAGCGCATCATGAGGCGGCGTCCGCCTCCTCGGCTCCGGCTCCAGTGCGGGACAGCGCCTCCACCTCCACCGCCGCCTCCCGCTGGCGAAGCGCGATGTGACGGCGCCTACCGGACGAGCAGCGGCCTCGTCGTCTTCACCAGCCTCGGCGATGATAAGCGCAGCGAGCGCCTCCTTCGGCAGGAGGTGAACACCGTCGTCCCTGTTGGAAATATGCCCTAGGCAATAATAAAATGGTTATTATTATATTTCCTTGTTCATGATAATTGTCTATCGTTCATGCTATAATTGTGTTATCGAAAATCGTAATACATGTGTGAATGCATAGACCACAACATGTCCTAGTGAGCCTCTAGTTGACTAGCTCGTTGATCAATGGATGGTTCACGGTTTCACGACCATGGACATTGGATGTCATTAATAACGGGATCACATCATTGGGAGAATGATGTGATGGACAAGACAATCCTAAGCATAACACAAGATCATTATGGTTAAATGCGCGAGCTTTTCTAATGTCAAGTATCATTTCCTTAGACCATGAGATCGTGCAACTCCGGATACCGTAGGAGTGCTTTGGGTGTATAAGCGTCACAACATAAGCGGGTGGCTATAAAGGTGCACTACATGTATCTCCAAAAGTGTACATTGGGTTGTACAATTGAGGCTGGGATTTGTCACTCCGTGTAGCGGAGAGGTATCTCTGGGCCCTTTCGGTAATGCATCATCATAATGAGCTCAATGTGACCAAGTGGTTGATCACGGGATCATGCATTACAGTGCGAGTAAAGTGACTTGCTGGTAGCGAGGTTGAATGAGGTATTGGGATACCGGCGATCGAATCTCGGGCAAATAGCGTGCCGATTGACAAAGGAATTGTATCACGGGATTACTTGAATCCTCGACATCGTGGTTCATTCAATGAGATCATCGTGGAACATGTAGGAGCCAACATGGGTACCCAGATCCGCTGTTGGTTATTGGCGGAGAAGCTGTCTCGGTCATGTCTGCGTGATTCGAACCCGTAGGGTCTACACATAAGGTTCGATGGCGCTAGGGTTATTAGGAAGACTTGTATGTGTTTACGAATGTTGTTCGTAGTCGGATGAGATCCCGGGCGTCACGAGGAGTTCGGAATGGTTGGAGGTGAAGATTTATATATGGGAAGTCGTCATACGGTCACGGAAAAGTTCGGGGCATATCGCTACTAAAAAAATATACTTCCGTGATGATACGTGTTTGTCACGATGGAGTCGCGTTTTTGTCATGCATGTACATCCATGACAAATTTATAACGAGAATCAAGATAGTCATACTGTCTTTGTCGTAGAAGTGTTCCATGACATTACCAAAATTATCATCACGGAAGTGCCACTTCCATGACGATAAATCGCGCGTCCGAAGTGCTTTTCGTCAAGGGTGACCGACACCGTGGCATCCACCATAGCGGAGCGCCGTTAAGCTATCGGGTCGGATTTTGGATTCGATAACCCGTTAACAGCCTCGACCAATGGGAAATTTCCGTGTAAAATCATCATTGGCTGGAGGAAACACGTGTCGGCTCATCGTTGGGACGGATGTCATCCACACATTGGACGAGAAAGCGCCTATGATACGTCGACATGGCACGACCATCAAGTTTAAATGGGCGGCCCAACTAAAGGCCCACAAGATTTTGCGGACCATAATGTGCGGCCCGATTAAAGGCCCACGAGATTTTGCGGACTATAATGGGCTGGCCAGCTAAAACCCACAATTTCGCGGGCCATATTAGGCGACCCGATAAAGGCCCACAAGATTTTTGTGTGCCATAATGGGCTGGCCAGTAAAACCCACAAAATTCTTGCGGATCATAATGGGCTGCCCGACTAAAGGCCACAATTTGGCCGACATTAATGGGCGGCCCATTTGTAAACCCACAAATTTTGAGGACCCTAGTAGGCGGCCCATTAGCGGCTGCCATGTTTTGGGCCAAATGCGGCCCATATTTGATCCGGTCCATTAATGGCCTGCCTGCGTTCGGGCCTAATAATGGCCCATATAAGATCCGACCCGTTAAAAGCATCCCACTTTACGGGCCAAATCACGGCCGAGATCGGTCCGGCCCTTTAAGAGGCTTTGGGATCAATTATGGCCCATATCAGATTTGGCCGTTATTTGGATGCTATGATTTTGGGCCCACTTGCTAAAGGCCCATTTAGTAATTCGACGATATTAGTTTGACTGTTAAGGGCCCATTTAACATTCGGCCCTATATTAATTTGATTACATTAAAGCACGTCATATAGTTGGGCTAACTATGGCCGGTTTGCATCCGCTGCTTTCTTGACCGATGTCGATTGGGCCAAACAAGGACCGAGACAACTTTGGCTGTTAAAAGCCCGTGAATTGATTCGCACAATCATGGGTGGGGTCCATTTAAGACTCTGCCGGCCGTGAGCTATTCGACACGTTTAGGTCCAGCCTACTCCTCGGCCTCCTAAAGCCCATTGAGTTTCTTGCGAAAAGAGGGCGGGAGTTACTCGGCCTATTAAAGGCCGAATCTACTAGTGGGCGGTTTGGTGGGGCCCATGATGCGGATCATACATCGTGATTGCATAATGGCCCGATTATGTACCGTAATTTTACGGTTTTTCGGTTTCTTTGCGAAGGCAGGATATATATCTGATAAAATAACTGCAGCATCATGAATAAGAAAAAACCTAGACTATACAATAAAGAAATTACGACATATTACATCCACTTGGCATCAAAGTTAGCCACTATGATAAGCGAACAATGATTACATACCTTTGGGCATCAAAGATGCGCCACGATTGCAAATAAACCTGTTGACAAAATAATATACAAAACCGACATCACTTCAATAGAGTTCAAGAAAGGTTAGCCCTCTTTGAGTGCAGTATAAGCGGTGAGCAAGATGATGAGGCTGCGCTTGTTCAACACTTATATCTTTCTCACTCTGAAAGATAAACAAGCGAGACGGATGACAGGTTTTGCACATAAAAGTATCGATCTTGACAATTCATCACATTTCTTCTTGTGAATAAAGTGACACAATTTAAAATTGCATTAACACAATATGGTATTGTTCAGGTCAATACATGGCAGGAAATGACATTGTGAAGGGTTGGCAGCTTCACGACACCCTTGGATTACAGATCAAGAACTCATAAGTATCAATGGCTAGTGTCTTTGTCAATTTATCCCATTTCAAATTGGCAAATAAAGAGGCGGTTTAAATAATACTCCCTCGTCAAGAATTACTTGTCATCAAAATGGATGTGTCTAGAACTAAAATACATCTAGATACATCCATTTCAATGACAAATATTTTTGAACGAAGAATAGTAAATTTTGTTTTCTTGGTGATATGACATTGTTCATAGTTAAGACATTGCAGAATATGACATTGTCTTTGTAGTGGGTAGGTTCACCACACCTTTGGATTCGGATGAAGAACGAAGCATACATGCGGTGCAAAGAAGATCACTTGCTCTGTATAGTTTAATTTACATGGTATGAAGAAGGAACTTGGTTGTACAACTGAAAACTTAAATTGAGAAGGACAAACTTTTGTTTATGAACTACATAATAAACTTTAAACATGCAATTTGATGCAAACACCAAAAATAAACAGCTATTGCAGTCATGCCTAACCAAATATACACAACAAAGTTTGAAGGCTTGAGAAGGACAAACTTACATTCTTGGTGAAGGCAGGCTCTATAAAGCCCTTGTCCATCTTGATGGGGAGGAATTCAAGAAGTTTAGCACAGAATGTTCTTCATAAGCATTCCTTTATTCTACATTTTGTTAAGAGTAAATATAGATGTGATAATATCTGAAAAAATGGAGAATATTTAAGATAATATGAAGAGTGATGCTACATAACCAAGTAGCTATAAATGTATGTGCAGCGATACGGGAAAAAGGCATAACCAAGAGCAATGCACAGCTAAACTTCTTGATACCAACCTTATGGTAAGAGTAAATATAGATCGATGTGTAGAAAATGGAGGCAAAGGAAAATAAGCTGCAGTGATGGTACATGAACAACTACTGTCAATATAAGTACAGCGATAAAGGACATCATGTACTTAAAAGAACAATGCGAGCTAAAAAATTCATTGGCATTGGATATATTCTACACTAATGTAACCATTCATACAGATCGAGATAATTTGGAGAAAACAATTGATAAGCAAGCTATCATGCATCTGCTGTCACATAATGAACGGTATGTATGCAAATGCGGTGATACATGACAACGGTACTAACAAGAGCAAAGCAGCGGGCATCATATTTGCGATATCACTGTCGTTCTTTTCAAACCGAATTCTTCTTGAGCATATTTCCTGCAAAAAGATCCGTAAGGCACATGCGGAAAAGTAGAAGTTCAAATTGTCATGTGATTTCATAGGCGATTACCTCATCCAGGAGCGAGACCAATGCATAACAAGGTTTTCCATTCAATGTCTTCTAAATTTAGCACGAAGACTTCACGGAAATTCGTTTATAGACTTGCCATCAAAGTGTGATTTCCTCGGGTAACACCGATACTACTGCAATGCTTCCTTGAAAAGCACAAGCAAGCTTTGCTCGTCATGACTATCAGATTGACCCTCACCTAGTTACAACAATGTAATGTAAATCATTGATGTGTTCGATCAGCGAAAACAGGAAAATAATAACCATGAATAATAGCACTTACCGTAAGTTGGGCGGGAAGATGTGAAAATGGTGTTTGTCTTCACTATAATCTTCCCATGATGGGAATATATGCACGTAGTCCCTAACAACATTGAAAGCATTGTCTTTTAAACTGGGAATAAATGGAATGGGGTTCCAATCTGCGAGGAATTGGCCGTCTCTGCGGTTGGGATAGGTCTTGACGGTGGACTTGCTGTACTTTTTCTTTGGAGTGGGATTTTTACGTGAATGCGGCTGGTGCTATGGCAAATGAAATCGGTATACCTTTTCTTTGGAGTGCAGGTCCTGTGTGGTGGGGCTAGTGGTGTGGCGGTGAAGTATGGAGTGCAGTCTGCTTTGAGTCGGTCCTATGTTTTGTGTCCTTGGTTGTACAGCCAATATAAGTGGGGTATGTTGTCTGATTTCTCGGCACCACATGTTTTCAAGGACTTTCTTGGTGCTCCTTCAGGTTCGGCAATCACCCTCTTCCTTTTGATGTCGATGCACAAGAACAACATTTGAGTGGAAAAACATGGTATGATGACGGATGGAATATGTATTGATAATGGATGGGCATGGCATCTCGAGGTTATATGATGAGTAAACTAAGCGGATGGTGGTGCAACAAAGTAGAAGAAATGCAAGACAACATATGCAAGATCGCACAATCAATAAAACCTTGCCAAATTAGAATAGGCACCTTGATGGGTGAACAGGACAGGCCATCGCCTTTGACTCCTCGAGGTTAGAATAGTCATTAGGATGATATTACGAACAAGAATCAACAGGTGGGGGCGTCTGAGTTTCATTGCTTCGAATGGCACTCAATGCCTTGGTGCCAATTTTGTAAGTCATTGCGGTGTTCCACAATATTCTTCGATCTTGGATTCTTATATTCTTTGTAATTGCATATAATATCGAGAACCATGAAAACATAAATAGTTGTGAGATTATCTTTGTAATGCAGATGATATTCTAATATAGAGGCGCCCTGTAAACACTTATGTGCTATCCTTTGGATTACGATGAGAGAGCTCATGTGTGATGTAATATCGTGCGTGCATTTATATAATCTGGCACAAGTACACAAAAAATAGGCTCGAAGTAAGGATAGCGGCGGATGATAGGTTCATAATATCTTGTATCTGAGTTTATTGCCAAACCATGATAACAAGAGCACACAACAACTAGGCAGATCATAGTGTACATAACGGGGTACACCATAACCACGATATATAAATCGGGAAAGTGGGCGGCTTGAAAATACGGTGTTGTATTGTTGCTAGTAATTGAAAGCCTATCGATCACGTCTGAGGCTAGCGCTATCGAACATGGTAAAGAAGAGCAACAGATTTTGGATAATAAAATGTTGGTTCGCGGTGCCCACAAGATGAACGAGGCGCATTAGAATGCAACTCCGTTGTGTCTCGACCATTTCAGGCGGTTGGATGAAGATCCTCGTCTCCTAACCCTTCTTCTTCCTCGTCTCTTAATTCTTCCCATCGAGAACACCACACGGGCCGCCCGGCGGACCACGGCCCCACCACTGTGTTCCTCCGCCACCCCCACCCCCACCCGTCGAGTTTTCTTAGTTCGTGAGGCCCCACAACCACCGACCCCCTTGGATCGCCCGGCGAACTCCGTGAGCTCTGAAAAATCGTGACCCAATTTTGAAATTTAGTCTCTGTGATTTAACTAGTGTGGAATATAAAGGGAAAACCATAAGCATTGGGAGTATAGTGTTGGCGTGCCATGGCGGATCTGAAGGTGCAAACCGGACAAAGGCAACCGCAACCAAGACAAGAAATCAGAGTAAGCGGTGGCGATCTATTTTCTTGCTGCGATAAATAAGTTGAGCGAATCTGAAAAGTACCGCCTACAGTGCGGCGCCGTGTCGCATCTGCTGAGAATTTAGCGGTGCTGCGGTAGCGATGGCTGTCGGCGTGGAAGCAGATCTAGGAGGGTAGGCGATGGCGGCGAGCGCGGTGGATGAGACAGTCGTGAGGCGGCGCCCGGCAAGGTGGACGGCAGCGGGGATGAAGCGAGAGGACGGGATGCAAGGATCCCGGTCGAAGGCGTGGATGAGAGGTCGATCTCTTGTAATGGGCGGCGTCGGGGTATCGGCTCCGGCATGGTGGAGGAGGACGGTGGTGGATGGGGTGGCGGACGGCGGCGGCGGAGGAGGTGGGGTGGAGAGGGTGTTTTGGCGCCCACGTAGTCGAATGGGGAAAAGGGAGGTAGAGAGGAAGGGGAACCATGTATTGAGGCGCTTGTCTCAAATCGAGAAATTTACAAACTTAGCCCCGTTTCAAATTTCTACTACATCACAACAACATTAGTCGGTTGGGGATAGGCGGTAATCTCGCATACACGAATATTTGCCGCGAGTTTGTTTTGGCGCCCACGTGTATGAATATGAATCGGGGAGGAGTCGATTTTGGCCGAGGCACCTTGTGTTTTAAGCGCCCACCGTGTATGAATCCGGGTGAGGCGGTTACGTCATGTTTGGGTGAAATTACAAACCTACCCTATCGAAACCTATAGAAATCCAGCGAGATAGGCTTTGCGTGGCGAGGATAGGCGATAGTGATTTCCATCTACAGATTTTGGTTTGGTGATTCTTGTGACTTTCCCGCTTCGTTCAAATTTTGCACGATTGCGTTTACCGTGCCAACTCAATCGAATCCCGTTTGTATTCTACTATTTTTTTTAGGCGGGATCCATTTTCAATTGGAATTACATTCTATATACATCATTTTTATATATACTTTCAAAAGCACAACACCATTTATACATAAATATGGTTTACAAATGGCATGATCTCAGATTCATAAGGTTGTATCCATCAATTTGGATTTTCAAATATTTGAAACCACTTTATGTTGAAATCAATGTATGCATTCCTCGCTAACTTGTCTCCAATTAATGTGTGTTTCATGCGGGTTTTTAACTTCTCAAACATGTATAATGTGTTTCACACACGCAACATATAGTTTAATCCCGTTTAGACATTAATTGCATATAAACCATGCATTGTTTGTAATTGAAGAATCTATGGATCACCAATATTGATAAACTATATAACATTACACATGTGCCCAAATTCAAATGAATATGCATGTTTGATACACCAATTTGCGTTATGATATTATCGATGTCGTGATCTCGGTTTAAATATTTGAATCCCTTTAATCAGATATTAGTCTCATATAGCTATCACTCATGCTTATATAGGACTATCTCTACGGACCTATCTGCGTTCATCGTCTCTCGGGCATCTCTCGTGCTACTGTATGTCGACAATGATCTTTTATCTTTGTAACACCTTGGCGGTACTCTCTCCTCGACCTTCATCACTCTATCTCTCTCTAAGTATATCTCGCCCCTGCTATGTGTCTCTAGCTATGATTCTCCATGTGGAATCTCTTTCTCTCACACAAACACAAACCTTTGTCTCCTGGGGTCTCATTTCTCTCAACTATTCCCATGTGTGCCACTTTCGCACCCCTCATCTGAGATGTCTTTCGCTCCTTAGATATGAGAACCTACGACTCTTCCTCTTCAATATCTCTTTCTCACACACAAACACAAACTCTGTCTCCCAGGGTCTCATATTTCTCCATTGTTCTCTTGTATGTCGCTCAAACACACCCTCTCCCTAGAGATATCTTGTGTTCCCTCATATGTCTCTCTAGCTATCACTCTCGTTGTGAAATATCTTTCTCTCTCATGAGACACAAAACTCCGTCTCTCTGGATCTCATTTCTCTCGATATCTGTTTGTATGTGACTCACATGCACCCTCTCTCTATCTCTCTCACACCCACACACATAACCCAGCCTTGATCCACTCGACTCCTATCTCTAGCACACTAGCTAGCATCTTTATCTTTCTATTTATCATTTCTCCATCAACCTTCTTTCTAGCCCTCACTCTTGATTCCTATCACGCACACTACATATGTTTCTCTCTACATGCAGTCAAGTGCCCTCTCACACATATATAACTTCACCCTTTGAACCACGGACGGTCATCTCCAACACCCAAACTAACGGATGTCCCTCTAGCTAGCATCTCCATCTCTGTATCTATCTGTAGTTTCTCCGTCAACATTTCTTTCTACTTGCAGTCTTGCTTCCTATCACCCACACTATATATGTCTCTCCATACATATGCATTTATAGGTTGATCTCTTTTGCACAATCGTTCGCCTCACCCCTCTGCTCGCCATAGATGCATGCTCCAGCCCGCCACTATCTCTTAAAGACAAAAACACATGCTCAATTGTGGGCCTTCTTCCTGCATTCTCACATGCATGCATATTGTCATACCGACCCGTCTCTCCCATGTCGTTGATCTTATGACTTATGTCTTCTTTCTTTTATCTCGATCATGCGCACACACACACACACACACACACACACACACACACACACACACATGTATACATGTATACCTCTCACACATGCACGTTCAAGGTCTCTATGTCTCCATCGTAGTTAATTACCCTCAATCCTAGCATACATCGAATCGTTCTCCTCTTTTGTGCACATAACTTCCACTGGATGGGCAAAACACACACTCACATAACAATCTCCTTCTAGCTACCCCCAGCGCCTCTCACTCTTCCCTATATCCCCGAAACCAATAAGACCATCCCTTTGTTTAATTCCGCCTACATGCACCATCGATATATAGTAGTCTTCCTCGGTGTCTCTCGAACAAACCACGTTCTCTCGATGTCGACTCCTCTCACAGCACACACCTTCTCTTCCCTCTCTCTGGGCATTTCTCTCTCGCACCCCATCGTTGGTGGCCTCTGCCATACACATCACCTCTCTATGATGAAGCCATGCACACTTAAATTACATCCGCCACAGAGGACCCCCACACACACACACACACACACACACACACACACACACACCCCCACACTAAGACTCCATCTCTCTCTCTCTCTCTCTCACACACACACACACACACACACACACACACACACACACACACACGCACCCCTCCCCACACACATTTAGACTCCATCTCTCTCTCTCTCACACACACACAAACTAAGACTCCATCTCTCTCTCTCTCTCTCTCTCTCTCTCTCTCACACACACACCCCACACACACTAAGACTCCATCTCACACACACATGCTCTAGGTGGAGCATTTGTTCCTACCCTTCATCCAACCTTACCCGTATGATAAACAATCACCTTTATTTACTTGCATAACATGGACAGATTCCACTTTACTTTAGTAGTCGACAAACTTATCATCATGCCCTTATAAAAAAGCGAGTTGGCGATGATGGTGTGCACTGCCATCTTATGTCTGAGACCGTATGATCTATATCGGCGGATAGAAAGCAAACTATGATAATTTTACAAAGATACCGCACCTCTCTCACATCATTATCTCCATAACCTCATTGCTCAGCAATTAAAAAGAATAAGTCTCGGAACAATCTAGCATGCATGGTGGCGCTGCTGCTTTGCGGCGCAAATCCATCCCATGCCTCCGCCCATTCCGACCACAAGTCACCACCATGCTCCCTCCTCCTCGCCTTATCTCTCATCTTTCATTTTTCGATGACATTCTCGAGATACCAGTTTTCGATAAAATTCTCGAGATATCATTAGTTTTACATGGGATTACTCCTGCATGGGTCAATCACAATAGGTGTTTTGTAAAGAATGCATATTGATGTTCCGTGCAATGCGAGAATCTTGCTTGTAATTATATAACACAAATCACGAGCAGGAAGTGACATTTTTGACACAACCACGTTAACATGGCCATGTAAATCACGAGCAGGAAGGAGAAGGGAAGCGGGCTGTGGAGTAATGTTTTTACCACAATTTCTTAGGAAGCGGAGTGCAATAATTGAGTAGTTTTCAAACTACCATTACTACTACACACAAGCGGTTCAAAACCTATACTCCCTTGCGGTAGCGCGCTTCCATGTGAGCGGTCAGCGTCATACAGGCGTTAAGCGCCGCATTAATGCCGGCAGGCGGGGCGACCTCTCCTGGCGCCCGGCTTTGAAATGGCGCGATGGCGAAGCGCCGGTTCTCGGTGCCTGCGACTGCTCAGCGTCGAGGCTGGCCATAGGCCTGTTTGGATCCATGGGTTAGAGTTAGTTTGAGCTAGTTGGGGCTCAAATAGCCCTAAAGTATCCAAGCATGAGGGTTTAAATTGGAGCAAGTTGCACCTAACCCACCAAAAAACTATCCCACCAAGAGGTGCTAGCGGAGATAGTTCTCATTGGGACCACTAAAAATCACTTTTCTCTCTCCATGAAGTGCATTTATTGTCAATCTAACCTGTCACCCAAACACCTCTTTGGCTACAGTTAGTTCAGGGTTAGTCATGAGTTAGTCTAACCTCTAGCTAAGTTAGAGTATCAAGCAGGAGCAATATAGGACATGCAAGTTGCTCAAAGCATACATGCAAATTAAATGCGTGAAAGGATTTTTTCTTTTTGAAGCGGAGCGTGAAAGGAATTTTTTAGAATGCTCTTGGCATGTCGCTAACATGTGATAGTTAACCGACCTCAATAGGCGGCAAAAGCGCCAGCCGCCGCACTTTGATAGAGGCGAGGAGGAGAAGCGATACAGGCTGCGGATTACTAGAGATAGGTGTCATACGGAAGCCAAGAAATATGGTGATAGCGTGGGTTAGCCATGTACTAGTATGATGTAACTACTTTGGGCTGCCATGTTTCGTACTCTTCCGATCCTTTGTGGAGATGATTGGTTAATTTTATATCGCTGAATAATATTAAATATTATGAGTCGGGACGCTCCTACGAGGTTCCTTGCTCCTTCTCGGTCGTCCGGAATCTATTGTTCTTCCACTCTATTTTTTATGTGAGCTTTGTTCATCCTTTTGCCAACCGCGAGACATCTAGCATCAAGGTGCACGTGTTATGCAACGATCGTTCCATCTATATGAAGAACATGTGGGACTGGAACTCTGAGATGGACATGTACCCGAGGTGGGCGTCTGAACCTGAGTAATGTAGCGCAGATAAGTGAAGTAGAAAGGCACAAATGGTATGAACATGCGTGGCATACAGGTGTGTTTGGTTGCGTTCTCGTCTCAGCATAGTTGTTCCCCCTTCATGCATGCTCAACTCAACACCCTCTTCATGCATGCTCTCTTCATGCATGCTTCTAGTGTATTTGTGCTAAACTAGTGTGGACTCATGCACCCTCCATACACTCTACCAAACACCCAAAAGTAGGTCGAGAAGGGAACTCTTGGCGGCATTTGTCTCTTACTCGTAGTACCACTAAATGTTATGCGTGCAATGCGGTGATGTTATAGATGCGTGCCTAAGTACTCTACTACTACTATATTAGTTGGAGGCACATATTAACTTTTATATTTGTTTACGTGTATGCCCGAGACCTTCCAACTAGGCGTGTCTTTCTCTCGAGCCGCACTTTGTATCGTTCATACCACTAAGTACTACTATGTGTGGTCTCCGACCAGAAGTGGAAGAAGTGGAGGCGGCTCTACCACGTTGTTTTTTTCGCTGGGCTCTACCACGCTGTTCATGTCCCTCCTTTCGCGGCGTGTGGGACATCCGGCATCTGCGTGTTTGGCACCCTTCGTCGTAAGAGTTGAAGCGCTAGCATTCATCGAAATAAAAATAATTATAAATCGGCGGTGATACTATTTTTTGCAAACCAATCAGCGATGATACTATACCACGCGGTTTCCTTGCTCCTCGATATCGGAAAGAATACTTCCGTTCGCCAACATGTGGGGCGTCGACCATCTGGTCCACTTGCCATGCCGCGAGAACTCAAGGAGAGTCACCCGGTCGTCGCGCGCGCGATAACAATGACTAATGAGCCGTCAAATCACAGGCCCACTTCCCACTTTGAAGTTGCTCGGACGAAGGAACCATCATGACTTCGTTGAATTCCGCTTCTTGAAGAAAACTACTGTACCAGCGATCTTGCTAGCTACAATATTTACTCCAACAGAGGCCTCCTTTACGTTCATAGGATAGGAATATGAAAATCATAGGAAGTGAGATGACATGCATCTCAATTCCTATAGAAAAAGATGCCATTTGATGCATAGGATAGGAATGTTTCCATTTAGTCTAGGCTAATGTCTTTGGTAATTTGCTCTAAAAACTATAGTAGTAACTAGTACTAATCTTGGTACATGCTCGTACTCGGAACACAGACACACACACTAACTACTAGTACTACTACTTCTCACATGTTGGCGGGGCCGTCGTTCTCCTTCCGGCTTTGTCGGCGACACCCCACCATGCTTGGATCTCCACCGACCTCTCCGCTTGATGGTCGTCGTCCTTTTCTTTCTTGCGTGGCGGGCCTCTCTTTTCTTGAGTGCTTTCGACTTTTCCGCTTCCTCATGCGGCTTTGGCGCCTCTTGCTCTACCGCCCATTCGGCCTTGGCATCTTCAAATTCCTCCCACATAGTTGTGAGGTTGCGAGCAGCGATGAACTTCGGCGCGGCGGGATGCCATCGCTTCCCTACCATTTTGTGTGCGTTAAGTGGGCGGCGAGAACTTCGGCGCGGCGGGATGCCATCGCTGCCTTACGGTTAGTGTGCGGCGCGGTGGCATGAGCGGCGCTTGGTGAGAGCTTCGGGGTGGAGTGGCGGACAACCATATAGTGCATTGGTTTGTCAAGAGCTCAAGGACGAAGGCGAAGCAAATTAGGATTCCCCTTCAATCCTGGTCATTTATTACGAGTAAAATGCATTGGCGGTCATCGAACTTGTCTTGATAGCTCACTTTGATCATTGTATCGAGATATGGTGATTATCGGTCAGCGGCTCAGCGTATAGCTCCGTATTTGTATGGTTGACCAGTCAAACAGTCCACATCGCCTCATCAGCTCGTGTTCTTTATCTATCTCGCGGGCCTACACAGTGAATGGAGAAAGAAATCTGTAAAAACCAAAATTATGCGTATGTGGGGAATCAAACCACGGACTCGTCGCTGCAGCGCACCCTCGTCGACCAAATGAAAATGAAATACTTGGCGTCGGACACTCACGCTCACGCTGTCAAAGCATGCTAATGCATGCCGTCGCCCTCTAAATCAAAGTCCTGCTCATGGCGCAACACAAGCGGCGAGCCCATCACTGCGCGCCCGGCGTTGCGACATTCTGTTTAGGCGTTTGATGGAGGCCTCTGTGACGCCGAGCATGTATTCACTGGCTCAACACCAGCGGTCATACTCGGACCGCCTTGCTCATGTATATCGTCCATCACAGCGACAATCTATAAAACAGCCTAAGCTAGAGAGGTACTATGGTAGTATGGTGCGGGTATGTACTATCGTGGCGACCGATCTTAGTGCCCTTTGCACACGAAACCCTTCCGCCGCTAGCGCGCTTCCGCTGAAAGCGGTCACCGTCTCTCCGAATGTCAATGCGCATTCACGGACTTAGCTGCAGGTGCAATTGGTGTGTCAGCGACATGTGGGCGAGCGCCCATTCTGCCCACATGTCGATGGTAATCGCATCTGGAGTTAAATCGCTGGCAACATCCCCATTCACGCCCGCGAACCTACTCCGGCGCCGATTGTCCATCCGTCTGCCGTGGCTCATTGCCATTCGCCGCTATATTAACGAGCCCGGCTCCCAGCCATAGCCAAAGACCCACACTTATTCTCCTCGGTCCCTTCATACATCGGCACCACTTCAACCATGGCCTCCTGGCGCTCGAAGCTCTCTTGGGCGTCTTGTCGCGAGGAAGCGAGCGAGGACATCGGCGGCTCCGCTCGGCGCCTCAAAGCTCTCTTGACGTCTTGTCGCGAGGAGCAAGCGAAGAGATCGCCCGGCTCCCCGGCCGCCCTCCGCCACCACGACCCTGAAGCCGGCAGCGAGGAAAAGTAGTACGGTGAGTCGCCACCGCTCTGGTCCTAGGAAGGCCACCGCTCCTCCACTCGGTCGATGCCAAGCTTGGTGGGATAAAAATCGGCGGCCGATTAGCCGCTTGATGGTGACGTGGTGGTGGAAATCTTCATAACCTTGTGCTCCAGAGGAGGAGGTTATCGGGCGGATAAGGAGGAGGCAAAGGCAATGGCCTGATTTCTCGGGTTCATGGCGGACATGGTGGTCGGGGCCCGGCGATCGTTTAGATTAGGTTCTGATGGGTTTTAAATGCGGTTTGTGCGAAATATGTAATGAATTTCATCCAGTTTATAGGAAAAGTTCTCGAAATGTAATGAATTTCATCCGGTCAATTTGAAATTTGCTTTGTTTGCAATTTCGTCCGGTTAGTTCATATAGTTGTCGAAAGGTATGCGGGCAGCATCGGATGGCATCCATCGGTGTCCTCGGACGAGATCTTGGTGTAAATTTGTGGGCCAGCGCTGGAGATGCCTAACTATCATGCTATAATCGCTAACAATCCTCCATTATTTGGCGGGAATAGTTATCCCTCGATCAAAATCAGATCTGCGGTGTTTCGCACTCCTCCAGCGTAAAGTGTAAACTCTTGCTTACATAAAAATGGAGCAAGTGGGCGACAACATGTACGTCATATCACTCGAACTAGCCCGCCTAACGGCGGTAAAGCACCGCCCTCGTCATTTTGTTCTGGATTTCTATCGATCGATCGCGCGAAAATGTTACGCCGCCAAGTTCTAAAGGAAAAGCGACACACTTACGACTCATCGCGCCATAACCCGACAGTTTGGCTCGCCGCCCGCTCACGGAGGACACACGTTGTCTTGCAATTTCAGTGACATGTGGGACCGTAATTGAATAAACCGTCGATAGCGAAATCTAATCGCTCGGCGGGTGTCGGTGAGAAGAAGAAAGCGGGGAGGAGAAGAGATCGCCCGCCCTTGTGTGGACTTCAAGAAATATCTGGTGATAATGTGAGGTGGGCCATCTTTGAGTCGGATCGCTTCGGAGCCGCTCTTACCGCCACAGCCCCTCAAGGCGCTTGACTGCCGCTGCATGCATAGCAAGTAGTCGGCTTATGTGGAGAGAGAGAGGCATTGACAAAGTCAAGGAGTAATGATGGAGACAATAGCTTTCATCAAAAATAAACAATGAATACTCGTTGCTCGTCCTCTATATCGGAAAGAATACTTTCATTCGCCGACATGTGGGGCGTCGACCATCTGGTCCACTGCCATGCACAAAATTATCTGGTCTACCCGGTCGTATCGCGGGCCCAACCTTTCCCCTTGTAAGTTGTTGGACGAAGGAACCATCATGACTTCGTTGAATTCCGCTTCTTCAAGAAAACTTCTTGTACCCATAATCTGCTACCACCGTGAAGGCTGGGCGACAACATACCACGTCATATCCTTTGAAACCCACTAGGCCAAACTAGCCGCCTAGGTCATCTATTTTGGAGCGGAGAATGCGTCTCTGCCTTGCTATGATTTTGTGTTGCCGTTCTCGTACTTTTGCTCGATTTTCCTACCCTATGAACCAAATGAGGCCTGAATGTATATGCGACTATTGTCGATCGATCGCTAAGCCTACAATTTTAGGAGCTAGGGCTGTTAATTCGATCGACGAGGATAAGTATAAGCGTACCACGAGCTCATCAGCCCTAACGTTTCTCTTGGGTGAGTGTTTTGCAAGTACTATAGCTGCATACGATAGCTAGCCTACTAACACCAAGAATCATCAAACAAGCCTGTTGATATGATAAACAGTTCAAAATTACATCTAAGCATGCCATATATTACATCAAAAGCTGGTGAGGATACATACATTTCCATAACTTCGGAGAGGTTCGCATGATTCATCGCATGATTCACTATCAAACAAAAGTAGCAAGATCCGCCCACACAAGGCGATTGCACTAGCCCTAAGATGGTTTGATAACACGCATCGTTACGGTAATTAAACACAGGGCAATGCAAACTACCACGAAGGATTAAGCGCGACCAACTATTTCTTGTCATCGATCTCTCGGGCAATGACCACAACACGGACATCGGCATGGGAATCGATTTCTAGGGCGATGTCCACAGGACTGACCGCGACATCGGAATCGATCTCTGAGGCGATGTCCACAGGATGGACAGCGGCATCGGAATCGATCTCCGGGGCGATGCCAGCAGGGCGAGGCCACGACGCCGGAATCATCAAGGACAACCACCGGCACCTGCACAACCCTAACATATTAGCAAGCACATTGCAAATAATCAAAAAGCAAGCACATTGCAAATAATCAAAAAGCAAGCACATTGCAAATAATCAAAAACCACAACTATGGTAATAAGCCATTATTTTTTACCTTGTGCAGCTCACCAGGGGATCTCATCCTCCGGGGGCCATCTCCTCGTCCTTGATGGGGGCCGAATACTGCTTCTCAACGGCGACTATCTCCTCAAACTCGGTCTTGAGCCTCACATAGGTGGCAATCGAGTTCTGGGGTAGGCACGGTGGGGCCCTTGTTGTTCTTCAACTTTCTTTGAGGAGTTAGTCACCAACATCCTCAACTCTTTGGCGGTGCTTGTTTCTTGGAGTTCTTCGTCTCCATGGGTTGGCCCGCCAACATGGTCAACTCGTTGGTCGGTGCTCGCTTCACGGAGATCGCTGTCTCCGATGGGTTGTCCATGGCAACTCTTTGCCTAGTGCTCAGGATCCATCAATGAGCTGACAAACAAAAAGCAATCGAAAAAACCACAATCGCAATGAAAGCAGGAAAAGAATAGGATGTGAGAATCGGTTGATTGCTTCACAAAAGAAGATTATTGGAATGAAAATATAGCAGCATAACTGATTAGCCCACCTTTCCTTCGTCGGTAGAGAAGAAAAATGGCAGAAGTGAGTAGCACAGGTGAGGTTTTCTTCAAGAAAGGAAGAAAGGGCTTGAGCAGGCGTTCAATGAAATGATGGTTGCTTCGTCAGTCCAACTTGGAGCCACCTTACCCTTCTTTGGTAAAGGTGTGGGTTTTGTGATATATTGGTCATGGCGGCCACACCAGGGGTGTGGTGAGTCTCATTGTAGCACCTCGCTGTGATTTGGTGGATGGCAGGCGGGCGGATGCTTTGAAATGTCCGCATGTAGATAGGCGACTAGTCATATAGGAGTGCTCAATATTGTGCACAGCGACCAAAGCGGAGAGGAAAGCAGAGAGAACTACGTAATTAATGCATGAGTTTAATTAGGGTAGTTTTGTAAAGTCTGAGATACAATACATTCCTCCAATGCATAAAATGCCTTGGTTCATGAGATTTGAGATTTGAGCCCTATAAACCGGAAGGGAGAAGTCTGCACACGATGTAGTCTAGTCACTTGTTGAAATCTCTAGAAAGGCAAATACTCCTTTCGGTTTACAGTTCTATACTACTCCTTCCGTCTAGGTGTGTAAGTCATCTTCTGAAAACCAAATAGTCCCAAAACACTTAGGCTCGGTGCATTAATTTCTACCTTGTTTCTTGTTTCTTGACATACGTATCAACCAATAAGAGATGAGAGGTGTGCATGCTTTTAATGACTTGCAATGGCTAGTTCATTGCATGGAATGCTATTAATTAACAAATAAACATTGGTGACCCCAGGAGGAAAGCGGGGCTAAGCGCGTGGACCTATCGAGAATGAGTATCAACCAATGGATAATGGAGTTTAATTGTTAAACAATAGCAATTTTGTCTCATGCAAGAGCACTGGCTAGTACTCAAGGAACCGCACCAGCGGCGTTACATAGCTGCCACGTTCGGTTTGCGCTTGGCTCTTCGCCTCTTTGAGAAGGCGAACAATGATGTTACTCCTACTTCTCGATGTCGAATCCACTCTGCATGTCCGTCCACCTCGTGCGGGAGAGATGGCGTATAGCAGCTTCTACTTACTGCTCCTGCCTTTGCGTCTATGACAGGTGGGCCCAGCAGGTGGTTGGCCCCTGTCATGCATCAAAAAGCGAGTGCAGATAAAACACCGGAGCTTCGTCCATGAGGAGAGGCGTCGTAGTAATCAAATTTCTCGGTCTTGTATGAGTTGTGCGACACATCAAAGCACTACACTCGATAAAAGTCTTTTACACATTTCAAATGGGCTACTTCATTATGTAGGAGTAGACATATTCTGCTTCGTATGTAGTCACTTGTTGCAATCTCTAAAAGACTTATATTTGGAAGCGGAGGAGTACAATGCATGCATGCATGCCGTGACTTTCCTTTTGATACTTGCATGTGTTGATTTGATGCACCTTGCCAAATTTTGACTATAAATTTAACTAACCAAATTTTCATGCATGTCACAAAAATTACGGGGCTGTTTGGATTGTGACTATGTTTGTCTTATGTTGCCACATTATTTTCCCACACTTGCCACACTTGCCTAACCTGAGTTGCTCAAATTGTTAGACACAGTTTGGCTTGCCTAAGGAATCTTGCCACAATTTTGTGTCTATGACATGTGGGGTTCACTGCTAATAAAAAAATTCTTGTCTTAGGTGTGGCTAATAAAAAGACTTATATTTAGGAGCGGAGGAGTAGAAAATATAAATAATAATGCATGTTGGGGCAACCACGTTTCCGCTAATTTTAGCCGTGGGCTTGTTCACAATTTTTACGAGGGATGGTTGTTCATTTAATGGAGGGACTTGTAGTACCGGACTTGAGCGATACAAAGTGCGACTGGCACACCGTAACACCACTTGGAACAAGCGGGTAGCTATCTCAAAAACAATCAACAACTAAAAAAAACGCGACTGGCATGTAGTAGTACACAATTTTAAGCGATTGTTTTGATGGAGTGAAAAGGAAAACTACCCCACTAGTTATATATAGGCGGAGCCTCCGCGCTTGCTTGCTAGGGCTGCTCTATTCACACTCTCATCCTCTCGAGATCTAAACAAGATAGGGGTAGTAACCTTTGTCTTTCTCCTTCAAAAACACGGCTTTCTATCTTCACGCTGGTTACAGATCCGGACGTATCCCCTCCGCCGGTGAAGGGAGGAGGGCAGCGTTTAGGCCGTCGTCGGCAACGAGGAGAGACCCTTGCCGGACGCACCATTATCTCGGCGGCGCCCGGCGCGGGAGGTCCTCCGATTAAATCGTTGCTGTGGGCGGATCCGGCCTCCGCCGCCCACCTATCCACATCCGGCGACCTTCAAGTATATCTTCATTGAAACCGCCTTAGCTCTACTTCCCAGCTCGCTACGTTCTGCATGTGCATCATTTTCTACCTCTCAGCCCCTCTCGTCGGATGGTCCAACGTCACATTTTTTTCTTCTATTGTTAGAGGTAAAGCTACTTCATGGAGTCGAATCTTGTACTTGGTTCAAACAAGAAATAAAAAGGGGGTGGGGAATTTAGTATGTACATCGGACTTGGTACAAACAGGAAGGAAAGGGGTGAAAGTAGTGCAGATTGGTCATCAACGGTCTCTTGGTGAAAAAGGAAATATAGGGTAACGTTGTACACGGTGGTATGACCAGGACTAGATTTGCTATCCACACATAGGAGTAGGTGGCTAGAGTGAACAAAAATGGGACCAACCCGGATATGTTTCTTGGATGTTTGTTTCTCGGGGCAAAAAACTATGAATCACCACTTTATGCCCCCATTTACATTACATGGTCTTTGGACTGCGGTGCACCTTGTCTCAGCTGTTCTTAATCTAATGTCCTGGTAAAAATGAAGCCATGCCCTTTGTTATAAGCCATGACAAGTTTAGCCAAATGTTTTTCCTGTAATTGTTTGAGACTCATTTGTTTCCTCTGTGCCTTTTGTGCAAGCAGGATATCAATTCACACAGTTCTTTGTTGTGACCTTTTGGTGCCTTGCACAAAACTCTTCTTAAAAAAAGTGACTTTTGTGCTGTTTAACTAGAATGTCGGAATGGAACAATTGGTTCATTTTGGTGGAACTGCACAAAGGGAGATCTGTGTTCCAATCCTCATCATCCATATTGGCGCCATAACCTTCCTATAGGTAAGAATGATATTTAATGCATGTGTTCATCTCTATTTTCCATTGCCATGAGAAAATAATGCTGTTTTTACTAGTACACTTGTACTCCCTCCTTGACAAAACCAATTCTGAATTAGAAGGCCAATCATGTACTTGGTTTCACCAACTGGTGAGGAGAAAGAAAGCAGAGCATGAAGAGGAAGAAGAAGAAGAATAAGCATTGCCAAGGAGATCTTCTTTGAAGCCGGAGGCCTCGATCGAGGCCATTCAAGGGCTCGACAGCGACTACCTTACATGTGAGATGATCCTCCGAGGAGCCCTTCCACTACATTGTCTCACTTAATTAATTAGGAGTACTTAAGTACCACTAATTTATTCTTGCCTAATTTTCTGTTGGAGTTAAACAAATCTTTAGTAGGACCCTATCTTTGAATCATATGCGTGTGTATGTTTGTCTATGGAGGTGAATCATGTGGTGGAGCAGGGAGGTAATATTATTAGTGTCATGACATAATAGTGCTATTGTTTTGCATGTCAATTTATTGCCAATGGTTCAATGAGGCAATGTTTTGCGTATTGTCCATCATGAATTTGAGTGCTACTGTTTGAGTAATATGCTAATGTCTTCCTATCCTTTCTCACTAAGATAATGAAGGTTTCACCTTGTTCCTACTTGTGCAAACAAAGATCATGTTGTGCCAATCATACATTTTAGTGGAACTACACAAGACACTACAATGAACTATATCCCAGCCAGTGCTTTAACTCTGCTGGAAGTTCTTGATAATCTTTCGATATAATCCCAGCACTAGTAAACAAGAGTGATTTCAACCATACATTTGAAGTGCACAAAAATATATACTATTGTGTGATTCCAGTGAGTGCTTTATCATCTCTTATGGGACTACATGAATAAGCTTTTTTCTCGAGGTTGAGTGCAGGCCTAAGGCCTTCATCCATATTAGTTTCTTGTCATCTCTATTTGTATCGTACTCTTGTCATGAGAAACTCCTTTATCTTTGCATGTTAAAGTTTTGCAACCTATGATAAATGGCAATGCTTTGAGTGTTGAGTTGAGCTAATTGGCGATTAAATAAACTAATACCTCTCTTTAAGCAAGACTACTATGTTGCTAACTTTACCCATTAAGATAATGAGGGTGCTTCTATTTGTTAGTGTATGTTTCATCAACTAGTCCCACTATTACAGTAACCTCACTCTCTCAATATATGTGCCATGAGGATGCTCGATTTTGGTGGAACGCACAAAAACTTTGGGTGCTTCATTGCCTCGCAGACTTCCGTCCTTTCTGTCGATCGCTAATCTCCACTTGCTTTCTTCCTTTCTTTGTCGATCGCTTGGCTTATCTTGGCTTCGAGTCAAAGGAAATAGTAATTGATATGCTACCTCACACAGGTTGGTACTGGTCTTTATCTTGATTATTGTGCACTGTCATATGTATTGGTAATTTGGTATTGTGCTCTTGTTTGCGATTTCATAAAGGAGTAATTTGGAGCTGAACTTCGCGGGCAAATCATTACATCGGGTGATTTCAGTAGAACTGCACAAAATGATCAGATGGATAGGTACTTATGCTGCTGCTATGTACTCCAAAGTTCACTCAGACAACCAGATCGACTACGGAAGAAGAACTCACAACATTAGACACATCATGCGTCGAAGCAAAACTCACAGCTTTTGATGGATTTGCCAGTGGTTGATAAACCAGTGCCGGCTGTCCTTATGAACTGTGACAATCAAACAGTGATTGCCAAGGCTAAGAGTTCAAAGGACAACATGAAATCCACAAAGCACATAAGAAGAAGATTGAAATCTGTCAGAAAATCAAGAAACTCTGAAGTAATAGCGTTGGATTATATCCAGACGGCTAAGAATCTGGCAGACCCTTTTACGAAAGGGCTATCACGGACGATGTTGACAAGTAGTGCCTATATTCATTCAGTATCAACGGCGTCAACCAATAGTCAAACTCAAGTATTAGGAAAGTAGCGCCAAAAGTATTGCTTGGTGCATAGCCGGAAAAATGCAGTCCGATCTTTGGTCCCAACTTGTGCCTTTTGGTTATCGGCACATATGGTAGCGAACTATATGGCATGGAGTCTAAAGATTCGAGACAAGTTGGTTGGCAGCGTATATTCATCGGCAATTAATCGATCTGCTTGCGCCAAGGATGCTCCATTTGGTTGAAGCTGCACAAAAAATTTGGGCGGTTCATTTTCTCAACCACCTCCTTTCTCAAATGCGCAATGTAGAATTTTGGCGAGATCTGGGACCAAGATGAGCGATAAACTAGTTGGATGAAAGTAGTGGCCAAGTTGCTCAAACCTCCCTCGACACGAGGCCACTATTTGAGATAAACCTACAAGCAAAGTTCAGATTATGCATGCTGCCTCTTATGTACTCAAAAGTTTACTCGTACAAGAACTAATTTTAGCAAGAAGTACCTCGATTGAACACCATTTACCGGTCTGTACCCTAGGTAATTAAAGTTCGTCCATGGATCATATTGGCTGTGATCCCAATCATTTGGATGCATAAACATCTTGAACATGTTTATATCTGAATCTTTTGTGAATTATGTATGAATATTGTCGTGTGATCTATCAATCATTTGGATGCATAGATATGCTAAGCTTGTGTATATATGAATCTTTTGAGTTGTTGATAGTGAATGTTGGCTATGAATATCACTAGTGCGAGAACCAGAGCAATAGCACGGTTCGTAAGGCCCTTTAGTGCGGTTACATAACGGCACTAAAGTGTCAGTCACTAAAGGCCCCCCCTTTAGTACGGTTCATACGAACCGGTGCTAAAACCAACCACGTGTACGAGGCAGCTCCGGGGCGGGAGCCCTTTAGTACGGTTGGTAACACCAACGGTACTAAAATATTTAGGGGTTTTGGTTTTATGATTTCTTTTCATTTAATTTTGTGTTTTCCATTTTAATTCTTTTTCGTTTCACCCATGAGATATATATATAATAACTCATGCATGCTGCATCATACATCATCATATATAATAACAAGTCCTACTAGCTAATTAATCAAGCATCATCATACAACTTCTACTCGTTATTAATAATAAGTCATCGATCATCATCCTCATAGTCATCGAACCGAACCCTACATAATTGTTCTTAGCACATGATCATCGATATTAGGTAGGATGGGACCTAAACACTTAAGGTAAAATAGCATAAAACAATATAGACCCTGACTCTCCATTATGAAGAATGGAGATCATCCATCTCAATTCTTGCGCCTCGCTTCCTTTTGCTTCAAGAAGCTCCTTCATTGTCCATACATTTTTCCATCCTTTGATTGTCATGTCTCCACTTGTTTTAGAAATCCGGTATGGACAGTTGAGATTAGTAGGATGACCTGGATATATGTTCAAAACACGAAGGCTGCCGCCATTACGATACATCAAATGAGGCACACAATCCTCTGGGATTATCTGTTGAAAAACATAGTAATAACCGTAGTTAGCAATGATGTACTAGTTTTAGAAGTATGCAAAAAGATGCGGATGTCGTAATAGTAATAAAACTTACCAGGGCATCTCCATGGTAGTTACCGTAGTTCAACACGTGCACTAGTGGCGCGTATTGACCATAATGTTGAGGAGTTCGATTGTAGATATTGTAATTCTCAATATCATTACAAAATCAACCAGATGAGTTTTTCCTTGTAAGTTAACTCAGAGCCATCGGTGTAGTAAGTTCTATCTACCATCTTACGCACATTCTTTGATACCTCAAAATAAGCTGTCAATGGAAATAAGCTGTCAACTATTTTGAAATGAACAATATAAGTTCTATTAATAATTAATTATGTTTGAGAAACTCACATAGCGGTAGAACTGGAGGAGTATCAACAAGGACCCAAATGTCCATATTGTCTTGCTCGATTTCAGGATCACCAAGATCCATGGTGACAAGCATACCCTCATCAAAACCATACAATTTGCAAAATGCTTCCCAATTTTGCAACCAAAATGGATTCACGCTCTCAGCATTATACAACTTTACTTCAAAATCCACATCATTATGGGTCCTTAGGTGAATTTTCTTCGTTTCAAAATTTTCATGGTCTTCAAAATCCATCCTCTCCAAGACATAGCGTCTTGCATGGCATGGGATTAACTATACTCGAATTGTAAAGATGAAAATTACACGTTCAAATAGTTGAAGTCATGCTTAATTATGAAAAAAACACTTGTAAATGCGTTGCGTACCGTTTCAACCGAAGGTCTCCTCGAGCTTAATCTGAAGCGCCGACCATCGTCGATTGAGGCCTGTCGCACTCACCTCGATCGTCGTGGCACGATCGCACTCCCGGAGACTTTCGTCCTCCGCTGATGACATTTCCTATCGTTCATAATTCAAAGACTAAATTAGATCATTATTATTCAACTAATCATATGCATATGCCTTGCATAGTGCTCTCCAATTTGAGCATTCAATAAGAAAAACTACATCATCTCCATGTGTCCGTACATGAATATTATCACTAATACCGTCGGTACAGCTAGAACCAGTTTTACTAATTTTCTTGCTAAAATAAACTACTTCTATAGTAAAATGAACCAGTTTTATTAAATCAACTAGTTCAACTACTAAGCACTTACTATAAATAGAATAATGTAGTACTTACTAAAATAAACAAGTTTCCCTAGTTCTAACTAAGTCCATTAAACACTTTCTAAGTAGTTCAAATCTAATTCATCTAACATTCGACATTAATCTAACATTTATATAAACTCAAAATATATAAAAATTAAATAAACAAAAAACTCATTAACCTAGTTATATTAATTATTGAACTAGTTCAAATCTCATATACCTAAATTTTCTTACTAAAAATAAACTAGTTATATTAATTATTGAACTAGTTCTAATCTCTAGTTAAACAATTTTTCTATCTAGCTAGCTAATTCATCTAACATGCGTGTGTGGTATATATATATATATATATATATATATATATATATATATATATATATATATATATATATATATATATATATATATGTGTGTGTGTGTGTGTGTGTGTGTGTGTGTGTGTGTGTGTGTGTGTGTGTGTGTGTGTGTGTGTGTGTGTGTGTGGTATATATATGTGTGTGTGTGTGTGTGTGCGGCCGGCCCGTCGCGCCCGCCCATCTGTCTGGCCAGGCGCCAGCGTCTGGTAAGCGCCAGCGTTAGGCGGCGGGGCAGACGGCAGCGCCGCAGCGTCTGAAAAGACAGCGGCGGCGAATGTGAGAGAAGATCTGTCTGACAGCCAGGCGGGGCGGCAACCAGACGGCAGCAGCGTTGAAGCGGCAGCGGGGGCGGCAGCAGCGGCAACAGGCGGCAAGGCGGCGGCAGCAGGGCAGCGGCAGCGAAGGTTGACGAAAAAGTGGGAGATGTAACTGAAATTTCGTAAGTGCTGTATATATAGGGTGAGTCTTTAGTACGGTTGGAGCCACCAACGGTACTAAAACGAACAAAGGCAGGAAGAGCAGGCCTTTAGTACGGTTGGTGGCTCCAACGGTACTAAAGGTGATCTTTAATGCAGTTGGAGCCACCAACGGTACTAAAACCTCGCGTTACAACCCCAAAGTTTAGTCCCACCTCGCCGAGGATAAGGGCAGCCGCACTGGTTTATAAACCCAGCAGCGGCTACCTCTTGAACTCCTCTATATAGCAGGCTTGCGGGCCTAAATTCTCTTGGCGCTGCCACAGTGAGTCTGCTGGGCCTTTAAGGCCTGTAATTGCACTCTTGTGGCCTAGCAGGCCCAGGGCAGCGCCCAAATTTTTTGTAGTTTTTTCTTTGCTGCTATTTTTCTTCTATTTCTTTCTGTGTAGTTTTTGTATAGTTTTTCTTTTCTGTTATACTTATTTTCTTCTATTTATTTGTGAGTAGTTTTCATCTAGTTTGCCAAAATTCAACATTTTCAGAGTTCATTTTGTAGTGATTTTAAATTTCACGGTCATTTTGTAGCGATTGAAAAATAGCAAATATAATTTTTCCTGCTATATTTATAATTTTTCCTTCTATTTTATAATTTTTCTGCTATATTTATTTTGTTCTATTTATTTCTGAGTAGCTTTTCATCTAGTTAAAAAAAGAAATGCCGGCGTGCAATTAGTTTTGCCATAACGAGAAGAAGTCGGAGTTGTAATAAGTTATTAAAAAGAGGTGCAATGCTCGTTAATTTGCTTCAAGCCTTTCGGAATAGTGTAAACTGCACTGCGCATAGCTCCGTGCAATCTACCATATTCCTCAAGGCTTGAAGCTAAGCAACGTGAGCATTGAGCCTCTTCTTCATCGTCTCTGCACTCAGGGCTTATAAACCGCTCCTAGTCCCTCTCTCTTGGCGAGGTGGGACTAAAAACAACTTCTAAGCAAGCTGTAGTACTGGTCACCCTTTAGTACGGTTGGAGGCAAAATGAAGGCAGAAATGGTTGAAAGTTGATGGCGTCGCTTTGAATGGTGCATCTGAGCGCACAAAAAGTCTGGAGTTGTAATAATTTAAAAAAAATGAAATGCCTTTGTATAACAGATGAGTTTAATTTAGTCAAAACCTGAATACTTGAAAGAGATTGTCCAGTTTGTGAGCAGAAGTGCATCTAGTTTTGCCGTAACCCTCTCTACTTTTTGAACAATCTATGTGGGTGAAATGATGATACCATGCCAAGTTTCAACTTTTCAGAGTTCATTTGTAGTGCTTTTCAATTTTCAGGTCATTTAGTTCTCAAAAAATCATTGAATGCATGAAAAATAGCAAATGAAGGCAGAACTAGTTGAAAGTTGATGGCGTCGCTTTGAATGGTGCATACTGAGCATAAAAAATATAAGAGCATTTACATCATGATCTTATATTTCTTTACAGATCTAAATTGTCAATATGATCATATAACATCAAAAAATACTTTGATCATCAATGATCTTTGTGTGTACAATCTGAATTGTCAATATGAGTCATCAACGATTTATAAACCGATGAAGACTCATATTGAGGCCTAAATTCTACACATAGAGTTCAATGAAGACCAAGTGCTTATGATAGTTTGAGAAATAACATATTTAAGGTGGTAAAAGGCTTGTTAGGGGGGCGAGGTGGGACTAATTAAAACATCCTGCCACAGCGTCATTAGTACCGGTTAGTAGTGCGAACCGGCACTAAATGGTGATGGTGGGGCCATAGCTGATCGCAGGCTGACACAGCCTCTTTAGTACCGGTTCGTGGCATGAACCGGTACTAAAGGTTCGCCTGAACGGTGCTATTGATCGGCCCCACGAACCGGCACTAATGTATACATTAGTACCGGCTCAAATTCAAACCGGCACTAATGTGCTTCACGTATGACCCTTTTTCTACTAGTGTATGAACGTGTCCCGTGAACCTGAGTTTAATATGAATGTTTACCTTTTCTGTTGTATTTGTATGTGAACTTGTTAGTATGCCTCTTGTCGGGTATAAAGCGCAGGTCTCTTATAAAAGTAATGCTGTGTCAATTTATGTTTTCCTTCTAACCACATTATATATATTAATATTATTACTATTATCGTATATTTTATAGCGACTTATATATACATTATAGAAACATCCCACGTGTTATTAACTTATAAAAGTAAATGTTTAATGGAAAATCCTGGTTGTTTTTGACTCACAGGCAAGGAAAATCCTGGTGATTGCGTACAAAAGCTTGCGGAGATTTTAAGGACCAATTTAATAATAACGCACTCATTTTATTTTGAGCAATAACTAGCTAATTTCTATATATATATATATATATATATATATATATATATATATATATATATATATATATATATATATAATGTGCCTCTCGGTTTATTCTTTGATATTAATTGCTCCTTCTAACATAACATTATATATATACTTGAGCCCACCTAATACGTGTATTTCAAGGAAGTGCAAATGGGCTGGGATTTCTTAGAAAATATAAATGGGCCTGATTGCCTTGAAATTATTTGTTCACCCAGCCTAGCAAATGGACTGTACATTCTAGAAAACATGGGTTAAATATATGCCACATTTTTGCAGGTTGACATGTGGGCCAATAGGTCAGAAAGCCTACAGGCGTTGTCAACTTGGTCAACAAATGATTGTGTCATCCACAGCCATTGGATTTATATCCAGCGGCGGCATGCACCTTCAATCTCGTCTTCTTCCTCCAGCGTCGCCGGGACCGCCTGGTCCGGCCTCCGGTGACTAGCGGCTCTGCTTGCGCGCATCGCTGCGGCGCTACCCCACCGCCGGCCAGGCTATCCCTCCACCCTCGACACCTCCTGTTATTCTCCCACGGACTACATTGCCGCCGCAGAACCGGTTATAACCCTTCTCCTCCTCTCAATCTGCGACTCCTTTGCGCGTTTTCCCATCTCCGAGTCGTTCCCGTCCGGGCCTCGCCGTCGTCAGCGCCTCGCTGTGTTGGTGCGGCATGGTCAACAAAGCGAGTCATCGAGAAGGGCTTTATGCGTGGAAGCTGTGGCTGGGACCCACGAGGTCCATGGTCGTACGCAAGAAGTGCTTCCTTGTTTTGCAAAAAATTATTCATCCGTTGACAGCTGGGACCCGTCAGTTGGTGGTGACTTGTGGGCCTGCTAAGCGGGCCAGCGTCGCATGCGGCTTTGTAAACAATCAACAAATGATTCTAGCAGCTAGACCGTTGGATGTTAATCCAACAGCCGTGCTCCTTCTTCAACCTCTGTTCTTGCTCACATCTCCGTGCACGCGCTGTTTGCTGCGCACCCAAACCGATGAAGTTTCCGCTCCTCTCCATCTGTGACTCCTTGCCTCGTCTTCCCCATCTCCGGGTCGTTCCGGTCTGAGTGCGCTTCGACGCGGTGTGGTCAGCGTGGTCAACAACCGAGAGTCATCGGAGGATGGTATGCGTGAGAGGCGGCGGTGGGGGCGCACCCGCCCATGGGCGCATGCATGCAGCGGGCGGCGAGGTCAGCGTGGTCAGGCGACTTCCATCAGTGTATCTTTGTAAGTGGAGAGTCTCGGTGGGTCCTGACGCGACAAGTAAGTGCCTCCTTATTCTGCGGAAAATAATGATTCCTCCAAGCGATAGCGAGGGACCCTTTGGACAGGCCACCTTTTGTTGCGAAAAAATGTTTGCCCCTAACTGCTGGGACCCACGGCGGGCCACCGTATTTAGCAACGTCCCCCATTGTCGGCTCGGACCCATCGGAAGTGCCTCCTTATTACGTACAAAAAAATGAATACTCCCCGCTATTTGGGACCCACCTTGGTGGGAGGCTGACTTAATGGGCCTACTAAGTTGGCGGGGACGAAGGGCTTTGTCAACTTAGTCAATATGAAACGATTCTAGCTCGGTGATGCATACGATGTCCATCCAACGGCCGTAGTGCTTCTTCAACCTATGGTCTTCTTGCTCCGGCCGCCCAAACCAGCGCCGGCCGTGCCTCATACTCTTGCCTCCGTGGCGGCTGTCTTTGCCATGAGCCTCACCGCCCTACTATTCCCACGCTGGCGGGCCCGGCGGCGGCAACCTCACACGCCAGAACGGTGAACCCTCTTACTCCTCTCGCGCGGCTTCCACTGCCGCGTCTTCCCGACTCGCGTCGTCCCCTTCCTAGGCCTGGCCGCCGTCCCTTGTCTGGTGCTCTCCCACCTGGCGTGGTCAGCGTGGTCAAGGCGACTTCCATCGAAAAGAGTACTATCGTGGAGAGGTGACAGTGGGTCCACAGCGAGCCAGTTTTTTGTTATTTGCCAAGTAAGTCGCTTTGTCGGGGCTGTTGGGCTACAAATCTTTCAAGGCGAGGAGAGCTTTCATTAATTTGGCCAAGAAAATGGCCCATCGATAATGAGAAATGGGCTGTACATTTTAAAACACATCAAGCGGCAATTAGTTTCAAATATGTTTTTTCATTTGAGATTTTAAATTACATTAATTTTTATGCATGGAGAATTTGTTTGATTTTATATTGATATACATTTATTTTAAAATCAGTTTGAATGTGATTGAAATTTCAGGATTAAAACAGTTCGGACCCTTTTGAAATATGCAAAATTTAGTATAATTTTTAACCGTGGCCACAATATGGGCTGTAATGCTAACAAAAAGAATATGGGCTTCAAAAACACCTTAAGAATTAGCAAATGGGCTATAAATTATTAGAAATAATGTCGGATGGGCTGTATGCTGTTTTCCACAGATTTGAGGCTTTCCTAAAAAGGTTGGCCTTTAAGCGTTATTTGTTGGATGGCCATCCAAGCTGCCGTCGTCTTCTTCAATCTCTGCTCTTCTGCTCCGGCCGCTCAAACAAGCGCCGGTGGGACTGCTGCTCCCTCCTCCGCGGCCGGCTGTCTTTGCCTTGTGAGCCTCACCGCCCACCGTACTCCCATCGCTGGCCTAGCCATCCCTCTACTCACCCACAAATGCTGTTATTCTCCGGCGACGGCAGACGAACCAGTATACCCTCGTTCAGTCGTACTCCCCTCCACGTGGGAAACAACTGCTGAGTCTTCCCTGCCTCCGTGTCGTTCCCTTCCTAGGCCTTGCCGTCGTCCACCGCCCTGGTGTTCTCGGCGGCCTGGTCAGCGTGGTCAGCGACCGACATGCATCTGAAGTGGACTTGTGCGTGGAGAGGCCGACAGCTGGGTCCGCGACGCCGCAAGGAAATGCCTCCTTATAGCGCAAAATAATGATTCCTCCCCACGACATGAGGGACCCACGAAAGGGCCTCGTATTTCATGAAAAAAGCGTTACCGCGGCGGCAGCTCGGACCCACCAGCTATATCTTCGCGCATGCGGGAAGTGCCTCCTTATTACACAAAAAAATGAATACTCCGCTTTGTTAGCTGGGACCCGGTATAGTGGCGAGGCTGACTTGTGGGCCTACTAAGTTGGCGGGGACGGAGGGCTTTGTCAACTTAGTCAATATCTGCGATTCTATCTCCGGTGGCCGTCGATGTCCATCCAACGCCGTAGTGCTTCTTCAACCTCTGGTCTTCTTGCTCCGGCCGCCCAAACCAGCGCCGGTCGTGCCTCGTGCTCCTGCCTCCGTGACCGGCTGCGATGCGGCGAAGGCCTCACCGCCCCTACTACTCCACCGCTGGCCATGCCATCCCTCTACTCACCCACACCCTGTTGATTCTGCGGCAGCGGCAGCCTCACACGCAGCCGAGCAGGTGAACCCTCATACTCCTCTCGCATGGGCATCCCTGCGCGTCTTCCCGACTCCGCGTGATCCCTTCCTAGGCCTCATTGTCGTCCAAGGCCACTGGTGCTCTCGGCGGCATGGTCAGCGTGGTCAGGCGGCTTCCATCGGGCGTGGGTATGCGTGGAGAGGCCGACAGTGGGTCCACGGCGCAGCAAGGAAGTGCCTCCTTATTACAGCGCAAAATAATTATTCCTCCACGACAGCGGGGACCCACGGACAGGCCACCATATTTCCGCGAAAAAACATTTCCCCACATTGCTGGGACCCACCAGCTACACCTTCCATACGCAAGGAAGTGCGTCCGGGCAAAAAAAACAAAGCGATTTGCCCCCGGTTGCTGGGACCCACCAGCTACATCTTCGCCGCAAGGAAGTGCGTCCGGGCAAAAAAACAAAACAATTGGCGCCCACGGCTGCTGGGACCCACCAGCTACATCTTCGCCGCAAGGAAGTGCACGGTCGGGACCCACCTGGTTGAAGCGGGCGTGGCGTTGTCATTCTGGTCGTGACGTATGCGTATATATATCTTGGTGGATGTAGAGGCGCTGCGTGTCGTAGTAAAGCGCGCGTAGCATGTGCGTACATACATCGGTGAGGTGCAAGAAAGAAAATCACAGTCCGCGTCGTACATACGGGCAGGGTCTCGAGCGCTTACTCGCGCGCATCGTACATGGCTGGGTCGGAGCGGGAAACAACATCGTCGTCGTGTTCATGGGAAGCAGCGGAATGTATCGTGTTCATGGGGAACAGCGGAATGCGTCGTGTTCGCCGGGAGAGCAGCAGGCAGCGTGGGAGCCAACCGGCTGGGTCGGAGCGGAATGCGTGGTCGTGTTCGCCGGGAGGCTTGGGCGGAGCGGCGATGGAAGCGAGGCTGGCGTACAGCAGCTGGCGGAGAAAGCGGCCTTGTGTTCGACCGCCACGTTCAAAATGGGATCCTGTTCGCCGGGAGAAGTGCGGCGTGCCGCAAAGCGGAGAAGCGGACCTCCTGCGGTCGAAGCAGGGAGTCTGTTGATTGGGAGGGTGTGTCGTACCGCCAAAGCGGAGAAGCAGACCTCCTATGGTGAAGCAGAAGTCCTGTTGATCGGAGGCGGTGTGGCGTACCGCCAAAAGCGGATAAGCGGACTGTGTTGGGCGCTTCAATCGAAAGCAGGGGTCTGTTCGCCGGGAGGGTGTGGCGTACGCAAACCGGACTCCACGGGATATTGTTCATCTCCACCGTCGACCTCCTCCAGCCTCCACGGGCTACCGTCGACCTCCTCCAGCCTCCACGGGCTCCTGTTCATCCAGCCTTCACGCGCTTCTCCACGAGCTCTTTCATTACATTGGGTTCCACGGTAAGTGCGTCGGCGCAAATTAAAAATTCCTACGCGAGAACATCCGGGGAACATGCTACGGAGATGGATCATAGTTCGTTAACACTAGGCAGCGATGCCGTGCGGTGGAAGAAGAGTTGGGGCAGCGGCGTCTGCGTGGATCGTCTCCTCCTCGTTCGATCTCCCTCGAGAGCTCGGTCGTCGATCCCACGTCTGAGTTAGCGGGAAGCGGCGCAAGTGCACCGCCTCTAACGGTATCCAGCGTGCGGGAGGAGCGTCGTCGGCGGACTGCTAGGTCGATCACACGATCGGCGGCGAGTGGAGGTGGCTATCGCAACACATGCAAACCCTAGTCGCGGCGCTTGGCGAACAACCTCCACGAGGCGAGGCGATCAACCTCACGAGGCCGGCGATCTGCCTCCACGAGGCGGCGTTCTCACTGCGAGTGTGCCGCACCTCCACTTTATATAGGCGTCCGCCGCGGGCTCAACACTTGGGCCTCGCCACGGACCCTAAAGCCCATAGTCTACTCGGTCAAGTTCCTAGTCGATTCGGATCACACCCGACCGGTGTCCTCTGAACCGACCTCGTGGGTTCCTTCCCTTAAGTCGTGACCCCTTAGGTTCAAGTCAGCTTAGTCACGATTCGGATCACCTCCGACCTGTGCGGTTAGTAGCGACCTCTAGCAAGGCGTGCCGACCACCAACGAACGATGAAGCTGGTTAAGCGAACACTGTACAACATGTTACATACATTCCCTTTGCCGCGATATATGTTGTCGGGCTCAAAGGCGAGACTGTCATCCTTGTGCTAACCCGACCTCTTTCTCGTTCGGTGATACTGACCACTATCCGGATTATCTCATAATCCTTGTCGCATAGCCATGCTATTCTGGTCGAGATCACACGAGGGGCCAGAGTATATCTCTCGATCGGAGGGCAAATCCCATCTTGCTCGACCATGTCTCGCGACATAGTCTTGGACAAACCGAAACCTACCTTTGTAACTACCCGATCACGGAGTAGCATTTGGTCGGTCCAAAGCAAGTCTATCACCATCTCAGTACATCGTCGGCTCAGGTCTTAGGACATAGAGCGTATGTTGTGCTGAGACTCACAGATGACATATCATTGCGTCTCATAGTTGGAGTGCATCCGACTCGGACCTTATCTCGACTTCGGATCCGACTATGCCGAATCCGACCGAGACCTTTCAAGTCCATATTATCCGGTTAGCATCCAATGCTCCATGGCTAGTGAGACCGAGCCATCGACCGTGTCATATGCTAGTCTAGTCGGTGTCGTCCCACAGCCCTTTCGACTAAGGACCTTCTAGGACGATCATCATACAATGCATAGTCCCACAAACAAGTCACGTGCTGGCGATACACATCAATGATAATGTCCAGGACTATCTTTATTCATAAACACATAGGAAATATCATCATACATGATTGCCTCTAGGGCATATCTCCAACATGTTCAACCACCCTTCCACGGGCACCCTCCACGTCTCTTGTTCATCCAGCCCTCCACACCACGGGGTCTGTTCAACCACCCCTCCACGGCCACCCCTCCACCGTCTCTTTGTTCATCCAGCCCTCCACACCACGGTCCTGTTCATCCGAGAGCAACACCACCGCTCACTGTTCATCAAACCCCCATAGCGCTCCTTTGTTCATCAATCGATCGGCTTGATTAGCGGCAGCAGCGAAGAATCGCTCCATCGGGTTGATTAACGCCATCGATCGATCCTCGGGTTCGATGCAGCGTGCTGCGGTCTGTCGCTCGGGTTCGATTAGATCCCAACGCCTCGCTCGGGTTGATTAGGCGAACACCTACGCTACCTGCAGCGTACATACGAGAAAGCAGCGCGTCAATTGACCCCGACCTCCCACCGTAACGGTAACTCCCAAAATTTTCCTCCCCTCGCTTCTACCACGGTTTTTCCGTCATGGGCCAGCCCAAAGAATGTCATGCAGCTGCGTCTCCGGCCCGCCCAGGGCGAAAAGCCCATTTCTGTCATGATTTTTGTCATAAGTAAGAGCCCACCACATCTATGATGATACGGGTTTTGTCATAATTATCGTCATAGAAGTGTCATATGTATGACAAAAAAAAAATTTAGTTCGACCCAAAATGTCACGGATGTGTCTTTTTTTGTAGTGTCGGTATTGTTCCGGGGCCACCGGGAGGGGCCACCTCTCTCGGAGGGCCTCATGGGCCGTAGAGGAAAGGAACCAGCCCTTAGAGGCTGGGCGCATCCCAGGGCCCATGCGCCTAGGGTTGGAAACCCTAGAGGCGCCCCCTTGCTTGGGGCCAAGCCCCCTCCCTTGGCCGCCCCCTCTAGATCTCATCTGGGGGGCGACCCCTCCCCCTTCCCTATAAATAGAGGCGGGGAGGCTGCAGACCACACAAAGGCACAGCCCTCCCTCCCCAACACCTCTCCTCCTCCGTTAAGAGCTCGGTGAAGCCTGCTTAGAATCTTGCCGCTCCACCATCACCACGCCGTCATCTTTGCTATTGGAGCTCTCTTCCTCAACCTCTCCTCCTCCTTCTGGATCAAAGCGCGGGAGGCGTCTCCGCTCCGTACATGCGTTGAGCAGCGGAGGTGCCGTCCGTTCGGCGCTAGGATCATCGGTGATTTGGATCCGGCGAGTGCGACTCCATCAACCCGTTCTCTTGAGCGCTTCCTTTCATGATCTACAAGGGTATGTAGATGCACTCCTCTACCTCTCGTTGCTAGATGACTCCATAGATTGATCTTGGTGATGCGTGAAAATTTTAAATTTCTGCTCGATCCCCATCGGTGGCATCATGAGCTAGGTTTATCGTGGTTTCTATGCACGAGTAGAAACGAAGATTGTTGTGGGCGTCGATTTTGTCAATTTACTTGCCACTACTAGTCTTATCTTGTTTGGCGGCATCGTGGGATGAAGCGGCCGGACTGACCTTACGTGCGCTTCGTGAGGCAGGTTCCTGGTGACATGCACTAGTTGCATAAGGTGGCTAGCGGGTGTCTGTCTCTCCACTTTAGTCGGATCAGATTCGATGAAAGGGTCCTTATGAAGGGTAAATAGAAATTGGCATATCACGTTGTGGTTTTGGCGTAGGTAAGCGTTCTTGCTAGAAACCTATAACATCCATGTAGAAACATGCAAAAACAATTAGAGGGCGTCTAACTTGTTTTTGCGGCATGTCTGCTAATGATGTGATATGGCCAAAAGGATGTGATGAATGAAATATATGTGATGTATGAGATTGATCATGTTCTTGTAATAGGAATCACGACTTGCATGTCGATGAATATGACAACGGCGGGAATATAGGAGTTTTGTTTATTTTTGTATGACCTGCGTGTCATTGAATAGCGCCATGTAATTACTTTACTTTATTGCTAAACCGTTAGCCATAGTAGTAGAAGTAATGTCGTTGGCGTGACAACTTCATGAAGACACGATGATGGAGATCATGGTGTCATGCGGTGGCGATGATGATCATGGCGCCCGAAGATGGAGATCAAAAGGAGCAAAATGATATTGGCCATATCATGCCACTATTTGATTGCATGTGATGTTTATCATGTTTTACATCTTATTTTCTTAGAGCGGCGGTAGCATAAATAAGATGATCCTCATAATAATTTCAAGAAAGTGTCCCCCTAAGCGTGTGCGTTCGAAAGTTCATTGTCTCGAAGCACCACGTGATGATCGGGTGTGATAGATTCCAACGTTCACATACAACGGGTGTAAGCCAGATTTACACATGCAAAACACTTAGGTTGACTTGACGAGCCTAGCATGTACAGACATGGCCTCGGAACACAAGAGACCGAAAGGTCGAACATGAGTAGTATAGAAGATACGATCAACATGAAGATGTTCACCGATGATGACTAGTTCGTCTCACGTGATGATTGGACACAGCCTAGTTGACTTGGATCATGTATCACTTAGATGACTAGAGGGATGTCTATCTAAGTGGGGGTTCATTATACAATTTGATTAGATGAACTTGATTATCATGAACTTAGTCTAAAATCTTTGCAATATGTCTTGTAGATCAAATGGCCCGCTAATGTTGCCCTCAACTTAGCGCGTTCCTAGAAAACCAAGCTGAAAGGCGATGGCAGCAACTTATCTGGACTGGGTCGAACTTGAGATCATCCTCATAGCTGCCAAGAAAGCATATGTCCTAGATGCACCGCTAGGTGAAGCACCGTTTTCCGGCAACTCAAGGCGTTATGAGCGCTGGCGATCAGCGTAGTGATGATTACTCCTGGTTCGGTGCGGCATGCTTTTGACTTAGAACCGGGGCTCCAAAAGCGTTTTGAGCAGCACGGAGCATATGAGATGTTCCAAGAGCTGAAAATGGTTTTCCAAGCTCATGCCGGGTTGAGAGATATGAAGTCTTGACAAGTTCTCTGATTGTAAGATGGAGGAGAATGGTTACGTCGTGACACATACTCAAAATGTGCAGGTTGCACCACCGCTTGTCTCGGTGGGAGTTAATCTCCCGGTTGGCCTTGATCATTGACAGAATCCTCGATCGCTCCCACCTAGCTACAAGAGCTTTGTGATGAACTACAATATGCGGGGATGGTGAAAACCATTCTGAGGTATTTTCAATGCTGAAATCAGCGGAGGTGGAGATCAAAAGGAACATCAAGTGTTGATGGTCAATAAAACCACTAGTTTCAAGAAAGGCAAGGGTAAGAAGAACTTCAAGAAGGGCGGCAAGGGAGTTGCAGCGCCCGATAAGCCGATTGCGGGAAGAAGCCAAAGCATGGACCCAAACACGAGGCTGAGTGCTTTTATTGCAAGGGAAGCGGACCTTTGGAGCAGAACTGCCCCAAGTACTTAGCGAGACAAGAAGGCGGCAACACCAAAGGTATATGTGATATACATGTAATTGGCGTGTACCTTACCGATTACTCGGAGTAGCTCTGGGTATTTGATACGGTGCGGTTGCTCATATTTGTAACTCAAAACAGGAGTTGCGGAATAAGCGGAGGCTGGCGAAGGGCGAGGTGACGATGCGGCGTCGCGAATGGTTCCAAGGTCGATGTGATCGCTGTCGACGCTACCTCTACATTTACCTATGGGATTAGTTTTAAACCTCAATAATTGTTATTTAGTGCCAGCTTTGAGCATGAACATTGTATCTGGATCTCGTTTAATCTGAGATGGCTACTCATTAAATCCGAGAATAATGGTTGTTCTATTTATATGAGAGATATGTTTTATGGTCATGCCCGCTGGTCAATGGTTTATTCTTAATGAATCTCGAGCGATGTTACACATATTCATAGTGTGAATACCAAAAGATGTAAGGTTGATTAACGATAGTCCCACATACTTGTGGCCTTGCCGCCTTGGTCACATTGGTGTCAAGCATGAAGAAGCTCCATCTGATGGACTTTTGGGGAACTCTTGATTCTGAATCATTTGACACATGCGAACCATGCCTCATGGGCAAAATGACCAAGACTCCGTTCTCGGAACAATGGGCGAGCAACCAACTTATTGGAAATCATACATCTTGATGTGTGCGGTCCAATGGCGTTGAGGCTCGTGGAGGCTATCATTATGTTCTCACTCTCATGATGACTTAAGTAGATATGGGTATGTCTACTTGATGAAACACAAGTCGAGACCTTTGAAAAGTTCAAGGAATTTCAGAATGAGGTAGATAATCAAGCGTGACCGAAAATAAAGTTCTTCGATCGGATCGTGGGGAGAATATTTAAGTCCGCAATTTGGTACGCACTTAAGGAAATGTGGAATCGTTTCACAACTCACGCCGCTGGAACACCTCGGCATAATGGTGTGTCGAATGTAAGTAATCACACTCTATTGGATATGGTGCGATCTATGATGTTACTCACCGATTTACGCTATCATTTTGGGGATACGCTCGAGACAGCTCTGATCACTTTAAATAGGGCACCGTCTAAATCCGTTGAGGCGACACCATATGAATTATGGTTTGGGAAGAAACCTAAGCTATGCGTTTCTAAAAGTTTGGGGATCACGATGCTTATGTCAAGAAACTTCAACTGAAAAGCTCGAACCCAAGTCGGAAAATCGTCTTCATAGGATACCCTAAAGGAAACCATTGGGTATACCTTCTACCTCGAATCCGAAGGCAAGATCTTTGTTGCCAAAGCGGGTCCTTTACGGAGAAAGAGTTTCTCTCGAGAGAAGTAAGTGGGAGGAAAGTAGAACTTGATGAAATCTGCCTCTTGAACGGAAAGTAGCGCAGCTCGGGAAGATGTTCTGTGGTGCACTGCACCGACTAGAGAGGAAGTTAATGATGATGATCAAGGTACCGGATCAAGTTGCTCTTGAACCCGATGGTCCACAAGGACACATTCCACACAGAATGGTATGGCAACCTGTCACGGAAATCATGCATGTTGTTAGACAACGGTGAACCTTGAACTATGAAGAAGCGATGGCGGGCCCAGATTCAACAAATGGCTTGAAGCCATGCAATCGAGATAGGATCCATGTATGAAAACAAAGTATGGACTTTGACATACTTGCCCGATGATCGTGAGCAATAGAAAATAAATGGATCTTTAAGAAGAAGATGGGCCAGCGGATGGTAATGTTACCATCTATAAAGCTCGACTTGTCACTAAGGGTTATCGACAAGTTCAAGGAGTTGACTACGATGAGACCTTCTCACCGTGCGAAGCTGAAGTCCGTCCGAATCATGTTAGCAATTGCGCATTCTATGATTATGAGATATGGAAAATGGGCGTCAAAAGCGACATTCATAATGGCTTCCTTAAGGAAGAATTGTATATGATGCAGCTGGAAGGTTTTGTCGATCCTAAGAATGCTAACAAGGTATGCAAGCTCCAGCGCTCCATCTATGGGCTGGTGCAAGCATCTCGGAGTTGGAACATTCGTTTTGATGAAATGATCAAAGCGTTTGGGTTTATGCAGACTTATGGAGAAGCCTGCGTTTACAAGAAAGTGAGTGGGAGCTCTGTAGCATTTCTCATATTATATGTAGATGACATACTTTTGATGGGAAATGATATAGAACTTTTGGACAACATTAAGGCCTACTTGAATAAGTGTTTTTCAATGAAGGACCTTGGAGAAGCTGCTTACATATTAGGCATCAAGATCTATAGAGATAGATCAAGGCGCCTAATAGGTCTTTCTAAAGCACATACCTTGATAAGATATTGAAGAAGTTCAATATGGATCAGTCAAGAAGGGGTTCTTGCACATGTTGCAAGGTGTGAAATTGATCTCGGCTCAATGCCCGACCACGGCAGAAGATAGAGAAAAGATGAGTGTCATCCCTATGCCTCGGCCATAGGGTCTATTATGTATGCCATGCTGTGTACGGACCTGATGTAAACCTTGCTGTAAGTTTGGTAGGAAGGTACCAAAGTAATCCGGCATGGAACCTTTGGACAGCGGTCAAGAATATCTGAAGTACACGAAAGGACAAAGGATATGTTTCTCGTTATGGAAGTGACGAAGAGCTCAAATCGTAAAGGGTTCGTCGGCGCTAGCCGACACAGATCTGAATGACTCTAAGTCACAAACCGGATACATGTATATTTTGAATGGTGGGGCGATGGCTGGTGCGATTTGCAAGCAAAGCGTCGTGGCGGGATCTACATGTGAAGCGGAATACATGGCAGCCTCGGAGGCAGCACATGAAGCAATCTGGATGAAGGAGTTCATTACCGACCTAGGAGTTATTCCCAATGCGTCGGGGCGATGACTCTCTTCTATGACAACACGGAGCCATTGCCCTTGCCAAGGGCCCGGTTTCACAAGAAGACCAGGCACATCAAGCGTCGCTTCAACTCCATCCGTGAAAATGTTCAAGATGGAGACATAGATATTTGCAAAGCGCATACGGATCTGAATGTCGCAGATCCATTGACTAAACCTCTTCCGCGAGAAAAACATGATCAACACCAGAACTCTATGGGTGTTCGATTCATCACAATGTAACTAGATTATTGACTCTAGTGCAAGTGGGAGACTGTTGGAAATATGCCCTAGAGGCAATAATAAAATGGTTATTATTTTATTTCCTTGTTCATGATAATTGTCTATCGTTCATGCTATAATTGTGTTATCCGGAAATCGTAATACATGTGTGAATGCATAGACCACAACATGTTCCTAGTGAGCCTCTAGTTGACTAGCTCGTTGATCAATGGATGGTTACGGTTTCGACTATGGACATTGGATGTCATTGATAACGGGATCACATCATTGGGAGAATGATGTGATGGACAAGACAATCCTAAGCATAGCACAAGATCGTATAGTTAAATACGCTAGAGCTTTTCTAATGTCAAGTATCATTTCCTTAGACCATGAGATCGTGCAACTCCGGATACCGTAGGAGTGCTTTGGGTGTACCAAACATCACAAGCGTAAGCGGGTGGCTATAAAGGTGCACTCGGTATCTCCGAAAGTGTACATTGGGTTAGTACGAATCGAGGCTAGGATTTGTCACTCCGTATATGCGGAGAGGTATCTCTGGGCCCTTTCGGTAATGCATCATCATAATGAGCTCAATGTGACCAAGTGGTTTATCACGGGATCATGCATTCTGATGCGAGTAAAGTGACTTGCGATGCGAGATTGAATGAGGTATTGGGATACCAGCGATCGAATCTCGGGCAAATAGCGTACCGATTGACAAAGGGAATTGTATACGGGATTACTTGAGTCCTCGACATCGTGGTTCATTCGATGAGATCATCGTGGAACATGTGGGAGCTGTGACGCCCCCGATTCAATCGTACACTAATCATGCGCAAATGTATACGATCAAGATCTGAGACTCACGGAAGATATCACAACACAACTCTAAAACATAAATAAGTCATACAAGCATCATAATACAAGCCAGGGGCCTCGAGGGCTCGAATACAAGTGCTCGATCATAGACGAGTCAGCGGAAGCAACAATATCTGAGTAAAGACATAAGTTAAACAAGTTGCCATAAGATGGCTAGCACAAACCAGGATACATATCGAAAGAGGCACGAGGCCTCTGCACAGGGATCCTCCTAACTACTCACAGTGCGTCGTCATCGGGCTGCCGTGGTAGTAGGCACCTCCGATTGTAGTAGTCGTCATCGACGGTGGCGTCGCTCACAGGCTCCATCGTCTGGTCGACAAACCGGGTAAAGAAAGGGAAAAGGGGAACAAAGCGGCCGTGAGTACTCATCCAAGGTACTCTTAAGCAGGAGCTACACTACATATGCATGGATATATGTGTAAGGGCCATATCGGTGGATGAGCTGAGAATGCGAGAATAAGAGGGGTAGCTAATCCTATCGAAGACTCACACCACGGTAGCCTCATATGCGGCATGTAGCGAGAGTGGTGAAGTCCTCAAGTAGCATCACATAGCAATAATCCTACCGGTGATCCCCTCCTCGTAACCACGAGAGAGGCGACCACCGGGTTGTATCTAACACTTGAAAGGGTGTGTTTTATTAAGTATCCGGTTCTAGTTGTCATAAGGTCAAGGTACAACTCCAAGTCGTCCATTACAGAAGATCACGGCTATTCAAATAGATTAACTTCCTGCGGGGTGCACCACATAACCCAACACGCTTGATCCCATTTGGCGGACACACTTTCTGGGTCATGCCCGGCGGAAGATCAACACGTCACAGCCCCACCTAGGCTGTGAGAGGCCAGCCGCGGTCTAAACCTAAGCGCCTGAAGTGCAGGCCCATCGCCCTTAGCACACACTGCGTTGCGACAGCGGCGGAAGCGAGAACTAGCCCCTTAATACAAGCAGGCTTGCGTTCCAATCCGGCGCGCCACTCGATCATTGGCGTCACGAAGGCTTGGTGATACCACGGCCGAGTGCCCATATCTTTCCACGTGGTTGGTTAGTGCGTATAGACCAAATGGCGGACTCGGATCAAACACCAAGATCTCATTAAGCGTGTTAAGTATCCATGAGCGCCGAGCAGGGCCAGGCCCACCTCTCTCCTAAGCGGTCTCAACCTGCCTGTCGCTCCATACAAAGATCCACTCGCGGGTGCTCCACAAGCCGACCCGACTTTAGTCACCACATGTATCATGTACAAGTATAAGTATATACCCGTGATCACCTCCCGGTGATCACGGCCCGATCTTATAGCATAATGCAAGAAGGACAAGAATGTAGGGCCACGGATGGAATACTAGCATCCTATACTAAGCATGTAGGATTGCGGGTAAAAGTAACAACTTGTAGTAGCAAGGACAAGCTATGCATCGGGATAGGTATATAACGATAACATGCTACACTACTCTAATGCAAGCAGTATAGAGAAAGTAGGCGATATCTGGTGATCAAAGGGGGCTTGCTGGTTGCTCTGGCGAGGAGAGAGGGGTCGTCAACTCCGTGGTCGTCTTGGCGGCAGCGGCGTCCGGTCTCGGTGTCTAAGCGGAAGAAGGGGAAGAACAATGAATATTTAAGCAAGCAGATGCATGACGATGCATGACAAAGCAAAGCGTGATGCTAAGCGTGCCCTAACGCGGTATGTGGTGATACCGGTGAAGGAAACATCAGGAAAGGATCCCGGCGTTTAGCGTTTTGAGCGAAGAGGCGGAGGAAAGTTGCGAGTTTGATAGGTTAGGGGGGTGTGGTGGACGATCGGGTTGCGTATCCAGAATCGTCTCATCGTTCTGAGCAACTTTCATGTTGAAAATAATTTAATCCGAGTTACGGATTAAAAGTTATGATTTTCTAAAGATTTTATCAATTTCTGGAATTTAATTAATTATTTAAATAAATTCGAAATCAGATTTATGACATCGGCATGATGTCATCTTTGACGTCGTGATCAGCGAGAGTTGGTGGTCAACTGACTAGTGGGTCCCATTGGTCGATGACACATTTTAATTAACAGATTAATTAAACTAATCATAATTAATTAGGGGGGTGGACCCCGCTGTCATTGTTTGATTAATTAACTAACAGTTAATTAGGTTAATCTAATTGTGATTAATTAACTTAATTAATTTAATTATTATTATCTATTTATTTAATTTTTATTTTTATTTTTTTCTTCTTTTTTTATATATAAAACGTTCTGTGGGCGGGGCCCAGATGTCATAGGCCCCGGGGCATAATGGGCGCCGGGCGTTGGGCACCCAACCAGCGGTTCGGCGTCTTGGCGAACCCGGCATGTGAGCGCCTTGGCGTGGCCAGCTTGGCGACCAGCGCCGAGGCGGCAAGGCCCCCAGGCCCCTTGGCGGCAACAAGGCCGGGCGGAGTCCGCAAGCTGCTGGCGAGAGCGAGGATCGAGGCGGGCGAGCTCCGGCGCCTGACCGTCGGCGATAAGCAGGGGTGTGGCCGGGTCGGCGGTGACCAGACAGCGCGGCCCTGCGGAGGCTTCTCGGCAGCGAGGAAAGGCGGTGACCAGCGGGCGGGGGCAGCGAGGCACGACCGTCGGTGTAGCTTCGCGGCGAGCGCAGCCGACGCGGTGATCGCGAGGGCGGTTGGTGCGGTGCGCCCGCCGCGATAAGCGCGGGACGCGGCGAAGACGAGCGAAAGCGCGGCGACCATGAGTTGGTGTGCCCGGCGTGGTGGCGAGGCGGCAGAAGGGAAGGGAGGAGGAGGTCGAGGCTCACGGGAGTTTGCGAGGGCGAGGCGTGGCGTGGCGGTGGGAGGTCCGGCGAGGAGAGGGCGAGTGGCGGCAGTCCGGCGGCGATGGGGAGGTAGCTCCGTGAGTGGCGTCTTGGCGTGGGGCGAGGCGTCGGCGGCGTCGGTGGGGTCGTCCATGGGCGCTGGGGACGGCGGGTCCGGCGCGGCGTGCGGTTGGCGGCGGCGCGTGATCCGGCGGCGTGGGTATGCGAGCGGCGAGGTTCGTTCCCCGATCGATCTGGATCGGGGAGGAGGAGGAAGCGAGTGGGGCGAGTGGGGAGAGTGGTGTGCGTGGGGGTTAGGGTTTGGGTGGGGATATGGAGGAGTGGCGGTGGGGCTGGTGGTGTGATTGGGCCTTTGTCAACTGGGCGGCTTGGGGGTTTCTCTTCTTTTTTGTCTTTTGTTTTTGTTTTTATCTCTTTTCTTTTATTTATTTTCTTTTACTGTTTAATTCAACTTAGGGCATCTAAGTATTTTATAAATGTGTTTTCTTTACTATAATTACTATGCCATTTTGGCATTGCCCAAACATTTTGTTTCAATATTTGAAAACTTTTGCCGTTTGACATTTGTTTGAATTTGAATTTGTGCGGTTTGAACTAGCAGACGTTTAGCGATGTCGGGATGACGTGGCATGATTAGCATGGGATTACTGTAGCAAGATTATCCGGGCGTTACAGGAGCCAACATGGGTATCCAGATCCCGCTGTTGGTTATTGGCCGGAGAGCTGTCTCGGTCATGTCTGCGTGATTCCCGAACCCGTAGGGTCTACACACTTAAAGTTCGATGACGCTAGGGTTATTAGGAAGACTTGTATGCGTTTACCGAATGTTGTTCGGAATCTCGATGAGATCCCGGACGTCACGAGGAGTTCCAGAATGGTCCGGAGGTGAAGATTTATATATGGGAAGTTGTCATACGGTCACCGGAAAAGTTCGGGGGCATATCGGTATGTCTGCAGGGCCACCGGAGGGTTCGGGGTCACCGGGAGGGCCACCTCTCTCGGAGGGCCTCATGGGCCGTAGAGGAAAGGGAACCATCCCTTAGAGGGCTGGGCGCATCCCCCCCTTGGGCCCATGCGCCTAGGGTTGGGGGGGAAACCCTAGAGGGGGCGCCCCCTTGCTTGGAGGGCAAGCCCCCTCCCCTAGGCCTCCGCCCCCCCTCTAGATCTCATCTAGAGGGGGCCGGCCCCCTTACCCCTTCTCCTATAAATAGAGGGGAGAGGGGGGGCTGCAAAACACACCAAAGGCGCAGCCCCTCCCCTCCCCAACACCTTTCCTCCTCCGTTAAGAGCTTGGTGAAGCCCTGCCAGAGTACTGCCGCTCCACCACCACCACGCCGTCGTGCTGCTGTTGGAGCTCTCTTCCTCAACCTCTCCCTCCTCCTTGCTGGATAAAGGCGCGGGAGACGTCTCCGCTCCGTACGTGTGTTTAACACGAAGGTGCCGTCCGTTCGGCGCTAGGATCATCGGTGATTTGGATCACGACGAGTATGACTCCATCAACCCCGTTCTCTTGAACGCTTTTGCTCGCGATCTACAAGGGTATGTAGATGCACTCCTCTCCCTCTCGTTGGTAGATGACTCCATAGATTGATCTTGGTGATGCGTAGAAAATTTTAAATTTTTGCTACGATCCCCAACAGTCCCGGCCAAGCCGGAGTTCATGCATTGGTCGGATCGCCCGATCGCCTGGACCCGGGAGGATCACCCGGCGGTCATGCCGAGTCTGGGTGGTTACGCCCTCGTCCTCAACCCCACCATCGTCGCGCAACGCACATGCAAGTTCTCCCGAGTCCTCATCAATGGCGGCAGCAACATCAACATCCTCTCTGCGACGATGACCAAGCTCAGCTTCAAGGCCTGAGCCTGGAGCCGACCAGACGATCTTCCACGGCATCGTTCTGGCCTCTCTTGCTCTCCCATTGGCCGGGTCCGGCTCGATGTCCTGTTCGGTGACAGCAGCCACTTCCGACGCAAACCAATCTAGTAAGATGTGGTGGACCTGTCCAACGCGTACCACACATTGCTGGGGCGGCTAACGCTCGCTAAATTCATGGCGGTTCCCCATTACGCGTATTTGAAGATGAAGATGCCGGGTCCCAAGGGCCTCATCACCATCAATGGCGATTACCATAAGTCCACAGGTGCACGAGGCGGTGCCAAGTTGGCGAGTCGCTGGTCATTCTTGAGGCCGAAGCCAGCTTGACGGATCGTCATACTGGCGGCGAGGCCTCCGCTGCGTCGATCCCGACCGGGACCCGGTCGGCGAGCCGCCTTCAAACCCTCAAGGAGACCAAGAAAGTGAAGCTGAACCGGAAGACCCAACTTCACAGCAAATGCGTTGTCGTAGGCACCCGCCTCTTGAGCAAATAGGAAGGCGAGCTCGTCGACTTCCTCCGTGAAATCGGGATATCTTCGCATGGACCCCCAAGGACATGCGGGTATCCGAAATCGCCGAGCAAACTTCACGTCCGTGGGGCGCCAAGCCTATCCGTCAACCCCTCGATGATTTTCCGAAGAAGAGAAGAACCATTGGTGAAGAGTGCGCCAAGCATTAGGCGGCCCGGCTTCATAATGGAAGTGTTTAACCCGAGTGGCTGGCCAATCCAGTCCTTGTCTGAAGAAGAACAAGACACGGCGCGTATGTATCGACTACACCAGCCTCAACAAGGCCTGTCCCAAGGATCCGTTCGCTCTCCCACGGATCGACCAAGTCATCGACTTCGGCTGCGGGTGCGAGCTCACATCGCCGTGGATGCTTACTCCAGCTACCACGGATCAAGCTGGACCCGGCCGGCATACGAGGCGTCCTTCATCACGCCTTTTGTGCGTGTTGCTACATCACCATGTCGTTCGGCGAAAACGCGGCGCCACTTTCCAGCGCTGCATGCGAAATATGCGCTGCCGCCTTTCGGCCGCAATATCACGTGTCGTGGGCGACATCATGGTGAAGACCAAGCAGCACCTCACGATCGCCGGCGATTTGAAGGAAACATTCGCCAACCTCCGCGAATACAAGGTCAAGCAACTTTCGGAAAAATCGTCTTGGCGTCCCGGCGGAAAGCTACTCGGCTTCCTCGTCTCGGAGAGCGGCATTGAGGCAAACCGGAGAAGATCAAGGCCATCGGCGCATCGCAAGCCCGGCTCGGCTGCGCGATGTCTAAGTTCACGGATGCTTGGCCTCGGTCGGCCGGTTTCTAAGCGGCTGGGCGAGAGGTGCTACCCTGCCGGTGATGAAGAAGATGAGCCCGTTCGAATGGAGCGGCAAGCGAACGAGCCTTCCAAGACCTCAGCGCATGCTCTCCACCGCACCGATCCTAGCTGCGTCGACCGACAAGAGCCGTTGTTGCTCTACATAGCCACGACCTCATGAGCGGTCGGCCGCAGTCTTTGTGGTCGGCGACGAGAAAGGCAAGATCCAAGCCGTCCGGCGCCCGATCTACTACTGGCGAGTGCTCCCAGCTCAAGCGAGAACTATCCGCACTACCGGAAGATGTGTTACATCGTGTACTTCACCACCAAGAAAGTGAAAGCAGTATTTCCAAAACACGTCGTCACCGTGGTCAACCTGGCGCCTATCGGAGAAATCATCAAGTGCGGGATGCCTCGGCGGGTTGCCAAGTGGGCGATCCAGCTAGCCGGCCACCATCCTCTCGAGCCCGCCACGATCAAGTCTCAAGCCTGGCGAATTTCGTCGGCGGGACGAGACCCAGTACTGCCGCCGCCCTGACTCGGCGCATTGGTGCATGCATTTCGGCGGATCCAAGATGCGACTCGGCAGAAGTCGACATCGTCTGTCGTCCCCGGCGACCAGCTCCGCTAAGCGCTCGAGATCCGCCGCCGCCTCCAACAACGTCGCGAGTAAGAAGGCCTTGTGCACGGCCTCCGGCTTGCCAAGGAACTCGGCATCCGGCGCATCGTACTCTGGCGACTTCGGACTGGTGGTGCAGCGATGCTCCGGCGAATGGGGCGCCAGCGACTCCAACATGGCAAGCTACGCTTCCTCGTCTAAGTTGTCCGGATCGCCCGAGGCTGCGAGTTCCTCCACGACCCGCAGCGGAGAAGCGAAGCAGCCGTCACGCCTTCGCCAAGATCGCCTCGTCGACAAGCCATCCCGTCGGCGTCTCCCTCGAGCACTGCGCAAGCCGTCCGTCAAGCCATCGCCGGACTCGAATCCATCCACGTTCGAACGACCGGCCTTTTAAAGCCGGCCGGGGCTCTTGAACCAGCCGAGGACTGCTGAACCCGGCCCGGGGGCTGCTCAGCTCGACCCGGCCACCATCGCCTCGGACCCGACCGTCGCCATCCCCGACCCGGGGGCTGCCCAATGCTATGTCTTGAGCTTGCGTTGGTTTTCCTCGAAGAGGAGAGGGTGATGCAGCAAGTGTAGCGTAAGTATTTCCCTCGGTTTGAGAACCAAGGTATCAATACAGTGGGAGGCTCCACAAAAGTCACGCACCTACACAAACAAGCGAGAACTGTAACCAACACAATAAAGGGGTTGTCAATCCCTTCACGGCCACTTGAAAGTGAGATCTAATAAAGATAGTATGATAAGATAAATATATTTTGGTATTTTATAATATAGATGCAAAAGTAAAGATGCAAATAAAAGTAGATTGGAAGCAAATATGATAAGAGATAGACCGGGGCCATAGGTTTCACTAGTGGCTTCTCTCAAGATAGCATAAGTATTACGGTGGGTGCACAAATTACAGTCGAGCAATTGATAGAAAAGCGCATAGTTATGAGATTATCTAGGCATGATCATGTATATAGGCATCACGTCCATATCAAGTTGACCGACTCTTGCTGCATCTACTACTATTACTCCACACATCGACCGACTCTGCCTTTGCATCTAGAGTATTAAGTTCATAAACAGAGAGTAACACATTAAGCAAGATGACATGATGTAGAGGATAAACTCATGCAATATGATATAAACCCCATCTTGTTATCCTCGATGGCAACAATACAATCGTGCCTTGCAACCCTTTACATCCTTGGGTAAGGACACATAAGATTGAACCCAAAGCTAAGCACTTCTCCCATGGCAAGAAAGACCAATCTAGTAGGCCAAACCAAACTGATAATTGAAGAGACTTGCAAAGATAACTCAATCATACATAAAATAATTCAGAGAGGATTCAAATATTATTCATAGATAAACTTGATCATAAACCCACAATTCATCGGATCTCGACAAACACACTGCAAAAGAGTTTACATCGAATAGATCTCCACAAGAGGGGAGAACATTGTATTGAGATCCAAAAAGAGAAAAGCCATCTAGCTAATAACTATGGACCCGTGGGTCTGTGGTAAACTACTCACAACTCATCGGAGGGCAAGGATGTTGATGTAGAGGCCCTCCATGGTTGATTCCCCCTCGGCAGAAGTCTTGCGTGAAGGCTCAAGATGGGATCTCGCGGATCTGAGAAGGTTCTGGCGGTGGAAATTGTGTTTCGTGGTGCCTGGATGTTTTCGAGTGCGTGAGGTATATATAGGAGGAAGAAATGCGTCGGTGGCAGCCGAGGGCCCACGAGGCAGTAGCGCCCTACGGGGGCTCCTGTCTCGTGGCTTCTCGAGCTTCTTGACTTGCACTCCAAGCTCTCCTGATCACGTTAGTTCCAAAAATCACGCTCCCGAAGGTTTCATTCCGTTTTGACTCCGTTTGATATTCCTTTTCTTGAAATCTGAAATAGGCAAAAAAACAGCAATATGGGCTGGGCCTCGGTTAGTAGGTAGTCCCAAAATGATATAAATGTGTAAAATAAAGCCCATAAACATCCAAAAGGGGTAATATAATAGCATGGAACAATCAAAAATTATAGATACGTTGGAGCGTATCAAGCATCTAAGCTTAATTCCTGCTCGTCCTCGAGTAGGTAAATGATAAAAAGAAATTTTGATGTGGAATGCTACCTAGCATAATTCTCAATGTAATTTTATTTATTGTGGCATGAATGTTCAGATCCAAATGATTCAAAATAAAAGCTTATAAAACATAAAATAATAATGCTTCAAAGCATACTAACAAATAATCATGTACTATCAAATAACATAGCCAAAGAAAGCTTATCCCTACAAAATCATATAGTTAGGCTATGCTTCATTTTCATTACACAAAATACTCCCATCATGCACAACCCGATGACCAGCCAAGCAATTGTTTCATACTTTTTAATGCGCTTCACTTTTTCAACTCTTCACGCAATACATGGCGTAAGCCATGGACATAGCACTATGGTGGTATATGGTGGTGGTTGTGAGGACAAAAAGGGAGAAGATAGTCTCACATCAACTAGGCATATAACGGGCTATATAGAGATGCCCATTAATAGATATCAATGTGAGTGGTAGGGATTGCCATGCAACGGATGCACTAGAGCTATAAATATATGAAAGCTCAACGAAAGAAACTAAGTGGGTGTGCATCCAACTTGCTTGCTCACGAAGACCTAGGGCATTTTGAGGAAGCCCATCATTGGAATATACAAGCCAAGTTCTATAATGAAAAATTCCCACTTAGTATATGAAATTGACAACATAGGAGACTCTCTATCATGAAGATCATGGTGCTACTTTGAAGCACAAGTGTGGAAAAAGAGATAGTAGCATTATCCCTTCTCTCTTTTTCTCTCATTTTTTTCTTTTTTTTTCTTTGGCCTTTCTCCTCTTTTTTTAAAGTCCGAAGTCTCATCCCGACTTGTTGGGCAATCATAGCCTTCATCATCCTTTCCTCACTAGGACAATGCTCTAATAATGAAGATCATCACACTTTTATGGATTTACAACTCAAGAATTACAACTCAAAGCTAGAACAAAATATGACTCTAGATGAATGCCTCCGGCGGTGTACCGGGATATGCAATGAATCAAGAGCGACATGTATGAAAATTATGAAAGTGGCCTTGCCACAAATACGATGTCAACTACATGATCATACAAAGAGCAATATGATGGAGCGATGTCATAAATAAGCGGAGCAGTGGAAAGTTGCATGGCAATATATCTCGAATGGCTATGGAAATGCCATAATAGGTAGGTATGGTGGCTGTTTTGAGGAAGGTAAATAAAGGGTTTATGATACCGGCGAAATTTGCACGGTAATAATAAAGGCTAGCAAAGTGGAAGGATGAGTGTGCATATAACCATGGACTCACATTAGTAAAAAAGAACTCATATACTTATTACAAAAGTCTACTTAGCCCTCGAAGCAAAGTACTACTACACATGCCCCAAGAGGGATAGATTGGTAGGAAAATACCATCGCTCGTCCCCGACTACCACTCATAAGGAAGACAATCAAAAGAGCACCTCATGCAACAAATTTGTCACACAACTTTTACCATACGCGCATGCTACGGGATTTGCCAACTTCAACAAAAGTATTTCTCAATTTCATAATTACCCACTAGCATGACCCTAACATTACTACCTTTATATCTCAAAACAATTATCAAGCATCAAATTGATCATAGCATCCAATTCTTTTTCTATGATAGTTTTTATTATACCCAACTTGGATGCTCATCATTCTAGGACCAACTTTGTGACCATAGCAAATAACATGCTATTCTAAAAGACTCTCAAAAAGATATAAGTGAGGCATGAGAGACTAGAAATTTCTTCAAAATTAAGACACCACCATGCTCTAAAAGATATAAGTGAAGCACTAGAGCAAAAACTATCAAGCTCAAAAGATATAAGTGAAGCACATAGAGTATTCTAGCAAATTCTAATCAAATAGGCTTCTCCCAAAAGGTGTGTACAGAAAGGATGATTGTGGTAAACTAAAAGCAAAGACTAATATAATACTGACGCTCCAAGCAAAACACATATCATGTGGCGAATAAAAATATAGCTCAAGTAAAGTTACCAATGAACAAAGACGAAATAGGGGATGCATTCCCAGGGCATCCCCAAGCTTAGGCTTTTGGCTATTCTTGAATATCTTGGGATGCCATAAGAATCCCCAAGCTTAGGCTCTTGCCACTCCTTATTCCATAGTCCATAAAAGCTTTACCCAAAACTTGAAAACTTCACAACACAAAAGTCAACAGGAAATCTTATAAGCTCTGTTAGTGAAAGAAAACAAAACCACCACATAAGGTACTGCAATGAACTCATTCTTTATTTAATTTGGTGTTAAACCTACTGTATTCCAACTTCTCTATGGATTATAAACTAATTTACTAGCCATAGATTCATCAAAATAAGCAAACAACACACGAAAAACAGAATCTGTCAAAAACAGAACAGTCTGTAGCAATCTGTAACTAACGCAAACTTCTGGAAATCAAAAACTACAGACAAAATAGGAAGACCTAGGAAATTTGTTTATTGATCAGCAGCAATTTTAATCACTATGTTATCACGTTCTGGTGATTTTTAACAATTGTTTTTGTGAACTGAAAGTTTCTGGAAATTACAGCAAGATCAAATAACTATCATCCAAGAAGATCCTATAGGTTTAACTTAGCACAAACACTAATTAAAAGATAAAACACATCTAAACAGAAGGTATATGCAAGACTTATTACTAAACAGGGCAAAACAAAAAACACAAGTAAAATTGGGTTGCCTCCCAACTAAGCTATCGTTTAACGCCCTAGCTAGGCATAAAAGCAAGGATAGATCTAACGAGTGCCATCTTTGGCACTAAACTCATAAGTACATGCATGATAGATTAATGTAATTTAACTTTCTTTCTTGGAAAGTGCTCCATGCCTTTCTTTAATGGAAATTGGAATCTAATATTCCCTTCTTTCATATCAATAATCGCACCAATCGTTTTGAGGAAAGGTCTACCAAGAATAATTGGGCAAGAAAGATTGCAATCTATATCAAAACGATAAAATCTCGGGCACCAAATTTCTATTTGCAACAATAAGAACATCATTGATCCTTCCATAGGCTTTTTAATGGTGGAATCCACAAGGTGTAAATTTAAAGAACAATCATCAAGATCATGGAAACCTAGAATATCACATAAAGTTTTCAGAATTGTGGAAACACTAGCACCCAAATCACACAAAGAAAAACACTCATAATATTTAATTCTAATCTTTATAGTAGGTTCCCACTCATCATTAAGTTTTCTAGGTATAGAAACTTCCAAATTAAGTTTTTCATCATAAGATTGCATCAAGGCATCAACAATATGTTTGGTAAAAGCTTTGTTTTGACTATAAGCATGAGGAGAATTAACAACGGATTGCAACAAGGAAATAAAACCTTTTAAGAACAATTATCATAATCAAATTCCTTGAAATCCGAGATAGTAGGTTCAACATTATTAGAAGTTGAGGATTCTCCAATCTCACTTTTACCAAATTTAACATTAAGATTTAAAGACTCGAATTCTTGGGGCGCCTTCTAGGAAAAGTTGATTCATCATCAGTCCCAAAATCATCAAAATTCATATTGCAAAACATAGATCTAATCGGAGACGCATCAATAACTTTAAGATCCTCATCATTATTTTCACGTAAACTAGAAGAACACGCCTTTATAAAGCTTTCTTTTTTAGCACGTAATCTAGCGGTTCTTTCCTTGCACTCATCAATGGAAATTCTCATTACTTTGAGAGACTCATTGATATCATGCTTAGGAGGGGAAGATCTAATTTTAAGAGAATCAACATCAAGCGAAAGTCTATCAACGTTCCTAACCAAATCATCGACTTTGAGCAATTTTTCTTCAAGCAAAGCATTAAAATTCTATTGAGAAATCATAAATTCTTTCACACTATTCTCAAAATCAGAGGGCATCTTATTAAAATTACCATATGAATTATTGTAGGAATTTCCATAATTATTAGAGGAATTACTAGGGAACGGTCTAGCATTAAAATTTCCTCTATAAGCATTGTTTCCAAAACTATTCCTACCAACAAAATTCACATCCATAGATTCATTATTATTCTCAATCAAGGAAGGCAAAGGCATATCATTGGGATCAAGAGGAGTATTTTAGTAGCAAACATCTCCATAAGTTCATCCATCTTTCCACTCAAAACATTGATTTCTTCTATAGCATGCACTTTTTACTAGAAGATCTTTCGATTGTGCCATTTGAAAAATTAGCCATAATATTATGAACAAGTTTTGTAGCATCTCCTAATGTGATTTACATAAAGGTGCCTCCATGGCCAAATCTAAGAGATTTCTAGAAGCAAAGTTCAAACCGGCATAAAATTTTGTATGATCATCCATAAATTCAAACCATGAGTAGGGCAATTGCGAAGCATCAATTTCATTATTTCCCAAGATTGGGCAACATGCTCATAATCAAGTTGTTTAAGATTCATAATATCGTTCCTAAGAGTGATGATCTTAGCGGGAGGAAAATATTTAGAGATAAAAGCATCTTTGCACTTGTTCCAAGAATCAATACTATTTTTAGGTAGAGACGAAAACCAAACTTTAGCACGATCTCTAAGTGAAAACGGAAATAACTTCAATTTGAAAATATTGTTATCCGTATCTTTCTTCTTTTGCATATCACACAAATCAACAAAATTGTTTACATGAGTAGCGGCATCTTCACTAGGAAGGCCGGTGAATTGATCTTTCATAACAAGATTCAACAAAGCGGTATTGATTTCACAAGACTCAACATCATTAAGAGGAGAAATCGAATTACTAAGGAAATCATTATTATTGGTATTCAAGAAGTCACACAATTTGGTATTATCTTGTGCCATGGCAACAAGTAATCCAACACACAAACAAACAGAAAAAGCGGCAAGCGAAAAGAGAGAGAGATAGGGAAGAGAGGCGAATAAAGCGGCAAGGGTGAAGTGGGGAGAGGAAAATGAGAGGCAAATGGCAAATAATGTAAATCACGAGGGAGATGGGTTTGTTGATGGGTACTTGGTATGTCTTGACTTGGCGAAGACCTCCGAACAGCGGCGCGAAATCATGCGTTGGCGGGAGGTGAATCTTGACTTGACTTGGTGGAAGCCTCCGACAACGGTTGCGAAATCCTTCTTGCTCGTCTTGAGCTTGCGTTGGTTTTCCTCGAAGAGGAGAGGGTGATGCAGCAAGTGTAGCGTAAGCATTTCCCTCAGTTTTGAGAACCAAGGTTTAAATCCAGAAGGAGGCTCCTCAAAAGTCCCGTGCACCTACACAAACAAACTGAGAACTCACAACCAACGCAATAAAGGGGTTGTCAATCCCTTCACGACCACTTGCGAAAGTGAGATCTAATAAAGATAGTATGATAAGATAAATATATTTTTGGTATTTTATAATATAGATGCAAAAAGTAAAGATGCAAATAAAAGTAGATTGGAAGCAAATATGATAAGAGATAGACCCGGGGGCCATAGGTTTCACTAGTGGCTTCTCTCAAGATAGCATAAGTATTACGGTGGGTGAACAAATTACTGTTGAGCAATTGATAGAAAAGCGCATAGTTATGAGATTATCTAGGCATGATCATGTATATAGGCATCACGTCCATAACAAGTAGACCGACTGTCGGGGGTTGGGTGCGACATATGCCAAAGGATGTCTTATCATGGAGGGGGCGAGTAGAACGTCCCCAGTGCCTGGAAACGGGATGAGGCGAATACATGCACGCCGGCAAATCTTACCCAACCGAGGGCTCTCAGGAGATAACACCCCTCTTGTTGCTCTGTGAGGGTCTCGCATGATCACTATGGCAAAGTGGGTACAAGAAGCTCCTTGAACTGTTAAGGGGTGAGGAAGGAGAAGGGCCTGATGCTCTTCTCTCCCTCTATGTGTGTGTCTAAAACTACTAGCTTCCAACACTTTGCATGGGTGCCCAGGGGGGTTATATAGGCCTACCCCAGTCTCACTGTGTCCGACTGGGTGCAGGCCCATGCCGTCGGTCTCTAAGTCGCCGTCTTCTCCGTCGACTTAAAGGGGCCCGCCGACTAGTGGGCCCCGTCGGCCGATCGACATGGGGCCGACAGCCCTTGTCACTTGGCGAGTCTTGCCGGCTGCTGATTCACTGTGGTCGTGCTGCTAATAATGTGAGCTTGGTCATGGGGTCAGCCAGTGAGTGCGCCGCCGAGGCAGGCGATCCTTCATTGCCATTCCATGTCTTATGCGGTTAATGGCGCGTGGACCCGCAGGGGAGGGCGGCCGACTCCGGAGGCCGACTCCATCGAATTCTGCAATCTTTGAGGCTCTCGCCGTCTTGATACTCCCGCAAGCGGTAGAGAATCCGCCGTCTTCGGTCGTATGAAGCAGGCCATCGTGAGATACAGGAATCTGCCCTGGCGCTGATGTCGGGGCTGGCGTGCTTAGCAGTGCTGCGCCCGGACGGAGATCTCCGTCGATGGCCTGGCTACTGTATCCATGCCCTTTATGAGCAGGGTAGGGATGGGCCTGGTGACCTTACCCAATCCGCTTCGTGGTCGCTCAAATAGGAGGTGGTTGGGGTCGCGGGCCGTCTCCCTGTAGCCGGCCTCGCTGGAGGTCGCTGGCTTGGAGTTGGCTTGTCCTGAGTTCGCCATCTCAAAGTCGGCTTGTCTTGAGGTTGCCGTCCCAAAGTCGGCTTGTCTTGAGGCCGCCTCGGGACTCGGCCTAGAGGGGTAGTCAGCGACTCTGTTGCCGACTCTCTGCACTGCTCTTTGTCTTGGGGTCCTCGAGGCATGATCCGCCCGATGTTTTGAAAGGTTCGGGGCTCGGGTTTTCCTACCGTGGTCCATTACTCCAGTGAGTCCCAGGCTGGGGAGGCGCGAGGCAGCCCGTCGAGGCCTCGGCGGCTTCATCCCTTTGATGGAAGAATCTATCGGCCCGCCGTCTTTATCTGGAGTCAGCTGCGGGGGCCGTCTTGCTCTTCAAAGGTTTGAAGGTCGCGGCGGGATCCGGGCGGCGTGCTGATAAGCTTCGGCGGCCGCCCGCCCTTGAGCCCGCCATGCGGCGCGCCCTGCGGCGGGGCGATCTGCCAGCCACCGCGCATGACAAGACAGGCCGTCGGCGGGGCCCGCCACTACCGTGCCCACAGCGCGCGGATCCGGCTGCGGTCGTGCGAGGTGGTTGGGCTCCCCACGCCGTTACTGCGTGCGATAGCGTCGTGGAAGGTAATCGTGAGGCGTGGGGGCGTGGGCGCGGATTAATCCTGCCCCTCGGCCGCCAGCCTAAGCGCCTATAAGTGGCGGGGAGAGGGAGGGCGGCGACACGCGCTTGCTCTCTCATCGCAGCCGAGACCTCGTTTCTTCCTGCTTGCGGAGATGAGCTCCTCATCGCCGCGCGCCATCACGCGTGCTCCGGCATGTGGGGCGGCTCCATCATCGACGGCGACATAATCGAATTCGCCCGTCAAGCGCGCGCATCGGCAGCCACCTAGTGCGGGCCGCGCGCCGGGCGAAATCGCGGCGGCGGAGGAGGCAGCGGGTGATTTTCGCTCGCACCTCATGCGCGGGCTGGGGCTGCGGCGGCGGCTTCTTCAGCGCGTTCTTGGGTTCTTGGGCTCGGCCGCACCACCTCACCCCAACACGGTGGTGCTCTGGCCGCCGCATCCTTATGCGAAGGTTTTCTCGAGTTCTCCCCACCATCGAGCTGTGGGAAATTCTTCAATGGCTTCGGGACCCGCGTCGCTCGCGTGCCGGCCTACTGCGCGCACGTTCGCCATCAGAGAGGCGGTGCGAGAACCCTTTCCTGCCATCCCCTCATCAAGTCGGTGAAGATGTGGCGGCTCATATTTCTCTCGTCAAGAAGCGTCGCCCCGAGGCGGCCCAGGTCAACTGCCGCCCTCGTGGGCGGCGTACTGAGCCGACCCACTAGCTGGTCCCTGAGGGGGCCGGGGCCGACTCCTGAAGACACGCTGCCGTCGTGCGGCTCCAGCGTAATGTCTGATCGGAGGCCTGGCGGAGGCAGACTTCTGGCCGCCTTCATGGGCGCCGAGTTCTCCCTCTTCAAGGCCGACCTCATCGGATCTGCGGATGGCGGCCGCGGGACCCGACTAGCTGTGCTCTCAAGGACATAGCCTGCGAAGGTGGTGGACACAGCGAACTTCTTGGCGAACTGCGACCTCACGGAGAATGGCATTTCGGCAGGAGCCACTCTCGCGTAATCCCCGCCGTTGGTAAGATGTCTCTTGCTTCTCTGTTTCCTTCCTTAGCGGATCCGGCTCTTACTCCTGGTCTTTTCGACTCGAGAATCCTCTCATACCGCCCTCGGACCGGCGCCCGCAGGGCAGCTCGTGGTCGTCCCGACCCAGGCGGAGGCGGCGCCGGCGACCCGACTTGGGTGTGGCGATGGAAACCGATGCGAGGAGGAGGGCCGGCGACTTCAGCCCTCGGCCACTTTGCGAGCCTGATGATGGCGCCGAGAAGGAAGTCGCCCCCCGCCGCGCGAAACCGGCCATCGGCAACAAGTTGCCATAAGATGGCTAGCACAAAGCGGGATACATATCGAAAGGCACGGGCCTCTGCACAGGATCCTCCTAACTACTCTGAGTGAAGCGTCATCCAGACTGCCGTGGTAGTAGGCACCTCCGGTGTAATAGTCGTCATCGGCAGTGGCGTCAGCTCCAGGCTCCATCGTGCAGTCGCGTAACCGGGTAAAGAAAGGGAAAAGGGGAACAAAGCGACGTGAGTACTCATCGAGTACACAAAGAACTACACTACATATGCATGGATATATGTAAGGGCCATATCGATGGGTGAGCTGCGGAATGCAGAATAAGAGGGGTAGCTAATCCTATAAAGACTCATTGGTAGCCTCATTGCAGCATGTAGCGAGAGTAGGCTGAAGTCCTCAAAGTAGCATCACATAGCAATAATCCTACCGGTGATCCCCTCCTCGTAACCACGAGAAGCGACCACGGGTTGTATCAACACTTGAAAAGGTGTGTTTTATTAAGTATCCGGTTCTAGTTGTCATAAGGTCAAGGTACAACTCCAAGTCGTCCTGTTCCGCGAAGATCACGGCTATTCAAATAGATTAACTTCCTGAGGGGTGCACATAACCCAACACGCTTGATCACATTGGCGGACACACTTTCTGGGTCATGCGGCGCGGAAGATCAACACGTCCAGCCCACCTAGGCACAGAAGAATATGCGCGGTCTAAACCTAAGCGCCGAGTGCAGGCCCGCCCTTATAGCACACACCTGCGTTGCGACAGCGGCGGAAGCGAACTAGCCCCTTAATACAAAGAAGCGGGCTTGCGTTCCAATCCGTAGCGCCACTCGATCATTTGGCGTCACGAAGGCTTGGCTGATACCACGGCGCCGAGTGCCCATCTTTCCCGCGTGGTTGGTTAGTCGCGTATAGACCAAATGGCGGACTAGATCAAACACCAAGATCTCATTAAGCGTGTTAAGTATCCATGAGCGCCGAGCAGGGGCCAGGCCCACCTCTCTCCTAAGCGGTCTCAACCTGCCACATCCGCTCCGCCACAAAGATCCACTCGCGGGTGCTCCACAAGCCGACCGACTTTAGTCACCACATGTATCATGTACAAGTATAAGTATATACCGTGATCACCTCCCGGTGATCACCGTCTTACCTTACGTGAGAGGACAAGAATGTAGGGCCACGGATGGAATACTATATCTAAGCATGGGATTGCGGTAAAAGTGCAACTGATGGTAGCAAGGACAAGCTATGCATCGGGATAGGTATGACGATAACATGCTACACTACTCTAATGCAAGCGGTATAGAGAAGAGTAAGCGATATCTGGTGATCAAGGGGGCTTGCACTGTTTGCTCTGGCGGAGGAGAGAATTAAATCAACTCCGTGGTCGTCTTGGGCAGCGGCGTCGGTCTCGGTGTCTAGCGGAAGAAGGGAAGAACAATGAATATTTAAGCAAGCAGATGCATGATGCGCGTGACAAAGCAAAAGCGTGATGCTAAGCGTGCCCTAACGCGGTATGTGGTGATACGGTGAAGCTGTCGGAAAGGATCCCGGCGTTTAGCGTTTCGGTAGCGAAGGGCGGAGGAAAGATTTGATAGGTTAGGGGGTGTGGTGGACGATCGGGTTGCGTATCGAGAATCGTCTCATCGTTACGAGCAACTTTCATGTTGAAAATAATTTAATCCGAGTTCACGGTTAAAAGTTATGATTTTCTAAAGATTTTATCAATTTCGGAATTTAATTAATTATTTAAATAAATTGAAATCAGATTATGACATCGACATGATGTCATCTTTGACGTCGTGATCAGCGAGAGTTGGTGGTCCTTGACTAGTGGGTCCCATTGGTGGGTTGACACATTTTAATTAACAGATTAATTAAACTAATCATAATTAATTAGGGGTGGACCCAGCTTGTCATTGTTTGATTAATTAACTAACAGTTAATTAGGTTAATCTAATTGTGATTAATTAACTTAATTATTTAGTTATTATCTATTTATTTAATTTTATTTTTATTTTTTCTTCTTTTTTATATATAAGCGTTACGTGGCGGGGCCAGATGTCATAAACCCCGAGGCATAATGGGCGCCAGGCGTTGAGCACCGGCTTCAGCAGTTGGCGTGAGCGAACCGGCAACAAGCGCCCAGGCGTGTGGGCTTGGCGGCGACCAGCGCCGGCGCAACGAGCCCAGGCCTTGGCGGCAACAAGGCGGCGAGTCCATAGCTACTGGCGGGCGGGAGATCGGCGAAGCGAGCTCAAAGCGCCTGGACCGTCGGCGATAAAGCGGCGAGTGTGGCGGTCGGCGGTGACCAGCGAAGCGGCCACGGCGGGCTTCTCGGCGAGAAGAAGGCGGTGACCAGCGGGCGGGGGCAGCAGGCACGGCCGTCGGTGCTTCGCGGCGAGCGCGGCCGACGCGGTGATCGCGAGGGCGGTTGGTGCGGTGCGCTGCCGCGATGGCGGAGCCGGCCGAAGAGCGAAGTAGCAGCGACATGGAATTGGTGTGCCAGGCGTGGTGGCGAAGCGGCGGCGAGGAAGGAGGAGAGTCGAGGCTCACGGGGAGTTTGCGAGGGCCAGGCGATGGGCGTGGCGGTGGGGAGGTCCGGCGAGGAGAGCGAGTGGCGGCGGTCCGGCGATAGAGGTAACTCGTGAGCGTCTTAGCGTGGGGGCGGCGTCGGCGGCGTCGGCGAGGGTCGTCCATAGGCTGAGGGCGGCGGGTCCAAGCGGCGTGCGGTTGGCGGCGGCCTTGATCCGAGCGGCGTGGGGCGCGAGCGAAGCGGCAGGTTCGTTCCCCGATCCGTCTGGATCGGGGAGGAAAGGAAGCGAGTGGGGGGGAGAGTGGTGGCGTGGGGGTTAGGGTTTGGTGGGGATATGGAGGAGTGGCGGTTTGGGCTGGTGGTGCCAGATTGGGCCTTTGGTCGTTGGGCGGCTTGAGGTTTCTCTTCTTTTTTGTCTTTTGTTTTTTTTTTTATCTCTTTTCTTTTATTTATTTTCTACTTTTGTTTTAATTCAACTTAGGGCATCTAAGTATTTTATAAATGTGTTTTTCTTTACTATAATTACTATGCCATTTTGGCATTGCCCATTTATTTTGTTTCAATATTTGAAAACTTTTGCCGTTTGACATTTGTTTGAATTTGAATTTGGCGGTTTGAACTAGCAGACGTTTAGCATAATGGGATGGCGTGGCATGATTAGCATGGGATTCTGTAGCAAGATTATCCGGAGCGTTCTGAGGAACATGGGTATCGAGATCCACTGTTGGTTATTGGCGGAGCTGTCTCGGTCATGTCTGCGTGATTCCGAACCCGTAGGGTCTACATAAAGTTCGATGGCGCTAGGGTTATTAGGAAGACTTGTATCGTTTACGAATGTTGTTCGGAATCTCGATGAGATCCGGACGTCCTGAGAGAGTTCGAATGGTCGGTGAAGATTTATATGAGGAAGTTGTCATACGGTCACGGAAAAGTTGAGGGCATATCGGTATGTCTTGGGGACCCCGGAGGGTTCGGGTCCAGGGAGGCCACCTCTCGGAGGCCTCATGGGCCGTGGGGAAGGGAACCATCCTTAGGGCTGGCGCATCCCCCTTGGGCCCATCGCCTAGGGTTGGAAACCTAGAGGAAGCCCCTTGCTTGGAGGCCCCTCCCTAGGCCTCCGCCCCCTAGATCTCATCTAGAGGGCCGGCCTACCCTTCTCCTATAAATGGGGGAGGGGGGCTGCAAACACCAGGCGCAGCCCTCCTCCCCCAACACCTTTCCTCCTCCGTTAAGAGCTTGGTGAAGCCTGCGAGAATCTTGCCGCTCCACCACCACCTGCCCGTCGTCTTTGCTTTGTTGGAGCTCTCTTCCTCAACCTCTCCCTCCTCCTTGCTGGATAAAGGCGCGGGAGACGTCTCCGCTCCGTACGTGTGTTTAACACGAAGGTGCCGTCCGTTCGGCGCTAGGATCATCGGTGATTTGGATCACGACGAGTATGACTCCATCAACCCCGTTCTCTTGAACGCTTTTGCTCGCGATCTACAAGGGTATGTAGATGCACTCCTCTCCCTCTCGTTGGTAGATGACTCCATAGATTGATCTTGGTGATGCGTAGAAAATTTTAAATTTTGCTCGATCTAACAGTCAGCCAATAGCGGAGTTCATGCATTAGTCGGATCGCCCGTCGCTGGAACCGGAGGATCACCGGCGGTCATGCGAGTCTGGTGGTTGCGCTTCGTCCTCAACCCCACCGTCGTCGCATAGCGCACATGCAAGTTCTCCGAGTCCTCATCAATGGCGGCAACATCAACATCCTCTACAGCGACGATGACCAAGCTCAGCTTCAAGGCCTGACCACAGGCCGACCAGACGATCTTCCACGGCATCGTTCCTGGCCTCTCTTGCTCTCCCATTGGCGGGTCGGCTCGATGTCCTGTTCGGTGACAGCAACCACTTCCGCGCAAACCAATCTAGTAAGATGTGGTGGACCTGTCCAAGCAGCATACCACACATTCTGGGCGGCTAACTTTCGCTAAATTCATGGCGGTTCCCCATTCTGCGTATTTGAAGATGAAGATGCGGGTCCCAAGGGCCTCATCACCATCAATGGCGATTACCGAAGTCCACAGAGTGCACGAGCGGTGCCAAGTTGGCGAGTCGCTGGTCATTCTTTGAGAAGACAGCTTGACCGGATAAATGCATACGGCGGCGAGGGCCTCGCTACGTCGATCCCGACCGGGACCCGGTCGGCGGGCGCCTTCAAACCCTCAAGGAGACCAAGAAAGTGAAGCTGAACCGGAGGACCAACTACAGCAAATGCGTTGTCGTGAGCACCGCCTCTTGCAAATAGGAAGCGAGCTCGTCGACTTCCTCCGTGAAATCGGGATATCTTCGCATGGACCCCCAAGGACATGCGGGTATCGAAATCTGCCGAGCAAACTTCACGTCCGTGGGGCGTAAGCTAATCGTCAACCCCTCGATGATTTTCCGAAGAGAAGAAGAACCATTGGTGAAGAGGTGCAGCCAAGCATTGGCGGCTTCATAATGGAAGTGTTTAACCCAGTGGCTGGCCAATCCAGTCCTTGTCTGAAGAAGAACAAGACTGGCGCGTGTATCGACTACACCAGCCTCAACAAGGCTGTCCCAGGATCGTTCGCTCTCCCGCGGATCGACCAAGTCATCGACTTCGGCTGCGGGTGCGAGCTCCACTCGCCGTGGATGCTTACTCCAGCTACCACGGATCAAAGACTGACCGGCCGTATACACGAGCGTCCTTCATCACGCCTTTTTAGTGCGTGTTGCTACATCACCATGTGCGTTCGGCTTGAAGCGCGGCGCCCTTTCAACGCTGCATGCGAAATATGCTGCTGCGCCTTTCGGCCGCAATATCCGTTATGCGTGGGCGACATCATGGTGAAGACCAAGCGGCACCTCCACGATCGCCAGCGATTTGAAGAAATTCGCCCAACCTCCCGAATACAAGGTCAAGCAACTTTCCGGAAATCGTCTTGGCGTCGGCGGCTACGGCTTCCTACGTCTCGGAGCGGCATTGAGGCAAGCCGGAGAAGATCAAGGCCAATGGCATCATGCAAGCGGCTCGGCTGCGATGTCTAAGTTCACGGATGCTTGGCCTCGGTCAGCCGGTTCTAAGCGGCTGGGCGAGAGGTACTACCTGTACCGGTGATGAAGAAGATGAGCCCGTTCGAGATGGAGCGGCAAGCGAGGCGAGCCTTCCAAGACCTCAGCGCATGCTCTCCACCGCGCAGTCCTAGCACGTGGACCCGACAAGAGCGTTGTTGCTCTACATAGCCACGACCTCGCGGTGATGCCACGGTGCTGGTGGTCGGCGACTCAGAAGAAGAGCAAAGATCCAACGATCCGGCGCGATCTACTACGGCGGTGCTCCCCAGCTCCAAGCGAACTATCCGCACCTACGAATGTGTTACATGGTGTACTTCACCACCAGAAGCTGAAGCAGTATTTCCAAGAGCACGTCGTCACCGTGGTCACCGCGGCATCTCGGAGAATCATCAAGTGCGGGATGCCTGCGGCGGGTTGCCAAGTGGGCGATCAACTGGCCAACCACACCATCTCTCTGAGCCCGCACCACGATCAAGTCTCAAGCCCCTGGCGAATTTCGTCCCGGCGGGCGGACCCGATGCTTGCCGCGCCCACGACTCGGCGCATTGGTGCATGACATTCGGGATCAAAGATGCACTTCGGCTTAGGGGTGCGGCATCATCTTGTCGTCCCGAAGGCGACCAGCTCCGCTAAGCTCAGATCCGCCGCCGCCTCCAACAACGTCGCCCGAAATGAAAGGCCTTGTGCGCGGCCTCCGGCTTGCCAAGGAACCGGCATCAGCGCATCATCTACTGCGACTTCCGGACTGATGGTGCAGCGATGCTCCGGCGAATGGGACGCCCGCGACTCCAACATGGCTACCGCTTCCTGCGTTAGAAATCCGGATCGCCCGAGGGGCTAAAGTTCCTCCGACCCACCTTGGAAACAAGCGGCAATCCGCTTCGCCAAGATCGCCTCGTCCAGAGCAAACCATCCAGTCGGCGTCTCCCTCATTTTCACGCAAGCCGTCCGTCAAGCCATCGCCGGACTCGAATCCATCCACGTTCAGGCGACCGGCCTTTTAAAGCCGGCCGGGGGAGCTCTTGAACCAGCCGGGCGCGAACCCGGCCAGAGGGCTGCTCACGACTCGGCCAGCCACCATCGCCACCTCGGACCCGACCGTGCGCCATCCCGACAGGGGCTGCCCAATGCTGTCTTGAGCTTGCGTTGGTTTTCCTCGAAGAGGAGAGGTGATGCAGCAAGTGTAGCGTAAGTATTTCCCTCGGTTTGAGAACCAAGGTATCAATCCAGTGGGAGGCTCCACAAAGTCCCACGCACCTACACAAACAAACGAGAACTTCAACCAACACAATAAAGGGTTGTCAATCCCTTCACGGCCACTTGAAAGTGAGATCTAATAAAGATAGTATGATAAGATAAATATATTTTGGTATTTTATAATAGATGCAAAAGTAAAGATGCAAATAAAAGTAGATTGGAAGCAAATATGATAAGAATAGACCGGGGCCATAGGTTTCACTAGTGGCTTCTCTCAAGATAGCATAAGTATTACTGGGTGAACAAATTACAGTCGAGCAATTGATAGAAAAGCGCATAGTTATGAGATTATCTAGGCATGATCATGTATATAGGCATCACGTCCATATCAAGTAGACCGACTCTTACTGCATCTACTACTATTACTCCACATCGACCGACTCCTGCATGCATCTAGAGTATTAAGTTCATAAGAACAGTAACACATAAGCAAGATGACATGATGTAGAGGATAAACTCATGCAATGATATAAACCCCATCTTGTTATCCTCGATGGCAACAATACAATCGTGCAACACTTTACATCAGGTAAGGACACATAAGATTGAACCCAAAGCTAAGCACTTCTCCCATGGCAAGAAAGACCAATCTAGTAGGCCAAACCAAACTGATAATTGAAGAGACTTGCAAGATAACTCAATCATACATAAAATAATTCAGAGAGGATTCAAATATTATTCATAGATAAACTTGATCATAAACCCACAATTCATCGGATCTAAACAAACACTGCACAAAAGAGTTTACATCAATAGATCTCCACAAGAGAACATTGTATTGAGATCCAAAGAGAAAGCCATCTAGCTAATAACTATGGACCCGTAGGCGTGGTAAACTACTCACAACTCATCGGAGGGCAAGGATGTTGATGTAGAGGCCCTCCATGGTTGATTCCCCCTCGGCAGAAGTCTGCGTGAAGGCTCAAGATGGGATCTCGCGGATCTGAAGGTTCGGCGGTGGAAATTGTGTTTCGTGGTGCTTCGGATGTTTTCGAGTGCGTGGGTATATATAGGAGGAAGAAGTCGTCGGTGTAGCGCCGAGGGCCCACGAGGCAGAAGGCGCCCTACGGGGGGCTCCTGTCGTGGCTTCCTCGGAAGCTTCTTGACTTGCACTCCAAGCTCTCGATCCGCGTTCGTTCCAAAATCCGCTCCCGAAGGTTTCATTCCGTTTTGACTCCGTTTGATATTCCTTTTCTTGAAATACTGAAATAGGCAAAAAACAGCAATATAGGCTGGGCCTCCGGTTAGTAGGTAGTCCCAAAATGATATAAATGTGTAAAATAAAGCCCATAAACATCCAAAGGGTAATATAATAGCATGGAACAATCAAAATTATAGATACGTTGGAGGCGTATCAAGCATCCCAAGCTTAATTCCTGCTCGTCCTCGAGTAGGTAAATGATAAAAGAAATTTTTGATGTGGAATGCTACCTAGCATAATTCTCAATGTAATTTCTTTATTGTGGCATGAATGTTCAGATCCAATGATTCAAAATAAAAGCATAAAACATAAAAATAATAATACTTCAAGCATACTAACAAATAATCATGTCTTCTCAAATAACATAGCCAAAAGAAACATCCCTACAAAATCATATAGTTAGGCTATGCTTCATTTTCATTACAAAATACTCCCCATCATGCACAACCCCGATGACAGCCAAGCAATTGTTTCATACTTTTTAATCTCAAAGCTTTTTCAACTCTTCACATACATGAAAGCCATGGACATAACTATGGTGGAATAGTGGTGGTTGTGTGAGGACAAAAGGAAGATAGTCTCACATCAACTAGGCATATTGGGCTATGGAGATGCCCATTAATAGATATCAATGTGAGTGAGTAGGGATTGCCATGCAACGGATGCACTAGAGCTATAAATATGAAAGCTCAACAAAAGAAACTAAGTGGGTGTGCATCCAACGCTTGCTCACGAAGACCTAGGGCATTTTGAGAAGCCCATCATTGGAATATACAAGCCAAGTTCTATAATGAAAATTTCCACTTAGTATGTGAAAGTGACAACATAGGAGACTCTCTATCATGAAGATCATGGTGCTACTTTGAAGCACAAGTGTGGAAAAAGAGATAGTAGCATCATTCTCTCTTTCTCTCATTTTTTTCTTTTTTTTTTCTTTGGCCCTTTCTCCTCTTTAAAGTCCGAAGTCTCATCCCGACTTGTTGGGAATCATAGCCTTCATCATCCTTTCCTCACTAGGACAATGCTCTAATAATGAAGATCATCACACTTTTATGGATTACAACTCAAAATTACAACTCAAAGCTAGAACAAATATGACTCTATATGAATGCCTCCGGTGTACGGGATATGCAATGAATCAAAGGCGACATGTATGAAAATTATGATGGCCTTGCCACAAATCGATGTCAACTACATGATCATACAAGAGCAATATGATGGAGCGTGTCATAAATGGCGGAGCAGTGGAAAGTTGCATGGCAATATATCTCGGAATGGCTATGGAAATGCCATAATAGGTAGGTATGGTGGCTGTTTTGAGAAAGGTAAATAAAGGTTTATATACGGCGAAATTGCAGTAATAATAAAGGCTAGCAAGTGGAAGGATAGTGTGCATATAATCCATGGACTCAACATTAGTCAAAAAGAACTCATATACTTATTACAAAAATCTACTTAGCCCTCGAAAAAGTACTACTACACATGCCCCAAGAGGGATAGATTGGTAGGAAAATACCATCGCTCGTCCCCGACTACCACTCATAAGGAAGACAATCAAAGAGCACCTCATGCAACAAATTTGTCACACAACTTTTACCATACAGCATGCATGCTACGGGTTTACCAACTTCAACAAAAGTATTTCTCAATTTCATAATACCCACTAGCATGACCTAATATTACTACCTTTATATCTCAAAACAATTATCAAGCATCAAATTGATCATAGCATCCAATTCTTTTTCTATGATAGTTTTTATTATACCCAACTTGGATGCTCATCATTCTAGGACCAACTTTGTGACCATAGCAAATAACATGCTATTCTAAAGACTCTCAAAATATATAAAGTGAAGCATGAGAGACTAGAAATTTCTTCAAAATTAAGACACCACCATGCTCTAAAAGATATAAGTGAAGCACTAGAGCAAAAACTATCAAGCTCAAAAGATATAAGTGAAGCACATAGAGTATTCTAGCAAATTCTAATCAAATAGGCTTCTCCCAAAGGTGTGTACAGAAAGGATGATTGTGGTAAACTAAAAGCAAAGACTAATATAATACCGACGCTCAAGCAAAACATATCATGTGGCGAATAAAAATATAGCTCAAGTAAAGTTACCAATGAACAAAAGCGAAAAGGGGATGTTCCCAGGGCATCCCCAAGCTTAAACTTTGGCTATTCTTGAATATCTTGGGATGCCATAGAATCCCCAAGCTTAGGCTCTTGCCACTCCTTATTCCATAGTCCATAAAAGCTTTACCCAAAACTTGAAAACTTCACAACACAAAACTCAACAGAAATCTTATAAGCTCTGTTAGTGAAAACAAAACCACCATAAGGTACTGCAATGAACTCATTCTTTATTTAATTTGGTGTTAAACCTACTGTTTCCAACTTCTCTATGGATTATAAACTAATTTTACTAGCCATAGATTCATCAAAATAAGCAAACAACACGAAAACAGAATCTGTCAAAACAGAACAGTCTGTAGCAATCTGTAACTAACGCAAACTTCTGGAACTCCAAAACTACAGACAAAATAGGAAGACCTGGAAATTTGTTTATTGATCAGCAGCAATTTTAATCACTATTTTATCACGTTCTGGTGATTTTAACAATTGTTTTGTGAACTGAAAGTTTCTGGAAATTACAGCAAGATCAAATAACTATCATCCAAGAAGATCCTATAGGTTTAACTTAGCACAAACACTAATTAAAGATAAAACACATCTAAACAGAAGGTATATAAGACTTATTACTAAACAGGAGCAAAACAAAAAACACAAGTAAAATTGGGTTGCCTCCCAACTAGCTATCGTTTAACGCCCTAGCTAGGCATAAAAGCAAGGATAGATCTAGCAGAGTGCCATCTTTGGCACTAAACTCATAAGTAGCACATGATAGATTCATAATGTAATTTAACTTTCTTTCTTGGAAAGTGCTCCATGCCTTTCTTTAATGGAAATTGGAATCTAATATTCCCTTCTTTCATATCAATAATCACCAATCGTTTTGAGGAAAGGTCTACCAAGAATAATTGGGCAAGAAAGATTGCAATCTATATCAAACGATAAAATCTGGGCACAAATTTCTATTTGCAACAATAAGAACATCATTGATCCTTCCCATAGGCTTTTAATGGTGGAATCCACAGGTGTAAATTTAAGAACAATCATCAAGATCATGGAAACCTAGAATATCATAAAGTTTTCAGAATTGTGGAAACACTAGCACCCAAATCACACAAAGAAAAACACTCATAATCTTTAATTCTAATCTTTATAGTAGGTTCCCACTCATCATTAAGTTTTCTAGGTAGAAACTTCCAAATTAAGTTTTTCATCATAATTGCATCAAGGCATCAACAATATGTTTGGTAAAAGCTTTGTTTTGACTATAAGCATGAGGAGAATTAACAACGGATTGCAACAAGAAATAAAACCTTTTAAAGAACAATTATCATAATCAAATTCCTTGAAATCCGAGATAGTAGGTTCAACATTATTAGAAGTTGAGATTCTCCAATCTCACTTTTACCAAATTTAACATTAAGATTTAAAGACTCCAATTCTTGGGACGCCTTCTAGGAAAAGTTGATTCATCATCAGTCCAAAATCATCAAAATTCATATTGCAAAACATAGATCTAATCGGAGCGCATCAATAACTTTAAGATCCTCATCATTATTTTCACGTAAACTAGAAGAACACGCCTTTATAAAGCTTTCTTTTTGTACGTAATCTAGCGGTTCTTTCCTTGCACTCATCAATGGAAATTCTCATTACTTTGAGAGACTCATTGATATCATGTATTAGGAGGAAGATCTAATTTTGAGAATCAACATCAAGCGAAAGTCTATCAACGTTCCTAACCAAATCATCAACTTTGAGCAATTTTTCTTCAAGCAAAGCATTAAAATTCTATTGAGAAATCATAAATTCTTTCACACTATTCTCAAATCAGAGCATCTTATTAAAATTACCATATGAATTATTAGGAATTTCCATAATTATTAGAGGAATTAGGGAGCGGTCTAGCATAAAATTTCCTCTATAAGCATTGTTTCCAAAACTATTCCTACCAACAAAATTCACATCCATAGATTCATTATTATTCTCAATCAAGGAAGGCAAAGGCATATCATTGGGATCAAGAGGTATTTTTAGTAGAAACATCTCCATAAGTTCATCCATCTTTCCCTCAAAACATTGATTTCTTCTATAGCATGCACTTTTTACTAGAAGATCTTTTCGGTGTGCCATTGAGAAAAATTAGCCATATTATGAACAAGTTTGTAGCATCTCTAATGTGATTTACATAAAGGTGCCTCCATGACAAATCTAAGAGATTTCTAAAAAAGTTCAAACCGGCATAAAATTTATGTTCATCCATAAATTCAAACCATGAGTAGAAAATTCTGAAGCATCAATTTCATTATTTCCCAAGATTGGGCAACATGCTCATAATCAAGTTGTTTAAAATTCATAATATCGTTCCTGAGTGATGATCTTAGCGGGAGGAAAATATTTAGAGATAAAAGCATCTTTGCACTTGTTCCAAGAATCAATACTATTTTAGGTGAAATGACAAACTTTAGCACGATCTCTAAGTGAAAGCGGAAATAACTTCAATTTGAAAATATTGTTATCCGTATCTTTCTTCTTTTGCATATCACACAAATCAACAAAATTGTTTACATGAGTGGCGGCATCTTCACTAGGAAGGCGGTGATTGATCTTTCATAACAAGATTCAACAAGCGGTATTGATTTCACAAGACTCAACATCATTAAGAATGGAGTACTAAGGAAATCATTATTATTGGTATTCAAGAAGTCACACAATTTGGTATCTTGCCATGGCAACAAGTAGCCCTAAAGCCACAGATCCAGCTTTGGCTGTCGGTGCAGCAAGCACAACGGGCCAGAGCTCCTTTACGCTTCATACACTAAGTCAAAGGATGCCGGGTCGATCAACCTGGCCCGCCGCTCATCAAATAAGCAGCCGCACGACCGGCTGCTCGTCAACCGGCTTCGCCGGATTGCTGCCAGCCAGCCCAGTGGGTGTTTCGCTCGCGCTCAACGTGTTGAAGGGCCCAAGTCCTACGCGCTCCTCTCGAAGAATCGAACTCCTTGTCACGGACCGGAGCCTCGGCCCGTCGACTCGCGCCCGGGGAGGAGGTTTGAGAAAGGAAAAGCGCATGAAATCGGTCCAAAAAATGGAAGGCAAGAGCAAAAAACACTCACGACATTTGCACACAAATATTTAAGCAAAGGCCCACGGCCCGAGTTCATTACACCCTAAAACCCCGAGTGGGTGGGTGGACCTGCTACTTAACAAATTTTACATAGAATGTCTCGGGCATCTCCGGTAGCAGCGTCGCAACGTCGATGAGCTCTCCTGGCGGCCTCCGGGTCCAGCGAGGCGCCAGTGTCCTCCTCGGCACCTCCATCGCGGTAGACGCCCGTCTCCTCCAAGCTCCCCTCCGGATCGTGGAGAAGCAAGCCGTAGTCATCACCGTCCACGACCCTGCCGTCTTCTATCCGCTCCGGGTGGAACTCGTCTTGGAAGGTGAACTCGATGATGTAGCTGGCCTGTGAGGCAATCCGGCTGGCTTGCTCTTGCAAGAGCTGCTCCGAGCCGGCCCGTTGGCCCATCAACGCATCCAGTTGCAGGTCCGGATGCCAAGACAGCGCAAACCGGAGCGCCATCTCGGCACCGGCACGAGCGGCGGAGACGCCACTCGTGAAGTCGGTCCGGCCCCATCTCAACCAGCGCCGGTAGCGTGAAGCTACTTCGGCTCGTGAGTCGGCCAAAAGGCGCCGTCATCGCGGTGCCGGCCTAGGACAGCCGCCCCATCTATGTTCCCAGGACCCGCAAGCGGGCCTCAGCGGCGGCGATGATCTCCGGGAAGGTCCACGCCACCCGCGGATCCGTCCCGGATGCAACGACTCCGGTCGGATCACGCTGAAAGCGGACGACCTCCTCCACCAGCCGATGCGTCTCCGGGAAAGCCCCTGACACAAAAGGAGAAGCATGTCAGAAGAAGAACAACAAGGACGAAAGACCAGACCCCGACCTGGCAAAATGCAAGAAAAGCAGTTACTGGAGAAGGACTCTTCCAGGTGCTGTGCTTCGAGCAACGTACCACGCCGCTCCAGCTCAATGGTGCGATCGCTCTCCTGGAGCGCCTTCTACAGATCGGCCGCCTTGGCAAGGACCGCCTTCAGCTCGGCGTCCTTGTCGTCGGCCGCCTTCTCGGCTGCCTCGTGGTGACGGGCCTCATCCTGACGGCCCCCCTCAGCCGTGGTGACCTGCCCCCGCAGGCGATCCACCTCGGCCTGGAGCCGGCCCTTGTCGTCGGCCAGATGGCCGCCCTGCTTGTCCGCCTCCACCAGGGCCTGCTGCGACTCCACCACCTTGGCGGCCTCCGCCTTAAGAAGCTCCACCTCGGCCTCCAGGCGGCTCTTGTGACCCGCCAGCTGCTCATGCAGCTGGTTGGCCTCGTCGAGAGACGGCCGGACCGCGGCCGCCTCCGCCCTCGCCTGCGCCGCCTCGACGCCAAGACGGCCGATGTCGGCAACAAGCCGGTCATAGTGACGACCGGCCCGGAGCAGACGAGTCCGCCAAGACAGCACCTCGACTGCGAAAAAGAAGGATTCAGCAAATGAGAAGGCAAAGACTTAAGATTTGGCCCAACTATTACACAGTTGACCCGAATCTCGGGGGCTACACCCAGTGGGTGCGCTAGCGCGCCCCCACTAGAAAAGAGCACAAGGATACCTGCGGTGATGCGAAGCTCCTCCTCCTTGGCGGCGAGCTGCTTCTTGAGCTCCCGGTGCTTGCCCAGGAGACGGTTGAAGGCGGCGACCCGGAAGGCGTCAAGATACTGAAGAAGACAGAAGTCAGAACAAGGCCAACGCTTTAAAGATTCGACCCAACTACTACGTAGTTGGCCCGAACCTCGGGAGCTACACCCAGTGGGTGCGCTGGCGCGCCCCCACAAAGAAGAAATCATAAGAAAGGAAAGGCTTACCAGAATGGCGCGCTCCAGGTCGCGCGTCCGCTCCACCTCGGCCTGGGCGAGGGCCTCGAGCCGGTCCGTCCGGCCACCTTGAGCGGCGGTAGCGGTGTCAGCGCCGCCTCCTCCACAGGTCGAGGCACGAGACCACGCGCGCCCGCTCTCGCCCGGCTGCTGGTGTGGCGCCAAGCGCCCTCCCTGCCCGTGGCACCAAAGCGTGCTCCCGCGGCCGCTCCCAGCAGCCAGCACCTCCTCCGCGCCCCTCGGCACCGTCGGCGGCCGGACGCCTTGGGGCGCCGTGCGTCGCCGCCTCCGGTCCGGATGCGGGGCGGCTGCTTTCTTCGCCACCACGGCCCGATTGCGGGGTGGCCTCGGCTTACCGCCGCCCGTGGTGCCTCCTCCAACACCGGCGGCGCCTCCGGCGCCACCTCCCGCAGCGCCTCTTCCAAGACGGCGCCGCCTCCACCTCCACCAGCCCCTGCTCGCTCGACTACGTCGACCCGCGGCGGGGTATCATCGTCCACCTCCACGACCTCCCGGTCGAGGATCATCACCTCAGCCCGGCCTTCACGGCCGCGCTCCCTCACCGACGACGGCTCGAAGACCGTCGCCGCCACTGTGCCCTCCGACATCTCGCGCCAGGCCGGCTCCGTGCCGGCTCGCGCTCATGTCGCGCCGCGTCGGTCCAAGCCCGGACCAACGCCGCCTCCAGCTCCGCCTCGGCCCTGTTCCTGTCCCGCCAGGCAAAGCCTTCGGCATCGTTCGGGTCCAGGCCGAGGTCTGAGTCGGCCCGTCCCTCCACCTCGGCCTAGCCGGCGAGGTCGGACCGGCTCCTGCGGAACGCGGTCCCTTCGGCAGCCGCGGCGTCCGCCACCGCCGTCGCCAGCGCGATTGACAACCTGAAGAAGAAGACAGAATGAGCCAAAAAGAAACAAGGCTAGCTCAACGATCCGCTGCGTACGGAAGACGAAGCATACCCCGACAAGACCAGGACCGGGTTTGGCCTCCCGTGCCCGCCGTCGCGCTTCCTCTTGGCCGGCCTCCCGACCCCGGCCGGATCCGCCGTGCGCTTCAGGGCCCGGGGTCGCGGCGCGACGTTGTCTTTCCCATGCGGGCGACTCGGCGCCGCCCCATGCGAGGACCCGGCTCCGCCCGCATCGCCGCCTCCCCCGCCCAACACCGCTGCACCAACAACTGGCGTCAGCATCACCCGCACCATGTCGCGGTCAGCAATTCAAGACACATGAAGAAAAGTGCAAGACTTACCCACGCGACGCCCAGCGCTGGCGTCGGCTTCGGCCTCCTCCTCCCCGCCGTGGGCCGCGGGCTCCTCTGGCGCCACCGCGCCACCTGCGATGGAGCCCGGGCGTAAGGATGCCGGATCGCGTTCAGAAGCACCTCCCACGTCGCGTCAGGATGGATGAGAAGGTGCGCGGAAGCAAAGTAAGAAGACCAGACACTCACCTGCGGTGCCGGGTTTGACTCGCTGTACGGCACCTTGCCGAACCGCCAATCCTCTCCAAGGTTGGCCTTGGAGATGTCATTCAAGCTATGCGTAATCTGCTCCGACGTCAGCCGCGTCGACCCCATGCGGTTGGGGTCTTGAAGGCTGACCATTTCGCTGATGAGGCAGGAGCGCCTTTGCAGCGGAAGGACCCGACACATGATGAACGCGGAGATGAGGTCGTTGCCGGTGAGCCCCTCCTGTGTCCTCATCACCATCACCCGCTTGCAGAGATTGACAATCTCCTGCGACGGGCGCCTGACGAGTAGCCCCAGTTCGTCTTCGCCCGCGGCGGTGCGATGGCGAAGGCCGGAAGATTGATGCGGTCCGCACCCAAGTTGCGGACGTAGAAGAAGGAGTTCTACCATTTCTTGGCAGAATCCTCCAGCGGAATCTTGGGGAAATCCGCCCCCGGCCACTTTGAGTTAACGGCGGCACCGCAGTCGGCGAACTCTCCGGCCGACGGGCCCTGCTGCTTCAGGGAGAAGAAGCGCGCCCAGAGGTCGATCGTGGGCTCGACCCCCAGGTACCCCTCGCAGAGGATGACGAAGCCGGTGAACTGGACGATGGCGCCGGCGCCAAGATGATGCGGCTGAAGCCCGAAGAACTCCTAGAATGTGCAGAAGAAGGTGCTCGCCGGCAGCCCAAACCCGCGCTCGAAGTGCGTGAGGAAGACCACGCGCTCCTGCTCCTCGGGCTGAGGCCTCTGCTCGCCGTGCGGCAGACGGACGCCGACGTCCGTCTCCTGCGGCAGGCACCGCGATGCCCGAAGTTGGGTGATATCCTCAGTGGTGACATTCGAACCCATCCAGGAACCCGACGGTAGCGCCATGGACGAAAGAAGGGGAAGAAGAAAGAAGATGGACGACGGAGAAGTTCTGCTCGGAGCAGCGGGCGCCGTAGTGCGTCGGTTGCAGAGAGCAGAGCAAGAACAAGGGGACAGGAGGGCGCGAGCGAGAATGATGTCCGCCGCCCCCTGCCCCCCTCAATTTATAACCCTCGATTTGAACGTGGGGGAGTGGGATCGTCTGCATGCGCCCGTCCCACTACCCCGCAATAAATGTATTGCAAGTACAGCAGCGATAGCTGCCGGGAAGGCAGCGGCCCCGGACACATAATAAATCCGCGCGCGTGTGCCAAGAAGTGCGGCGGCGAACCCAGCCCGTCGCCCGGTCCGTCACAGCGTGGCTTTATCGAGCACCACGTGCCGCCCGTCGCAACCGAGGATTGCCCCAAGATTCGACAGACTCCTCGGTTCCGGCCACAGCCGGGATGCCGTGCTACGTCTTGAGCTTGTGTTGGTTTTCCCCGAAGAGGAGAGGATGATGCAGCATAGTAGCGTAAGTATTTCCCTCAGTTTTTGAGAACCAAGGTATCAATCCAGTAGGAGGCCACGCGCAAGTCCTCGTACCTGCAAAAAACGATAGCTACTCGCAACCAACGCGATTAGGGGTTGTCAATCCCTTCACGGTCACTTAAGAGGGTGAGATCTGATAGAGCTAATATTTTTGGTATTTTTGGTATAAAGATGCAAAGTAAAAAGTAAAAGCAAAGTAAAAACAAAGCAAGTATAAAAGTGATGGAGATTGATATGATGAGAATAGACCCGGGGGCCATAGGTTTCACTAGTGACTTCTCTCAAGAGCATAGATATTCTACCGTGGGTGAACAAATTACTGTTGAGCAATTGACAGAATTGAGCATAGTTATGAGGTTATCTAGGTATGATCATGTATATAGGCATCACGTCCGAGACAAGTAGATCGAAACGATTCTGCATCTACTACTATTACTCCACTCATCGATCATTATCCAGCATGCATCTAGAGTATTAAGTTAAAAACAGAGTAACGCCTTAAGCAAGATGACATGATGTAGAGGAATAAATTCATGCAATATGATAAATACCCCATCTTGTTATCCTCGATGGCAACAATACAATCGTGCCTTGCAACCCTTTACATCCTTTGGGTAAGGACACGCAAGGTTGAACCCAAAGCTAAGCACTTCTCCCATTGCAAGAACTACCAATCTAGTTGGCCAAACCAAACGGATAATTCAAAGAGACTTGCAAAGATAACTCAATCATACATAAAAGAATTCAGAGAATATTCAAATATTATTCATAGATAAGCTGGATCATAAACCTGAAGGAAATATGCCCTAGAGGCAATAATAATGTTATTATTTATTTCCTTATATCATGATAAATGTTTATTATTCATGCTAGAATTGTATTAACGGAAACATAATACATGTGTGAATACATAAACCTCTGAGTGTCACTAGTATGCCTCTACTTGACTAGCTCGTTAATCAAAGATGGTTATGTTTCCTAACCATGAACAAGGAGTTGTTATTTGATTAACGGGATCACATCATTGGTTGAATGATCTGATTGACATGACCCATTCCATTAGCATAGCTTTTGATCGTATAGTTTGTTGCTAGTGCTTTTCTTCATGACTTATACATGTTCCTATGACTATGAGATTATGCAACTCCGTTTGCCGAGGAACACTTTGGGTGCTACCAAGCGTCTGGCAATGGCGGGTGATTATAAAGGTACATTACGGTGTCTCGAAGGTACATGTTGGGTTGGCATATTTGAGATTAGGATTTGTCACTCCGATTGTCGGAGAGGTATCTCTGGGCCCTCTCGGTAATGCACATCACATAAGCCTTGCAAGCATTGCAACTAAATGTGTTAGTTGTGAGATGATGTATTACGGGCGAGAAAAGAGACTTGCCGATGCGAGATTGAACTAGGTATTGGATACCGGCGATCGAATCTCGGGCAAATACTTTATACCGATGACAAAGGGAACAACGTATGTTGTTATGCGGTCGACCGATAAAGATCTTCGTAGAATATGTAGGAACCAATATGGGCATCCAGGTCCGCTATTGGTTATTGACCGAGAGGTGTCTCGGTCATGTCTACATAGTTCTCGAACCCGTAGTAATCCATGCAACAACGTTTGATGGCAGTTATTATGAGTTTATATGATATTGATGTACGAAGGTTGTTGAGTCCGGATGAGATCACGGACATGACGAGGAGTCTCGAAATGGTCGAGACATAAAGATTGATATATTGGAAGCCTATGTTTGGACTCGGAATCACTCCGGGTGAAATGGGAATTTTAGAGATGCAGGGGGTTACGGAACCTCCGAAGTCAATGGGCCTTGATGGGCCTTAGTGGAAAGGAGAAAGGGGCCCAAGTGCTGGCGCACCTTCCCCCTTCCCTAGTCCTATTAGGACTAGGAGAAGGGGTGGCTCTCTCTCCCTTCCCTTGGCCAATCCTAGTTGGACTAGGATTGGGGGAGAATCCTACTCCGGTGGGAGTAGGACTCCCAGCGCAGCCCTTGGTGGCAGCCAGCCCTCCCTTCCCTCCTTTATATCTGAGGGCAGGGCACCCATGACACACAAGTTGATCATTGAGATCGTTCCTTAGCCGTGTGCGGTGCCCCTTCCACCAAACTACACCTCGAATATACCGTTGCGGAGCTTAAGTGAAAGCCTGCGCCGGTGGAACATCATCATCGTCCTGCGCCGTCGTCTTGTGAAACTCTCCCTCAACACTCGGCTGGATCGGAGTTCGAGGGCGTCATCGAGCTGAGCGTGTGCAGAACTTCGGAGGTGCCGTCGTTCGGTACTTGGATCGGTTGGATCGGGAAGAAATGCGACTACTTCCTCTACGTTGCGTCAACGCTTCCGTTGCTGGTCTCTGAGTGCGTGAACAACACTCTCATCTCGTTGCTATGCATCACCATGGTCTTGCGTGATCGTAGGAAATTTTTGAAATTACTCGTTCCCCAACAGTGGCATCGAGCCTGGTTTTATCGTTGATGTCATATGCGAGTAGAACACAAGTGAGTTGTGGGCGATACAAGTCATACTACCTACCAGCATGTCATACTTTGGTTCAGCGGTATTGTGAGATGAAGCGGCCGGACCGACATTACAGCGTGCGCTTCTGCGAGACTGGTTTCACCGCTGTGAGCACTTGTTGCTTAAAGGTGGTGGCGGGTGTCTGTCTCTCTCACTTTAGTTGAACCGAGTGTGGCTCGCCCGGTCCTTGAGAAGGTTAAAGCGGAGTCTATTTGTGAAATATCGTTGTGGTTTTGATGCGTAGGTAAGAGCGGTTCTTGCTCAGCCCGTAGCAGCCACGTAAAACTTGCAACAACAAAGTAGAGGACGTCTAACTTGTTTTTGCAGGGCATGTTGTGATGTGATATGGTCAAGGCGTGATGCTATATTTTATTGTATGAGATGATCATGTTTTGTAACCGAGTTATCGGCAATGGCGAGAGCCATATGGTTGTCGCTTTATTGTATGAAATGCAAGCGCCATGTAATTGCTTTACTTTATCACTAAGGAGTAGCGATAGTCGTAGAAGCAATAGTTGGCGAGGCGACAACGATGCTACGATGGAGATCAAGGTGTCGCGCCGGTGGCGATGGTGATCATGGCGGTGCTTGAGATGGAGATCACAAGCACAAGATGATGATGGCCATATCATATCACTTATATTGATTGCATGTGATGTTAATCCTTTATGCATCTTATCTTGCTTTGATTGCGGTAGCATTATAAGATGATCCCTTACTAAATTATCAAGAAGTGTTCTCCCTGAGTATGCACCGTTGCGAAAGTTCTTCGTCTTTGAGACACCACGTGATGATCGGGTGTGATAGGCTCTACGTTCAAATACAGCGGGTGCAAAACAGTTGCACACGCAGAATACTCAGGTTATACTTGACGAGCTATGCATATAAGATATGACCTCGGAACACGGAGACCGAAGGTCGGCGTGAATCATATAGTAGATATGATCAACATATTGATGTTCACCATTGAAACTACTCCATCACGTGATGATCGGTCATGGTGTAGTTGATATGGATCACGCAATCACTTAGAGAATTTGAGGATATTTTTCTAAGTGGGAGTTCTTAAGTAATATGATTAATTGAACTTAAATTTATCATGAACTTAGTACTGATAGTATCTTGCTTGTCTATGATGTGTAGATAGATGGCTCGTCTGTTGTTCCGTTGAATTTTAATGCGTTCCTTGAGAAAGCAAAGTTGAAAGATGATGGCAGCAATTACGGACTGGGTCCGTAACGAGGATTATCCTTATTGCTGCACGGAAGAATTACGTCCTGGAAGCACCGTTAGGTGCCAGGCCTGATGCAAGGGCTGCGCCGAGAAGTTGTGAGCGTCTGGCAAAGCAAAGCTGATGACTACTCTATAGTTCGGTGTGCCATGCTACGGCTTAGAACCGGGACTTCAACGTCGTTTTGAACACCATGGAGCATATGAGATGTTCCAGGAGTTGAAGTTAATATTCAGCGAATGCCGGATTGAGAGATATGAAGTCTCCAATAAGTTCTATAGCTGTAAGATGGAGGAGAAGCAGTTACATCGGTGAGCATATACTCGAGAATGTGCGGATATAACAATCACTTGATTCAAGCTGGGAGTTAATCTTCCGGATGATTGCGTCATTGACAGAATTCTCCAATCACGCCACCAAGCTACAAGAGCTTCGTGATGAACTATAATATGCAAGGATGACCAAAACAATGCCGAGCTCTTGGCGATCTTTGAAAGCAGCGGAGGTAGAAATCAAAAGGAGCATCAAGTGTTGATGGTTAACAAAACCACTAGTTTCAAGAAAAGGGCAAAGGAAAGAAAAGGAAACTTCAAAAAGAGCGGCAAGCAAGTTGCTGATCAAGAGAAGAAACCAAGTCTGGTCCTAAGCACGAAGCTGAGTGCTTCTATTGCAAGCAGGCTGGTCCTTTGGAGCGGAACTGCCCCAAGTATTTGGCGGATAAGAAGGATGGCAAGGTTAACAAAGGTATATGTGATATACATGTTATTGATGTGTACCTTACTAATACTCATGATAGCTTTTGGGTATTTGATCTTGGTTACATTGCTAATATTTGCAACTCGAAGCAGGGACTACGGATTAGCGAAGATTGGCTAAGGGCGAGGTGACGATCTTGGCGTGGGAAATGGTTCCAAAGTCGATGTGATCGCATGATCGGCACGCTACCTCTACATCTACCTTGGGATTAGTATTAGACCTAAATAATTGTTATTTAGTACCAGCGTTGAGCATGAACATTATATCTGGATCTTGTTTGATGCGAGGCGGTTATTCATTAAATCGAGAGAATAATGGTTGTTCTATTTATATGAATAATATCTTTTATGGTCATGCACCATTGAAGAATGGTTTGTTTTACTTAATCTTGATAGTAGTGATACACATATTCATAATGTTGAAACCAAAAGATGCAGAGTTGATAATGATGGTGCAACTTATTTGTGGCACTTTGCCGTTTAGGTCATATCGGTGTAAAGCGCATGAAGAAACTCCATCTTGATGGACTTTTGGAGTCACTTGATTATGAATCACTTGGCACTTGCGAACCGTGCCTTATGGGCAAGATGACTAAAACACCGTTCTCGGAACTATGGAGAGAACAACAGATTTATTGGAAATCATACATCTGATGTATGTGGTCAATGAATGTTGAGGCTAAATGGCGGATATCGTTATTTTCTCACCTTCACAGATGATTTGAGCAGATATGGGTATATCTACTTAATGAAACACAAGTCTGAAACATTTGAAAAGTTCAAAGAATTTCAGAGTGAAGTGGAAAATCATCGTAACAAGAAAATAAAGTTTCTACGATCTGATCGTGGAGGAGAATATTTGAGTTCTGAGTTTGGCCTACATTTGAAACAATGCGGAATAGTTTACGCAACTTACGCCATACTGGAACACCACAGCGTAATGGTGTGTCGAGCGTCGTGTCGTACTTTATTAGATATGGTGCGATCTATGATGTCTCTTCTGATTTACCGCTATCGTTTTGGGGTTATGCTTTAGAGGCGGCTACATTCACTTTAAATAGGGCACCATCTAAATCCGTTGAGGCGGCGCCTTATGAACTGTGGTTTGGCAAGAAACCAAAGTTGTCGTTTTGAAAGTTTGGGGCTGCGATGCTTATGTGAAAAAGCTTCAACCTGATAAGCTCGAACCCAAATCGAATGTGTCTTCATAGGATACCCAAAGGAGACAGTTGGGTACACCTTCTATCACAGATCCGAAGGCAAGATTTTTGTTGCTAAATTCGGAAACTTTTTGGAGAAAGAGTTTCTCACGAAAGAAGTGAGTGGGAGGAAAGTAGAACTTGATGAGATAACTGTATCTACTCCCTTATTGAGAAGTAGTACATCACAAAAACAGTTTTGTGACACCTACACCAAATAGGGAGGAAGCTAATGATGATGATCATGAAACTTGAGATCAAGTTTCTCAGAACTTCGTAGATCAACGAGCAAGATCCGCTTTTGAGTGATGCGGTAATCCTATTTTGGAAGTCATATTCTTTGGAACATGATGAACCTCGAACTATGAAGAAGCGATGGTGAGCCCAGATTCCACAAAATGGCTTGAGGCCATGAAATCTGAGATGGGATCCATGTATGAGAACAAAGTATGGACTTTGGTTGACTTGCCCGATGATCGGCAAGCAATTGAGAATAAATGGATCTTCAAGAAGAAGGCTGGCTGATGGTAATATTCTTGTCTATAAAGCTCGACTTGTTGCAAAAGGTTTTCGACAAGTTCAAGGGATTGACTATGATGAGACCTTCTCACCCGTGGCGATGCTTAAGTCCGTCCGAATCATGTTAGCAATTGCCGCATTTTATGATTATGAAATTTGGCAAATGGATGTTAAAACTGCATTCTGAATGGATTTACGGAAGAAGAGTTGTATATGATGCAACGAGAAGGTTTTGTCGATCCAAAGGGAGCTAACAAAGTGTGCAAGCTCCAGCGATCCATTTATGGACTGGTGCAAGCCTCTCGGAGTTGGAATAAGCGTTTTGATAGTGTGATCAAAGCATTTGGTTTTATCTGAGACTTTTGGAGAAGCTGTATTTACAAGAAAGTGAGTGGGAGCTCTGTAGCATTTCGATATTATATGTGGATGACATATTATTGATCGGAAATGATATAGAATTCTGGATAGCATAAAGGGATACTTGAATAAGAGTTTTTCGATGAAAGACCTCGGTGAAGCTGCTTACATATTGGGCATTAAGATCTATAGAGATAGATCAAGGCGCTTAATAGGACTTTCACAAAGCACATACCTTGATAAAGTTTTGAAAAGGTTCAAAATGGATCGAGGCAAAGAAAGGGTTCTTGCGGTATTACAAGGTGTGAAGTTGAGTAAGACTCAATGCCCGACCACCATGAGAAGATAGAGAGAAAATGAAAGATGTTCCTATGCTTCAGCCATAGGCTCTATCATGTATGCAATCTGTGTACCAGACCTGATGTGTGCCTTGCTGTAAGTTTAGCGGGCAGGTACCAAAGTAATCAGAGTGGATCTTTGGACAGCGGTCAAGAACATCCTTAAGTACTTGAGAAGAACTAAGGATATGTTTCTCATTTATGGCGGTGACAAAGAGCTCGTAAATGAGCAGTTACGTCGATGCAAGCTTTGACACTGATCCGGACGATTCTAAATCGCAAACCGGATCGTATTTACATTAAGCGGTGGAGCTGTCGGTTGGTGCAGTTCCAAACAAAGCGTCGTTCGGGATCTACATGTGAAGCTGAGTACATAGCTGCTTGGAAGCAGCTAATGAAGGAATGCGGATGAAGGAGTTCATAACCGATCTAGGTGTTGTACCTAGTGTATCGGGTCCAATGAAAATCTTTTGTGACAATCTTGGTGCAATTGCCTTGGCAAAGGAATCCAGATTTCACAAGAGAACCAAGCACATCAAAAGGCGCTTCAACTCCATCCGGATTTGGTCGGTGGGAGACATAGAGATATGCAAGATACATACGGATCTGAATGTTGCGAGACCGTTGACTAAGCCTCTTCCACGAGCAAAACATGATCAGCACCAAGACTCCATGGGTGTTAGAATCATTCTTGTGTAATCTAGATTATTGACTCTAGTGCAAGTGGGAGGCGAAGGAAATATGCCCTAGAGGCAATAATAATGTTATTATTTATTTCCTTATATCATGATAAATGTTTATTATTCATGCTAGAATTGTATTAACGGAAACATAATACATGTGTGAATACATAAACCTCTGAGTGTCACTAGTATGCCTCTACTTGACTAGCTCGTTAATCAAAGATGGTTATGTTTCCTAACCATGAACAAGGAGTTGTTATTTGATTAACGGGATCACATCATTAGTTGAATGATCTGATTGACATGACCCATTCCATTAGCATAGCACCTGATCGTATAGTTTGTTGCTAGTGCTTTTCTTCATGACTTATACATGTTCCTATGACTATGAGATTATGCAACTCCGTTTGCACGAGGAACACTTTGGGTGCTACCAAGCGTCCTAGCATAATGGGTGATTATAAAGGTACATTACAGGTGTCTCGAAGGTACATGTTGGGTTGGCATATTTGAGATTAGGATTTGTCACTCCGATTGTCGGAGAGGTATCTCTGGGCCCTCTCGGTAATGCACATCACATAAGCCTTGCAAGCATTGCAACTAAATGTGTTAGTTGTGAGATGATGTATTACGGAGCGAGAAAAGAGACTTGCCGATGTGAGATTGAACTAGGTATTGGATACAAAGCGATCGAATCTCGGGCAAGTAACATACCGATGACAAAGGGAACAACGTATGTTGTTATCTTGATCGACCGATAAAGATCTTCGTAGAATATGTAGGAACCAATATGGGCATCAGGTCCGCTATTGGTTATTGACCGAGAGGTGTCTCGGTCATGTCTACATAGTTCTCGAACCCGTAGAATCCGCACGCGCAACGTTTCGATGGCGGTTATTATGAGTTTATATGATATTGATGTACGAAGGTTGTTGAGTCCGGATGAGATCACGGACATGACGAGGAGTCTCGAAATGGTCGAGACATAAAGATTGATATATTGGAAGCCTATGTTTGGACTCGGAATCACTCCGGGTGAAATTGGGAATTTCTAGAGATGCAGAGAGTTACGGAACCTCCGAAGTCAATGGGCCTTGATGGGCCTTAGTGGAAAGGAGGAAAGGGGCCCAAGTGCTGGCGCACCTTCCCCTTCCTAGTCCTATTAGGACTAGGAGAGGTGGGCCCTCTCCCTTCCCTTGGCCAATCCTAGTTGGACTAGGATTGGGGGAGAATCCTACTCGGTGGGAGTAGGACTCCAGTGCAGCCCTTGGTGGCGGCCAGCCCTCCCTTCCCTCCTTTATATCAGAGGCAGAGGGCACCCCATGACACACAAGTTGATCATTGAGATCGTTCCTTAGCCGTGTCGGTGCCCCTTCCACCAAACTACACCTCGAATATACCGTTGCGGAGCTTAAGCGAAGCCCTGCGCGGTGGAACATCATCATCGTCACCACGCCGTCGTCTTGTGAAACTCTCCCTCAACACTCGGCTGGATCGGAGTTCGAGGGGCGTCATCGAGCTGAGCGTGTGCAGAACTTCGGAGGTGCCGTCGTTCGGTACTTGGATCGGTTGGATCGGGAAGAAATCGACTACTTCCTCTACGTTGCGTCAACGCTTCGTTGCTGGTCTCACGAGTGCGTAGACAACACTCTCATCTCGTTGCTATGCATCACCATGGTCTTGCGTGTTCGTAGGAAATTTTTTGAAATTACTACGTTACCCAACAAAACCCACAATTCATCGGTCTCAACAAACACACCGCAAAAAGAAGATTACACCGAATAGATCTCCACGAGAGAGGGGGAGAACGTTGTATTGAGATCCAAAAAGAGAGAAGAAGCCATCTAGCTACTAGCTATGGACCCGAAGGTCTGAAGTAAGCTACTCACACTTCATCGGAGGGGCTATGGTGTTGATGTGGAAGCCCTCCGTGGTGGATGCCCCCTCCGGCGGAGCTCCGGAATAGGCCCCAAGATGGGATCTCGTGGATACAGGAAGGTACGGCGGTGGAATTAGGTTTTTGGCTCTTGTTCTGATCGTTTCGGGATACTAGGTATATATAGGAGGAAGGAGTACGTCGGTGGAGCGTCACGGGGCCCACGAGGTAGGGGGGCGCGCCCAAGGGGCGCCCTCCACCCTCGTGACCGCCTCTGGCACTCCTTGGAGTAGGGTCCAAGTATCTTGGATCATGTTCGGTGAGAAGATCACGTTCCCGAAGGTTTCATTCCGTTTGGACTCCGTTTGATATTCCGTTTCTTCGAAACACTTAAATAGGCAAAAAACAGCAATTCTGGGCTGGGCCTCCGGTTAATAGGTTAGTCCCAAAAGTAATATAAAAGTGGAAAATAAAGCCCAATATAGTCCAAAACAGTATTTAAAGTAGCATGGAGCAATCAAAAATTATAGATATCGTTGGAGGCGTATCGAGGCATCTAAGCTTAATTCCTGCTCGTCCTCGGTAGGTAAATGATAAAAAGAGAATTTTTGATGCGGAGTGATACTTTGGCATAATTTCAACATAAATCTTCTTACTTGTGATATGAATATTCAGATCCGAAAGATTTAAGACAAAAGTTCATATTGACATAAAAATAATAATACTTCAAGCATACTAATCAAAGCAATCATGTCTTCGCAAAAGAAAGTTCATCCCTACAAAATCATATAGTTAGGCTATGCTTCATTTTCGTCACACAAAGATGTTCCCAACTTCTATACCCCCATTGACAAGCCAAGCAATTGTTTCATACTCAAATAATCTCAAACTCTTTCAACCTTTCGCAATACATGGCCTTGAGCCATGGGTATAGCACTATGGGTGGAATAGAATATGATGATGGGATTGTGTGGAGAAGACAAAAAAGGAGAAAATCTCGTATCGATGAGGATAATCAACGGGCTATGGAGATGCCCATCAATTGATGTCAACATGACGAGTAGGGATTGCCATGCAACGGATGCACTAGAGCTATAAGTATATGAAAGCTCTACAAAAGAAACTAAGTGGGTGTGTGTCGGTGTACTAGAGTAGGGGTACCCTAGCACCCCGAACTCGTGCACGGACAGTTGCAGCGCCCCACGGCCGGGCCGGCCTGATGACCGCCAAGGTCCTCAGCGGCACCTTTAGAGCCATTCAAGAACAAAGTAATCAAGACCCGGCAAGAGGAGCTTGCCGGGAAAATACTCAGGCGCCAAAAAACAAAGGCCCGACAAGAGGAGCTTGCGGGAAGGCTTGGCGGCGCCCGAACCCCCAAGCGACAAGGTTCCTGCAGCGGCAAGGCGCTTGCAGGCGGCGACCTCTCTTCATCTCGCTCCAGCTCACCCGTAGCGTGTCACCACGGGCCTCTCCCAGGGCAGCGTGTCGGGGGCTGTGCAGCCAGCGTGAAGTGGCGACAAGCAGTGCGACAAGCTACCATCGTGGCAAGCGGAGGTGCACCAGCGGTCCTGTTACACTTTTAAGGCGGCACCGAGGCGGGCATTGATGACTCTTGTCCCTTGCTGTCGAGTTAGGTATAGGTTCTTGTACCTTTGTACAAGCGGTGTACCAACCTATGTTTTTACTACCTTACGCTTGTCTACTTGCCATATGTGGTAACCCCTTGTGCCTATAAAAGGAGGCCGGGGCAGCGTAGAAAGGGTTGGTTATTTCGATAGGAAACCACACTCACGCTAGGTCTTGTAGCCGCATTGCTCCCTAGAAAGAACACAAGATAATCCACAAAGCAGCGGTAGGAGTATTATCTCCCGGAGAGCTCGAAGCTGGGTAAAATCCGCTTCGTGTGCATCGCCTCGATCCGCTCTTTGTGCAATCTCCGCCCCCCTCCGAACCACAAGGGACCAAGGTCCCATAGGTGCTCGTGGGGCACGATCAGCTCACCCCCGACATCTTTGGCGCGCCAGGTAGGGGGCGTCGAGGCTGTGCAAACCTGATCCGGCGGTCGCCCGAGCAACTTCATCGACATCTTAAATCGACATGGCGCGAAGAAGAAGCCTTCGGCAGCAGCTGAGCCGTCGCGTCGAACCCACCACCACCGGGCCGTCGGTGGTGGGGAAAAGCGCTAAGCGGAGGACCGGCGTCGCCGAGAGCCACGATGCCGCAGGGTCAAGGACAACGCAGCAGCGGCGTTGGCGTCGAATCTGCACGCGTCCATCGCGAGGGCGCGGGGCGAGACAGCGCCACGATACTCGTGGCGCCATCGCTCGTGGATCAAGGCCAAGCTGGAGGATCCGAGGCCCTCGAGACCGCATGCGCCCGGCATGCGATGCGAGTGAAATGCGGTCGCTGAGGCGGGATGCTGCTCCTCTAACTTGGTTAGGAGTCGAGCACATCCGTTCTTCGCTCCGTCACGCCATTGCCGCCAACCACACCAGCGGAAGCCTTGGCAAAAGCTCAATTACTCTGGATTACCCTCCAGCGGCCGATAAGGTCGGCGAATGGGAGGCCACAATTCAAAGCCTCATCGCCGCCGGCGGCGATATCGCGACAACGAAGTGCCGCGGCGCGGCGAGCGACAAAGCGCGAGCGATGGCGGCAGACTTGCGAGGTGCACCAACGTACCTCCCCTTCCGAAGGCTAAGATCGCCGACTTCGCGGATCCACCTCGGCAGCGACTCTACGGCGTCGTCGGATCCATGAGCTCGTCGCGACCAACGCCAAGTTCTTGAGAGCGACAAGAAGAGGGCGCTTCGAACCCGTATCGGCGCCCGAAGAAAGCGCGCCGTCAATCCGACCAACGCGCGGGCCCACTATCGATATGCATGCGCCCGGGAACCAGGCGACCTGCCGTGCAGCGGTGGGTTGCCCTGCGTTCACTCGTGAGCTGCGGCAAGTCCGTGGCCCGACAAGAAAAACTTCAAACCAGATGTGCGGAGAAATGCGGCGGCGGGACACACCATCGGAGTTCCTCGGCATCTACACCATCGCGGTGCAGGCTGCGGGGGCGAGACAACAAGATCTCGCCAACTACTTCCCTTGGTGCTTAAGCGAGCGTCGGATCTTGGCTCATGCACTTGCCGGATAGCTCTATTTCTTCTTAGGCAGATTTGTGCCACCAGTTTGTTGGCGCCTTCACGGTGACCACAAGCCTCATGGCCAGGAGGCGATCTCCACCTGCTTGCCCGGAAGGAGGAGTCTCTGCATAAATTATCCAGAGATTGATCGAGTGCACTACAACATCCCGGGCGTCCACCCTGCTGCGGTGATCGGTCGTTCCATCAGAATGTCGCAATCGCGAGGATGAGGAGAGATGGCGATGTGCAAAGTGAAAAACGTCGTGAGCTCACATACTGGCCGACAAGTGTGCAGCGCCGAAGAAGGAAGAAGACTCGGGGAGAATGTGGGAGCAGAGTCGGCGGTGAGGGACCGCCCGGCAAGGAATAGCCGGCGGCGGAACAACAGGAGGAAGAAAAGCCAAGAAGTACTAGTTGTCGAGCAGTCCGGTAAGGATGGTGCCGCCGACAAAGCCAAGGCCGGTGGCTCCGGCAAGGAGGTTGCCGTTGACACCGACCGCCAAGCTGTGGCGGCCGCCGACAAGCCTGACGGCTCCAACAAGCAGTACTATAAAATCCACCGCACCAAAGGCCACGATCTCGAGCTGCAAGAAAGTCGAGCAGGTTGTTGAGCTCTGAAAGCTGAATCTGGCGGCGAGACAAGGAGAAAGCCCAAGAAGGTGCGGGTGCAGCAAGTAAGAAGAGACCGGTCGGGAAGGCGCGCGGCAAGGCCAAGCAGCGGCAAGGAGACAGACCTCCCGTGGCGCGACAAGGAAGAAGATGAAGATGAAGATGGCGAGGACTATGAAGGCGATGAAGCTGATGAGCAGGAGTTTCAAAAGGCAGCGGAGGTCGCTGCGTCGGCGGTGGTGCGTCTCGCATACCTCGCGCCGCCAACTCAAGCAATGGATCGTGAGGTCAATGCAGCAGAACCATCCATAGAGTCACGCAAACCTCGAAATGGTCCAGCATGCCCATCATCTTGATATTGAGGATCACCCGATCGCATCACTGCGGTCGGGTGCTTGCCGATGTTGGTCTCACCAACCATCCGCAACCTCAAAGTCACAAAGATGCTGGTTGTGGCGGGGCGGCCTGAATTTGATCTCCTCTGCGGTGCTTGAAACTTCAAATCCACGACAGCGAGCTCGAAGAAAGCGGCACTTTTCAAGGAATCAACCGAGGAAGGAGCAAGCCCAAGGGAAGATCACGTTGCGGTAACATTGACGTGAGCTCAACTTCAGAGCTGAGAGGGTCACGTTCGGCGTCGCCGATTTCCCATTGCCCTACAATGGCATACTTGGCGTCCGGCACTCGCCAAGTTCATGGCCGCCTCTCACTACGCACAACCTACTCAAGATGCCCGGCCCGATAAGCGTCATTTCTGTCCATGGCGACAAGAAAGATGCACTTATCTGCGCCGACAAGATTTACCGGGATGCAGCAGCAGCGCCAAATAGCAAACCACTTGCGCTGAAGCTCCGGGGAAGAAGACCACCAGGTCCGACAAAACTCTGTTGCCCACTCGGCAAGCGCACCTCTTGGTGCTGTGCTACCGTCGAGGGCGCACCATCGAGCTCCACCGGCAAGTGCAACAAGATGATGGCAGCTCCGCCAAAGACCAGAAGGTGCCCGCCAAGGAGGGCGGCTTTGGTGGTACCTTCGCCATCGATGCCACGCTTGATCCTAAATAGGAAGGCGAGCTCGTTGCTTTCTGCGGGCGAATGTCGATGTGTTTGCATGGCAACCATCGACATCCCGGTGTTCCGAGAAAGTAATTGAGCACCACCTAGCTGTCTGCCCACTGCAGCGGCCCGTCAAGCAAAGAGTTAGGAAGCAGGCGTTGGGCGCCAAGAGTTCATAGCGAAGAAATCAAGAAACTAGAAGCAGCGGGGCTTATCGGAGAGTCCTCCACCCCCGTGGTTGGCCAATCCGGTAGTTGTGCGCCAAGGCTAATGGGAAATGGAGCTTTGTATTGACTTCGCGGCGTTAATAAAGCTTGTCCCAAAGACCCATTTCCCTTGCAGCGTATCGACAAGATTATTGACTCCACGGCTGGATGCGATCTGCTTTCATTTCTTGATGCATATTCAGGATATCATCAGATCTTCATGGCGAGAAGAGGATGAAGAAAACCGCATTCATCACACCATGTAGCGCGTCTTTGCTTTATCACGGATGCCTTTCGGTTTGAAGAATGCTAGTTCAACCTTTGCAAGGGTAGTCCATGATGCCTTTGGACCTCAGATACACCGAAACGTAGAAGCTTACATGGATGACATAGTGGTCAAGAGCAAAGACAGGGCAACCTTGGCTCAGGATTTGGATGAGACGTTTGCAAACCTGCACAAGATCAACCTCAAGCTCAACCCCGAGAAGTGCGTGTTTGGAGTCCCTTCCGGCAAGCTTCTCGGGTTCTTTGTATCTCAGCGGGGAATTGAAGCCAATCCCAACAAGATCAAGGCCATTGAGCAGATCGAAGCACCAAAGCGCGTCAAGGATGTCAGGAGACTTGCTGGTTGCGTGGCTGCTCTCAGCAGGTTCATCTCTAAATCTGCTGAACGCGCCCTGCCCTTTTTCAAGATTTTGAAAAAGGTAGGTCCAATGAAATGGACTCCCGAAGCGGAGGCTGCGCTGCAGGATTTGAAGAGATACCTGTCCTCCGCTCCAATACATGTCGCACCTAAGCCACGAGAGAAGTTGCTGCTATATATAGCGGCGACCAATCAAGTGGTTAGTGCTGCGTTAGTAGCGGAGAGGGAGGCAGATGATGAGCCGGCGACTGAGGCAGGCGCATCCAGCGACAAGCAAGATGCCTTACCGTCAAGCTCTGGTCCCGACAAGGACGGATCAGCGCAGGGTTGCGACAAGATACGGAAGAAGATGGTGCAGCGCCCAGTATACTTTGTCAGTTCCCTTCTGCAGGGGGCTAGATCGAGGTACTCTGGTGTTCAGAAGCTGCTTTTCGGCCTCCTCATGGCCTCGAGGAAGCTACGCCATTACTTCCAAGCACATGAGATAACAGTTGTCACTCGCTTCCCGCTGAAGAGGATTTTGCAAAATCCAGAAGCAACAGGCAGGATTGTTGAGTGGGCCTTTGGGCTGTCAAGCTTTGGTCTCAAGTTGAAAGCGCTTCAACTATCGAGCGAGCATTGGCAGAATTCATAGCAGAATGGACACCAACGCAGGATGAAGAGATTCGGAGGCGAGCATCCCGTCAAGGAGGCAAATAAAGAGTGGCTGTTGTACTTTGATGGTGCTTTCTCGCTGCAAAGCGCCCGGTGCGGCGTCTTGCTTATCGCACCCACCGGAGAGCACCTCAAGTACATAGTCGGATGCACTTTCCCAAGGAACAAGCAACAAACAATCTTGTAGAGTATGAAGGTTTGCTTGCGGTCTCGAGATTCTTTGTGGACCTTGGGATCAAGAAGCTCATTGTCGGGGGACTCTGGCTGGTGCGTCCGCCAAGTAAATAAAGATTATCGAGTCCGTTGATGGAAGCGTCGTCGATGAAGTGAGGAAGCTAGAAGAGCACTTTGAAGGCCTGCAAATGGAACACGTTCCAAAACGCAGAATGATATAGCTGATGGCCTCTCCAAATGTGTCGCACTTAAGTTACAATGGAACCAGGGATTTTTGTGCTCAAGCTGACTCAGCCAACCGTAACACCATCAACAGGACAGAGCAAGAAGAGAAAATTGGTTTCCGGCGACTACTTCCCGGCAGAGCTCTCTGAAGCCGCCGCCAAGAAGGTCCCTAAAACCGATGCAAGTATCACTGAGGAGCAGTCTGCTCCGACAAACCATACGGTTTGTATCGTTGAAGCAAACGCTCCCGACAAGCTTAGCTCCGGCAAGCTTGTCGGGGATCATCAAGCTCCGGCGGACCCCCAGGTCCTCGCCATAGAAGCTGATGTTCCCGCAGCGATAAATGAGCCTTTAGTCCTTGTTGTCGAGCCACAGGCTCCAACATGGGCACAACAAATCGTCCATTTCCTTCAGATAGGAGAACTTCCCGAAGAGCAAGAAGCGGCGGAAAAAGTAGCCCGGCAGTCAAGTATGTACCAGTTTGTTGACAACATCCTGTATAGAAGAAGACTCAACGGAGTGAAATTGAAGTGTATTTGCCGGGAAGATGGATAGAAGCTGTTGGCGGAGATACACGGAGGCATATGTGGTCACCACATTGGCGCAAGAGCGCTTGCCGGCAAAGCTTTCCGGCAAGGTTTCTTCGGCGAAGCCCTCCGGGATGCAACTGCACAAGTAACCAAGTGTGAAGCGTGCGGTTCCATTCAAAAGCAGATACACCAGCCAGCTCAAGCTCTCGGGCGATCCCTTTATCCTGGCCCTTCTCGATGCAGGGGCTCGACATCCTCGGCCCCTTCCCGAGCTGTCGGGGCTTTGAGTACTTATGCGTCGCAATCGACAAGTTCACAAAGTGGCGGAAGTGGAACCAGTGAGGAAGGTGACAGCCTGATCGGCCGTCAAGTTCTTGAGTCAATTGTTTGCCGTTTGGGATTCCTAACGGATCATCACCGACAACGGTACACAGTTCACGAGTCGCACCTTCATGCGATCGCCCAAGATCTTGGCGCCAAGATCTGCTTTGCTTCCGTTGCTCATCAGAAGCAGCGGTCAAGCGAGAAAACAAGCGCTGAAGTGCTGCGAGGCTCAAGACGAACTTTCGACGGGCTGCACAAATCACGAAGGAACTGGATCGAGGAGCTGCGGTGGTTCTTTGGTCGATCGAGGCGGCCGCCGAATCGAACCAGCGGCGGAACACCCTTTGCTCTAGTCTACGGGGCGAGGCAGTTCTCCCCACGGAACTCATATCACGGGTCACCTCGAGTGCTCGCTTATGATGAGCTTGAGCAAGAGCAGCTGCGACAAGATGATGGCGCTGCTCCTCGAGGAAGATCGTCTTGAGCTGCTGTCTGCGAGCTGCTCGTTACCGGCAAGCTTGCGTCGCTACCATAGCCGCAAAGTTAATGCGGAAGCTTGAGGAAGGCGACCTTGTTCTTGGTAGCGTTCAATCCGCCAAGAATTCCAACAAGTTGGCCTTGAAGTGGGAAGGCCCTTATCGGGTGAAGCGAGTCACTAGGCCCGGCGCTGTCCGCCTTGAGACCGAAGATGGCATTCGGTGAGCAATTCCTGGAACATAGAGCATCTTCGTAAGTTTTACCCATGAGTAGCGGTTGCGGAACCCGTTCCGGCAACCACCCTTTTGTACAAGTCTTGCCGCTGTTGCATGTAATCCTTTGTACAAAGCCGGGCGCAGACCCCGTGCATCAGTAAAGCCTATGGTTGCGCACATTTTTGTTAATACATGCTTCCATAATCATATATGCATGTGTTTACTAACATCTTGTGCAGCACCCACACCCGGTAAGCGATAATGAGCCATTAGGCTCCACAACTTTCTTTTTCTCTTCTTTCTTCTCAAACAAGAAGCAGGTTCATCCACCCACAAGTTAACCGGGGGGAGGAGAGGAGGAGATAATGATGTGGGCCGACAAGCGTCGCTCGAGGAACCGTCGCCTTGCCGGAAAATGGACAACAGAAAAGCTAAGTTGCTAAGTTTAAGCGACCAGTTTTAAATTTTCGAGTTATCTTCCTCGAACGATAGTACTTTGTATGGAAAACCTGTGCTCGGAGGAACCAAATCGTGACTAGTCGCGCCCTTACTTTGTTTCAAGTCCGCTCAACAACTTAAGTGAGCTGCGGCTAGTCCGCGACGAGGTTGCTTGTCGGTGGCGACCCTTGACGAGCTGCTGAAGTTCCGCTTTTCGGCGCTTCGCGGCAAGGGTGCTGCCGACAAGTTCCCTTAAGCGTAGGGCAGTAACATACAAAGGAAGAAATCGAGTAAAGGAAATAACAGTGCATTCGATTGCCTAAGATAGTGTATATTACATAATAACTTGCCATGAGATCTAATAGATTTTTCGCCTAAACATGATCTCTGCGACAAGAGAAAGATAGACTTGGCGGCCTAGTCACAGCGATCGCCCTCGAGCCTCTTAACTCCGCTCACCCTGTCACAATGGGTGCGACAAGGGTTTTGGCGCTTCAACATCGGCGGATGGGCAGGGACTTGAGGGCCTTGGAGAAGTCGACACACAGGTTGCGGAAGGCCACCTTCATCAACACCTTACGGAGAGCCTCGGCACAGACTTGGCGTGATTCCTCCGCTTGATTGCTTTGGAACCTCATCCCGAACCGCGGATACCCGTAACACGCCTTTGAAGAATAGGCTGAGCTTGGCGCTGGGTTGGAGGTTCTCGTCGGTGGAATATCCAAGATCTGTCATCCCCACGCTATCAGCTCATTATGGATCTTTGGCGGCGGTGTCCACGAGACCTTCATCCAATGCATTATGCTGTCGAAGATTATTCAGGCGGTCACAGCATTCGGCAGCAACTCCTCGGTGGCCTTGATTTTCTCCAGCAGGCCCGTTTCCGCTCCTGGCGCCGTTCAGCGTCTCCGACAAGGTGGTCAATTTCAGCTCGAGATCCGCCTTGGCGTCCTTGGCGGCATCGATCTCCTTGATCTTTTCAGCAAAAGGACCACTGCAGCTCGCCGAGGTGTAGCGTCCTTCTCACGCTCGCGCTTCAACCCGGCGACCTCCTCGGCACTCTTACGGAGGTGGACTCCAGCTGAGCCACCCTCGTCTCCAATTCCCTCTTGGCGGCCTCGGCGGCAGCAGCATCTTTGCCTCTTGGGTGGCCGCCAATCGTTTGCTCGCGCCTGGCGAGATCTTCCTCAAAGCTGTCGAGGTTGATCTTCCGCTGCGCCAGCTCACCTTCTCGGCGAAGAGCTTCTCACCGGCAAGCCTCTGCTGCTCCTCAACCTCGCCTTTCTCCAAGATGAAGGCCGTGCGCTCCCCGACAAGCTGCTCCGAGCCTCTGCTATGTCCCGGAGAGTCTCTTTGTTGGCGCGTCGGAGCTCTTCGCATGTTTCTCCAAGTCAGCTCCGCCCTCGCGACAAGCGCCTCCACTGGACTCCAGTTTGGCTTGTCGAGGCGCGGTGGCGCCGATAACCTCCTTAGCAGCTGCTCCTCCTCGGGTTCTGCTGCTGCTGCTCGGGGCATCAACCGGTGACAGCCCGGCGGAGGCAAGCAGCTCCGCATCGAAGGTCTCCCCTTGGTGGTGCCACAGGCTTGATGCCCATGGGAGCTTGATGAAGACACCCTCGCCCGGCTTTCGGTGGCGCGCCGGGTTGGGGCTCCTCGAGTGCAATGCGGCATCGATGGCGGGGGATCGGTGGTCGGCGCGGCGCTGGCGCTCTGCGGTCTCCGGGCCGTCGGTCACGATTGCGGATTCCTCCCGCCTCTGCGCCCGGTGCCTCGGCAACCTCCTCGTCGGCGGGCTGTCGGCACCAGCCTCCTCCTCCTCCATGTTGGCGGCGCCGACATTGTCGACGACAGCGTCTTCCTCGCCGGCAGCCTCGGTTTCCATCGGGTCCCCGGCAGATGGATCTGATGGTCAGAAGAAGGAAGCACAAATCAAACAGATATTGAAAGGAAAAGCGGAAGAAAAGAACCCAAGGAAACTATCAAACACGAAGATTACGGCAATGGGGCTGTGGCGCGGTCTCCACCACCGAAGTCGTCGGCGCCAGCCCTTGTGGAGAACTCCCTTGGCGGAGAAGCCTCCCTTGTCGGAGAGTGCTCCTTGGCAGAGAATTCTCCCTTGGTGGCGTAGTTGAAGCAAGCGAGTTTGGGAGTGACCTCGGGGCCTCTGATGAGGCTGGACCACGGGGTAGCCTCCGGTGCTCCATGATGTGGCTGCTCTGCTCCTACAAAGTCCAACAAACCAGATATCGATATGAGAAAAAGCACCCATGGCGCCAAACCACGTGAAGCATACGGATACTTGCTGGGGGGCTGTCTTTGGGGCTGCTCTGATGAAAGGTTGCGGATCCGGCAAGGAGTCGGGACGCGCCCCTGTCGCTACAAGGGAATCATCGAGGCGACAACCACGGCGTCTTGGCCCTCTTTGGCGCCCTACGGTGGCATACGAAGAAGAAAGTTGAGTGGAACCGATCGGATATAAGATAAAACAAAGAATTGGAAGATTACGAATAACGAGTGGCAAGATCTTACTCTTCCTCTTCTTCCTCGAGTGAGGGCGAGAGGTCAAACTCTGCTCAGTATGACGGATTGGGGAAGACTCCCTCACGGTGCTTGGCGGGTGCGAGGGCGCGACCCGAAGAAGGCCTCTTTGTAACACCGGAGTAACTTTCCATATTTGTAACTCCGACTCTTGCCATTTTCGGCATTGATATATGATATTCCCTCCGTGGTTGGGTTTTCTTCATGTTGCATTTTTCCATGTCATGCATTTAATATTATGTCATCATGTGCATCGCATTTGCATACGTGTTAGTCTCATGATTCGAGCATTTTTCCCGTTGTCCGTTTTGCAATCCGGCACTCCTATCTCCCGGCGGTCCCTTTTACGTTTTTCCGTGTGCGGGTATTAAACCTTCTCGAAATGGACCGAGGTTTGTCTAGTGGCCTTGGTGTAACACCGGAGACCACGGTCAAGTTTGGTCATTTGGAGCTCGTTTGGTACTCAGCGGTTAACCGCACTCTCGCAAAGGCCTCTTTTAAGTTGCAGCCCAACACCCCTTCAAAACAGCCCAATAACCCATCTAAGTCACATCCATGCTCTCCGTCGTTCGATCACGATCGTGTGAAAACTACACCTCATTTGGACTCTCCTAGCTCCCTCTATGCCTATTTAAACACCTCCCCGATTAGGATCATCCCTTCCCGAAACCCTAGAAAAGCTTCTTACGCCGGACACGTCCGCCGCCCGCCCGGACATTCAGCGCCGCCGCCCTCGCCCAATCGCGTCCGCCACGTGGCCTCACCGCCGCCCCGCCGCCCGGCCGCGGGCGGATCGGGCCGCCTTGAGCCACCAGCGCGCCGCCGCCCGGCCCGCTTCGCCTCGCGCCTCGCGCGGCGCCTCTCCGCCGCCTCGCCGCCCGGCCCGCCGTGCCGCCTCCTCCTCCGCCCGCGAGTCCGGCCGGCCCCCGCCGCCCGGATCTCGCCAGCCCGCCGCCCGATCGCCGCCCGCTCCGCCCGGCGGCCGCGCCCAGCGGCGCCTCCTCTCCCCTCCGGCGACCTCGGCCCCGCCGCCGCCGACCCAGTCGCCGCCTCCCCCCCGCGCGGGCGCCTCTCCGGCGAGCTCCGGAAACCGCCGCCCGCGCCGATCCGATCGGATCCGGCCTCGGGAGCCAGCGCGCCGTTGACCTCTTCCCCTCCTCCTTTTTTCACTAAGTTTTTGCATCGTTTGTAATTTTGTGCAATTTTCATCTTGCTATATCTTCGCATCCGTAGCTCCATTTTTTCGCGTATAATATGTCAAAATGTTCGCCTCGAAGAGTAGATCATTTCATTCCATTGCATCATTTTCATTTGAGCTCATCTTGATGCCCGAAATGCTGTTAGAAAAGTGCTATGTGCTGTTAGTTTCTGATTTTTATCAGGAGTTGCACTTTTGTTATTTTTGCCATGATTAATATGTGCACCCTATGAATTTGATTCCTACATGAGTTTTGTAAAATGTCATGCCATCTTTCCAGTGGTGTATGCCATGTATTTTTGTGATCTATGTGGTGACTAGCACAAGCATGCAAAGTAGGTGTCCTAATGTTGCTGATTCCAGCCCTGTTTTAGCTGATTTTGATGCCATGTTTACTTGATGATACCGAGAGATCTATGCATATTTTGAGATACTTCAGTAAGGGTGTTTTGTAAAGCATGACTTGCTCTATCCATTCATGCCTTTGTTTGCAATTATGGGATGCCATAGCTTGAGTCAATCGAGCTCTACTTTTGCTACCAAATGTTTCCTGGCAGATTGTATACGTGTTATTCAATTTTGCCTAGCTTGTTGTGGTTGATCCATATATGCTATGTAATTGTTCTTGCCATGTATGTCTTCTATGTCATGTCTTCTTGATGTATGTAGGCTTAGTTTATCATTTGAGGCTCTGTAGTGAGTGCATTGAGCTTGTTAACATGCCATCTCGTTATTAGTTTTTGACATGCCATGTTGCTGAATCTGTTAACAAGACTTTCAATTTTGACATGGGTGTTACTATATTTTCTAGTCCTTTTTGGCTTATGGTCAGTAAGGGACTTTTGTTCTAGGCTGTGATTAGATTCATGCCATGCCATGTTTTGCTATTTTAAGGTCCTGTAGCATGTAGTTTTCTTGCTCTGAACATTGCAACCTGATGCTGTTTTTGCCATGTCCAGCCTGTTACTTTGAGCACTTTTGCCATGCTTGTTTGAACCTGTTATGATGTGAACTAGCCGTAGCTCAGTGCTCATCTTTTGTCGAGCATCATGTGTAGATCACTGCCATGTGCTTTGTTGATACGTTTGGGTGCAGTAGCTTAATTATTTGTTGCTTGCTAAGTGGCATCATGCTGTTAATGGCAGATTTGCACCATTCTTGTTTTGCTTGCCATTTCAAACCGTGCATCCGTTTCCGGTGATCTTTATATCGATTTCAACGAAATCATCTCATCTTTCAGTGGCATACTTGGTTTGCCAAGTTGATGCCTGGTTCATCATTTACCTTCGGGCCTTTTACGCATTGCATATCGCATCTCGCATATCATGTCATGTTTTGCATCATGTTGATTGTGCATTGCACCGTGATTTATTGTGGTTCCTTTGTTTGTGTTGTTGCTTTGGGTAGAGTCGGAGGCGAGTGCGTGAGCGAGGAGCCTGTTGAGAGCGTTTTCGAGGATCAAGCTTTCGACAACTCGAGAACATTGCGAGCAAGATGACCATACCCTCGAAATCACTTCTATCTTTGCTATGCTAGTTGCTCGCTCTTTTGCTATGCCTATGCTGCGATGCCTACCACTTGCTATATCATGCCACCCATATTGCCATGTCAGCCCTAACCATCCTTTCCTAGCAAACCGTTGATTGGCTATGTTACCGCTTTGCTCAGCCCTCTTATAGCGTTGCTAGTTGCGGTGAAGTGAAGCTTGTTCCTTGTTGGAACATGGAGATGTTGTTCCTATTTGGAACATGTTTACTTGTTGGGGATATCACAATATATATATATCTGCTATAATTAATACATCTATATACTTGGTAAAGGGTGGAAGGCTCGGCCTTATGCAGTGTTTTGTTCCTCTTGCCACCTAGTTTCCGTCATACGGTGTTATGTTCCTTGATTTTGCGTTCCTTACGGTTGGGTGATTTATGGGACCCCTTGATAGTTCGCTTTGAATAAGACTCGTCCAGCAAGGCCCAACATTGGTTTTACCATTTGTCACCTAAGCCTTTTCCCCGGGTTTCGCGAGCCGAGGGTCATCTTTATTTTAACCCCGGACGGTGCTCCTTGAGTGCTGGCCAAACAAGTAGATGGGGGGGCCACGGGAAACTCGAGGCTTGGTTTTACTCGTAGGATGTCTCATCCGGATGTGCCACGAGAGCGAGATATGTGCAGCTCCTATCGGGATTTGTCGGCTGTCAGGCGGCTTTGCTGGTCTTGTTTTATTGCTGTCGAAATGTCTTGTAGTCCGGGATTCGAGATTGATCGGGTCTTCCGGTAGAAGGAATATCCTTCGTTGACCGTGAGAGCTTATAATGGGCTAAGTTGGGACACCCTGCAGGTAATATCTTTGAAAGCCGTGCCCGCGGTTATGAGGCAGATGGGAATTTGTTAATGTCGGTTGTAGAAAACCCAAAGTTGACCTCAAATAAAATACACATCAACGCGTGTGTTACCGTGATGGTCTCTTCTCGGAGTCCGGAAGTGAACTGATGTTGGAGTTATGTCGGCGTAAGTAGTTCAGGATCACTTCTTGATCAATACTAGTTTCACGACCGTGCTTTGCTTCTCTTCTCGCTCTCTTTTGCGAAGTAGCCACCATATATGCTAGTCGCTTGCTGCAGCTCCACTTTACTACTCAGTCCTTCCTATAAGCTTAAATAGTCTTGATCTCGCGGGTGTGAGATTGCTGAGTCCCGTGACTCACAGATACTTCAAAACAGTTGCAGGTTCCGATGAGGCGGTGCAGGTGATTCAACCGAGCTCAAGTGGGAGTTCGACGAGGCGTGGTCGCTACTATGTGTCGTTTCAGATGATCGATAGTGGTGCCCGGTTGGGACGATTCGGGATCTGTGTTAGCATTTGGGGTATCTTCTTTTATTTTGGTTCCGTAGTCGGACCTTGAGTGTACTCTGAATGATGGATGTTATTTATGTCTTGTGTGGCGTGGCATTGTAAGCCAACTATGTATCTTTCCTTAATTATTACATGGGTTGTGTGAAGATTACCTCACTTGCGACATTGCTTTCAATGCGGTTATGCCTCTAAGTCGTGCCTCGACACGTGGGAGATATAGCCGCATCGGGCGTTACAAGTTGGTAATCGAGCCTTCCCGACTTAGGAGCCCCTACTTGATTGTTTGCTGCCGTTGTTGAGTCTAGAATGGAAAATGTTTTGAGTCTTAGGATTATATATATCGGAGTAGGATTCTTTTACTTCCCGGTCCTTAAATCGCTCTGGTGAGGTATCTGGCGTAGAGTTTTGACTCTTCTCTTCTCAAATTTCACTAAAATTTTTTAGGATCACGTGGGTATCTTGGAATCGTTCCGATGGTTTTGTGGCGAGAACATTGTTCTTGGTGCCTCGACATTTAGGGGTTGTGGCGGTGTCCGGGAGTTGAGCTCCGAGGTGTTGTCGTCACAATTTTATCGTTCGATTCTGGAATACGAGTTTTGCCGACATCGAAATCTCTTTTGTGCAGTTGTTGGTGAGATAACCCGATAGCCCGATCTTGTGGCGAAAAGGGAGTATTGCCATGACTTGCATAACGGATGTTTTTGAAGGTCGAGGTACACGATTTCGAGGATTTCTTGGTTATGTGTTGACGGATGGATACAATTGGATCTAGGTATTGTTAGTTTGGGTGATATATTTTGTGTCCCTGTATCCCCAACACCAGATTGCATAACCAGAAAGTTTGGGAGTTTATAGGTGGGAATTCTAGTAGCTTACGGGATATTCTTTCCGACGGATGTATGATTTGAGATTGGGGTTCAACGTCTAGTGGTCCGCCCATTCACGGTCGATTCTGATGGTCGCGAGGCGTCTTAAAGAATCCTTGGCTATGCTGATTCGGGGCGTCTTGTTAGTCATTCGTGGCGTCCGCTATCGTCGTGTCCGTGTGGGCCCCACCACGAACACTTTGGGCGAAATCTCTATCATGTGTTTGTTCCGGCTCATTCTAGAAGCCAACCTTTTATTTTCAGTTGTGATATTCGATTTGTTTCTAAGACAGATGTTGTTTCCATATCTTTATCTAAGTGACTTCTCACCTTAATGGACGTGTGATGATTAACTTTGGAATTCATTCGTTCATTCTTGTTCGAATGTTTATTGTGAAGACTATATGTTGCAATTTCTATCCGTTGATTCTACTTATCATTTGTCTATCAAAGGACTAACGGATGTCAACCTCTTCAGGATGGCTCCGCCAACGCGTCTGAATCCGGATCGCAATGATGGGGATCGATCGAATCCTCCACCTCCACCTCCACCTCCGCCTCCGGAGGCACGGCAAGCTATCATGGCAGCCACCAATGCCAATGCTCGAGATGATTTTGCAGCTCTTGCAAGAAGCGTACTCAGGGCAAGGCAATCAAGGCAATCAAGGTCAAGGCAACCATCAGCCACACTTTGCTACTCTCGATCGGTTCCTCGCTAATCAGCGAAGTCTTTCGGTTTACGTGTTGAGGCCACAGAGGCGATGATTGGTTAGTGGACATCTGCAAGCACTTTGGTGTAGCAATGTCGGACACGAGGACTTTGTCAAGTTTGCATCGTTTCAACTCAAGGATCAAGCTGCTGAGTGGTTCCGACAATACAAAGATTCGAGAGGAGGTCGTGTCATTACAGGATGAGTTCGCCGTGATTTGAGCTCATCACATTCGAAAAGTGTTGTTGAGAACAAGCGTGAGGAGTTCCGCAATCTCAAGCAGGGCAACATGTCTGTCTATCAATACAATATCCAGTTCGAGCTCGCTCGTTTTGCTAAGCAAGGCGTGCACGATGAAAGGAGTATGATCTACCAATTCGGAGGTGGTGCGAGAGAAGATCTGCAATTACCTCTTGTGCTGTTTGAGCGAGATAAGTATGATGATTTCTACAACATGGCTCTCAAGCAAGAAGCGGCTCAGCTCAAATCGAGGCTTCTAAGAAGAGAATCGGGGATGCAGTTCAGTCCTCCTCGTCCTCTCAAGTGGCAGCCAAGCAGCGAAGTTTTACCTGCCCCTCCTCCGTTCCGTTGACCTTACCGGCGAGAAGAACTCAGGTGGCCGTGGATCTTCCCACCCACCCAACCCAAGCTATCGAACAAGTCTAATTCTCAAGCTCCAAGGTCAAGTGCTCCTTACCACCGTCCGCTCTCGAGGTCACTTGCAACAAGTGTCGCAGAAGGGTCACTATCTTGAACAAGTGCTTCAACGAGGCGTCTTCCGCCTCCTCCTCTGTGAAATCTTCCAACAATGCGGTGGTCAAGCATAATCCAAAGTATGCCAAGGTCAATATGATGAATGCAGCTCAAGCGGAGGATTCTTCCGATGTGATCATGGGTAATCTCTCGATTAATGATATTCTGCAAAAGTCTTATTTGATCTTGGTGCATCGCATTCTTTCATGTCATATCCTTTTGCATGAAGCACAATGTTGACACAGAGATTCTCTCAAAGTTATGCAAGTTGTTTCTCCCGGAAGGCTTATGAATTCTAGTTTGGTTGCTCCTAATGTTTCTATCAAGATGGGCGATTATAGATTTCTTTCTAAACCAATTGTTCTTGGTGACTCGGATATTGATCTTATTCTCGGAATGGGTGGCTTTCTCAGCACAAAGCTCAGCTTGATTGTGCTGCTGTGGAAATTCAATTGACTCACTCTTCTAATGATGTGATCATCTATGCCTCTCGTGATGAAACCATTGGTTGTTTTCTCTCAATGAGAAGGGCGAACTGAATGCCATCTCTCGATTCGATCGTTTGTGAGTACCAAGATGTCTTTCGGAAGAGCTTCGGGTATGCCTCCTCATCGGCCAGTTGAGTTCGTTATCGATCTTGAGCCTGGCACTGAACCCGTTTGTAAGCGTCCTTACAAGCTTGGACTGATGAGCTGAAGGAATTGAAGAAGCAGCTCGATGAACAAGAGCGTCTGGTTTGATCGGACCGAGTTCATCTCCTTGGGGTTGTGGTGTTCTTTTGTCCGGAAGAAGGATGGCACGGACCGACTTTGCGTCGATTACCGTCCATTGAATAAGAAGACAATCAAGAACAAGTATCCACTTCCCAACATCAATGAGCTTTTCGAGCAACTCAAAGGTGCTACGGTGTTCTCCAAGCTTGACCTTCGTATGGGGTATCATCAGATTCGCATTCGTGAACAAGATATTCCCAAGACAGCATTCAGAACAAGCTTTGGTTCTTATGAATATACTGTCATGTCTTTCGGCCTTGTCAATGCTCCTCCAACTTTCTCTCGGATGATGAACTTCATATTCAACCCCTACACCAATGAATTCGTCTTGGTCTATCTTGATGATATTTTGGTCTTCTCCAAGAATAAGAAGGATCATGCCAAACATTTGCGATTGGTGCTAGACAAGCTCGAGAGTACCAATTCTATGCTAAGTTCTCCAAATGTGAATTTTGGCTTGATGAAGTGCTTTATCTTGGTCATATCATCTCCGCCAAGGGCATCGCTGTTGATCCGAGAAGGTGTCCGCAATTGTGAATTGGGAACCTCCTCGAATGTCAAGCAGCTCCATGATTTTCTTGGTCTTGCAAGCTATTGCGAAGATTCGTTGAGAACTTCTCCAAGATTGCAAAGCCTCTTTCCAACCTTCTCCGAAGCATGTGAAGTATGTCGGTCTCCCGAGTGTGGCGTTGCTTTCATTACCCTCAAAGAGAAACTCGTCACAGCTCTGTTACGACTCCTCTGATGAATCCAAGCCATATGAAGTTTTCTCGTGATGCTTCTCTTCAAGGTCTCGGTGCTGTGTTAATGCAAGAGAAGAGAGTTGTGGCTTATACCTCTCGCCTTGATTGAAGCCCAACGAGAAGAACTACCCCACTCACGATCTTGAGTTGGCGGCAGTTGTCCATGCATTGATTACGTGGAGACATCTCTTGTTGGGAAGGAAAGTGGACATTTTCACTGATCACAAGAGTCTCAAGTACATCTTCACTCAGCCTAACCTCAACCTCAGGCAGACTCGATGGGTCGAAATGATTCAAGAGTACAACCCAAGTATTGAGTATACTCGGGCAAAGCCAATGTCATTGCAGATGCTTTGAGCAGGAAAGCTTCTCGCAACATCTAATCCTCAAGCCCTTTCGGCGGATCTCTGTGAATCTTTCCATAAGCTGAATCTTCAAGTTGTTCCTCAAGGCTTTCTTGCCAACCTCATAGTCTCTCCTACTTTGGAAGATCAGATTCGTGAGGCTCAACTTCTGGATACCATGGTGAAGAAGGTGAAGCGTGGTATCGACAAGGGCATTTCAAGTACAAGTGCTTCCATGTTGATGACAAAGACACTCTGTTCTTTGAGGACGGATTGTGGTTCCTAAGGGTGATCTCGAAAAGTCATTATGAGCGAGGCTCACAATTCGCTTCTATCCATTCATCCCGAAATGCGAAGATGTACCATGACCTCAAGCAGTCATATTGGTGGACTCGAATGAAGCGAGAAATTGCTCAATTCGTGAATGAGTGTGATGTCTGCAGAAGAGTGAAAGAGAACACCAAAGACCAGCTGGTCTCCTTCAACCTCTTGCTATTCCTGAATGGAAGTTTGATCATATTGAAATGGACTTCGTGGTGGCTTTCCAAAGTCCAAGCGTGGAAATGATGCTATCTTCGTTGTCATTGACAAGCTGACTAAAGTGGCTCATTTTCTTCCTATCAAAGAATCTATCACAGCAGCTGAGTTGGCGAGCTATACACCTCGGGCTTGTCTCCTTGCGGCATTCCACAAGTGATCTCTTGAGACCGTGGCAGCATCTTTACCTCCAAGTTTTGGGATTCTTTTGAAGGCCATGGGCACCAACATTCGTTTCAGCACAGCTTTCCATCCTCAAACAAGTGGCCAAGTCGAGCGAGTAAATCAAATCCTTGAAGATATGCTCGGGCTTGTGTCATTTCTTCGGTATGAAGTGGGAAGATTGTCTTCCATATGCCGAGTTCTCCTACAACAACAGCTTCCAAGCGAGTTGGGCAAGGCCCCATTCGAAATTCTCTATGGCGAAAGTGCCGTACTCCTCTCAATTGGTGCGAGACGGTGAGCGCCAACTTCTTGGCAATGACTTGATCACGAAGCGGAAGAAATGTGCCAAGTCATTCGTGAGAATCTCAAAGCCGCATAATCGCGCGTAAGAGCTATTATGATGATAAGCACCGTGATGTGGCTTTTGAAATCGGAGACCATGTCTACCTCCGCGTCTCTCAATGAAAGGCACTCGTCGCCCGGTATCAAAGGAAGCTTGCCCCTAGATCGTGGGTCCTTTCAAGATCATTGGGAAAAGAGGCGATCTAGCCTATCAACGAGCTTCCATCCAACTTTGCAAGCGTGCACGATGTGTTCCACGTGTCACAACCATAAGTGCTTCAAGACTCTGAACGCACTATCAACTTCAAGAGATTGACCTTCACGAAGATCTCTCTTACCATGAGCACCCCGTTGCTATTCTTGAAGAAACCGAGCGCAAGACTCGCAACAAGTCAATCAAATTCCTGAAAGTGAAGTGGTCACACCATTCCGACCGAGAAGCTACTTGGGAGCGTGAGGATCACCTCCGTTCTGAGTATCCGGAGTTCTTTCAGTCCTAGATCTCGGGACAAGATCCTCTTGTAGTGGTGGAGTGTTGTAACACCCCGGAAGTAACTTTCCATATTTGTAACTCCGACTCTTGCCATTTTCGGCATTGATATATGATATTCCCTCCGTGGTTGGGTTTTCTTCATGTTGCATTTTTTCCATGTCATGCATTTAATATTATGTCATCATGTGCATCGCATTTGCATACGTGTTCGTCTCATGATTCCGAGCATTTTTCCCGTTGTCCGTTTTGCAATCCGGCACTCCTATCTCCCCCGGCGGTCCCTTTTACGTTTTTCCGTGTGCGGGTATTAAACCTTCTCGAAATGGACCGAGGTTTGTCTAGTGGCCTTGGTGTAACACCCGGAGACCACCGGTCAAGTTTCGGGTCATTTGGAGCTCGTTTGGTACTCCAACGGTTAACCGCACTCTCGCAAAGGCCTCTTTTAAGTTGCAGCCCAACACCCCTTCAAAACAGCCCAATAACCCATCTAAGTCACCTCCATGCTCTCCGTCGTTCGATCACGATTGTGGGGAAAACTACACCTCATTTGGACTCTCCTAGCTCCCTCTATGCCTATTTAAACACCTCCCGATTCCGGATCATCCCTTCCCGAAACCCTAGAAAATCGCCTTGCGCGCCCGACACGTCCGCCGCCGCCCGGACATTCGCGCCGCCGCCCTCGCCCAATCGCGTCCGCCCGTGGCCTCACCGCCGCCCCGCGCCGCCCCGCTGGCGGGCCGGATCCGGGCAGCTTGAGCCCGTCCGCCGCCGCCGAAGCGCCCGCCTCGCCTCGCGCCTCGCGGCGCCTCTCGCCGCCTCGCCGCCCGGCCCGCCGTGCCGCCTCCTCCTCCGCCCGCTGAGTCCGGCCGCCCGCCCCCGGATCTCGCCCGCCCGCCGCCCGATCGCCGCCCGCTCCACGCCGGCGGCCGCGCCCAGCGGCGCCTCCTCTCCCTCCGGCGACCTCGGCCCCGCCGCCGCCGACCCGTCGCCGCCTCCCCCCTCGCCGGGCGCCTCTCCGGCGAGCTCCGGGAGCCGCCGCCCGCGCCGATCCGATCGGATCCGGCCTCGGGAGCCGCGCCGCCGTTGACCTCTTCCCCCTCCTCCTTTTTTTCACTAAGTTTTTGCATCGTTTGTAATTTTGTGCAATTTTCATCTTGCTATATCTTCGCATCCGTAGCTCCATTTTTTCGCGTGTAATATGTCAAAATGTTCGCCTCGAAGAGTAGATCATTTCATTCCATTGCATCATTTTCATTTGAGCTCATCTTGATGCCCGAAATGCTGTTAGAAAAGTGCTATGTGCTGTTAGTTTCTGATTTTTATCAGGAGTTGCACTTTTGTTATTTTTGCCATGATTAATATGTGCACCCTATGAATTTGATTCCTACATGAGTTTTGTAAAATGCCATGCCATCTTTACAGGGGTGTATGCCATGTATTTTTGTGATCTATGTGGTGACTAGCACAAGCATGCAAAGTAGGTGTCCTAATGTTGCTGATTCCAGCCCTGTTTTAGCTGATTTTGATGTCATGTTTACTTGATGATACCGAGAGATCTATGCATATTTTGAGATACTTCAGTAAGGGTGTTTTGTAAAGCATGACTTGCTCTATCCATTCATGCCTTTGTTTGCAATTATGGGATGCCATAGCTTGAGTCAATCGAGCTCTACTTTTGCTACCAAATGTTTCCTGGCAGATTGTATACGTGTTATTCAATTTTGCCTAGCTTGTTGTGGTTGATCCATATATGCTATGTAATTGTTCTTGCCATGTATGTCTTCTATGTCATGTCTTCTTGATGTATGTAGGATTAGTTTATCATTTGAGGCTCTGTAGTGAGTGCATTGAGCTTGTTAACATGCCATCTCGTTATTAGTTTTTGACATGCCATGTTGCTGAATCTGTTAACAAGACTTTCAATTTTGACATGGGTGTTACTATATTTTCTATTCCTTTTTGGCTTATGGTCAGTAAGGGACTTTTGTTCTAGGCTGTGAGTAGATTCATGCCATGCCATGTTTTGCTATTTTAAGGTCCTGTAGCATGTAGTTTTCTTGCTCTGAACATTGCAACCTGATGCTGTTTTTGCCATGTCCAGCCTGTTACTTTGAGCACTTTTGCCATGCTTGTTTGAACCTGTTATGATGTGAACTAGCCGTAGCTCAGTGCTCATCTTTTGTCGAGCATCATGTGTAGATCACTGCCATGTGCTTTGTTGATACGTTTGGGTGCAGTAGCTTAATTATTTGTTGCTTGCTAAGTGGTATCATGCTGTTAATGGCAGATTTGCACCATTCTTGTTTTGCTTGCCATTTCCAAACCGTGCATCCGTTTCCGGTGATCTTTATATCGATTTCAACCGAAATCGTCTCATCTTTCCAGTGGCATACTTGGTTTGCCAAGTTGATGCCTGGTTCATCATTTACCTTCCGGGCGCTTTTACGCATTGCATATCGCATCTCGCATATCATGTCATGTTTTGCATCATGTTGATTGTGCATTGCACCGTGATTTATTGTGGTTCCTTTGTTTGTGTTGTTGCTTTGGGTAGAGTCGGAGGCGAGTACGTGAACGAGGAGCCTGTTGAGAACGTTTTCGAGGATCAAGCTTTCGACAACTCGAGAACATTGCGAGCAAGATGACCATACCCTCGAAATCACTTCTATCTTGGCTATGCTAGTTGCTCGCTCTTTTGCTATGCCTATGCTGCGATGCCTACCACTTGCTATATCATGCCACCCATATTGCCATGTCAGCCCTAACCATCCTTTCCTAGCAAACCGTTGATTGGCTATGTTACCGCTTTGCTCAGCCCTCTTATAGCGTTGCTAGTTGCGGTGAAGTGAAGCTTGTTCCTTGTTGGAACATGGAGATGTTGTTCCTATTTGGAACATGTTTACTTGTTGGGGATATCACAATATATATATATCTGCTATAATTAATACATCTATATACTTGGTAAAGGGTGGAAGGCTCGGCCTTATGCAGTGTTTTGTTCCACTCTTGCCACCCTAGTTTCCGTCATACCGGTGTTATGTTCCTTGATTTCGCGTTCCTTACGGTTGGGTGATTTATGGGACCCCTTGACAGTTCGCTTTGAATAAGACTCGCCCAGCAAGGCCCAACATTGGTTTTACCATTTGTCACCTAAGCCTTTTCCCCGGGTTTTCGCGAGCCCGAGGGTCATCTTTATTTTAACCCCCGGACGGTGCTCCTTCGAGTGCTGGCCCAAACGAGTGAACTGCGGGGCCACCACGGGAAACTCGAGGCTTGGTTTTACTCGTAGGATGTCTCATCCGGATGTGCCGAGAGCGAGATATGTGCAGCTCCTATCGGGATTTGTCGCACAATCGGGCGGCTTTGCTGGTCTTGTTTTATTGCTGTCGAAATGTCTTGTAGTCCGGGATTCGAGATTGATCGGGTCTTCCCGGTAGAAGGAATATCCTTCGTTGACCGTGAGAGCTTATAATGGGCTAAGTTGGGACACCCTGCAGGTAATATCTTTCAAAGCCGTGCCCGCGGTTATGAGGCAGATGGGAATTTGTTAATGTCGGTTGTAGAAAACCCAAAGTTGACCTCAAATAAAATACACATCAACGCGTGTGTTACCGTGATGGTCTCTTCTCGCGGAGTCCGGGAAGTGAACACGGTGTTGGAGTTATGTCTGACGTAAGTAGTTCAGGATCACTTCTTGATCAATACTAGTTTCACGACCGTGCTTTGCTTCTCTTCTCGCTCTCTTTTGCGAAGTAGCCACCATATATGCTAGTCGCTTGCTGCAGCTCCACTTTACTACTCAGTCCTTCCTATAAGCTTAAATAGTCTTGATCTCATGGTGTGAGATTGCTGAGTCCCCGTGACTCACAGATACTTCCAAAACAGTTGCAGGTTCCGATGAGGCCAGTGCAGGTGATTCAACCGAGCTCAAGTGGGAGTTCGACGAGGAACGTGGTCGCTACTATGTGTCGTTTCCAGATGATCAGTAGTGGTGCCCAGTTGGGACGATTCGGGGATCTGTGTTAGCATTTGGGGTATCTTCTTTTATTTTGGTTCCGTAGTCGGACCTTGAGTGCACTCTGAATGATGGATGTTATTTATGTACTGTGTGACGTGGCGACTGTAAGCCAACTATGTATCTTTCCCTTAATTATTACATGGGCTGTGTGAAGATTACCTCACTTGCGACATTGCTTTCAATGCGGTTATGCCTCTAAGTCGTGCCTCGACACGTGGGAGATATAGCCGCATCGGGGGCGTTACACCTGCACCCGTCAACGTGGCGGAATAAGGCGCTCCCGCGGCAACGGTACTTGCCACGGTGGAGCGCGTCGGGCGGCGAAGCGGCTGTTGGACTGGATGCTCCCCCGACACTTCTCCGGTCTTCCGGAGACGTCTCCTTGGCGGGAAAGCGAGCTCCCCCTGCGGCAAGCTACTTGACGGCGGAGGAGAGGCGCCCCCGGCAGGCTCACTCGAGTCGTTGTCGGGCTCGGTCTGCTCCTCCCCACCGACGAACTCTTCTTGGTCGGCAAGGCTTGCCGCCTCGGCCCTCTCCGCCTCCTCGACGGTGAACCCAAACGCGCCGGCGGCAGCGGCCTCTGCAGCCTCCTCCAACCTTGTGGCAATGCGCGCCATCTCCTGAGCAGTGGTGTCGCGGGTGAGCCGCCTCTTCTCGTCGGCGTGGATCGGCGTTTCAACCAAGGTGTCAAAGAACTGCTACACTATGTCATCGGCGGGCTCCTGCCAGGTTGGAACGATCCCATGGGAATCACACAACGGCATTATCGCACGGATGCCATCAAGCGACGAGTTGTTGCACAAGGGCACAACTCCCCTCGGCAGCATACACCATCCTGGGTTATCCGGTTCGGGCTTGAACAGCTCCCGCAGCATGCCGTCAAGCTCCAAGGTGGTGAAATTCCAGTTCAGACCCGGGCGCAGCCTCATGATATCCGCCGCGTTCTGGAACTCCCAAGCAGGCCTCCCTTTCTCCTGCAAGGGCGCAATACGGCGGCGAAGGAAGTCCGCGCCGACTGCTCCTACGGTAAGCCCTGCTTGCCGGAGACGCAAAATCCTAGTCGTGGCGATCTTCAACTTGTCGTCCTCCGGCGCCAAGTTGCTCCAGTCGTTGCCACGAACTATGGGGGTCTTGCGCAGGGCAGTAAAAGGTTGGGGCTCCTCCTCTAAGATCCAGCACCAGTCAGCCCTCCACTCCTCCCACTTGCTGCGCAACTCTCCGTCAAGATATGCTTCCTTCTTGCCGATCCTAGAGGTCCATGCAATTCCTCCGGCAAGTGGCTCTCCTCTCTCTACGCGGGGTGAGAAGTAATGGCGGAAGAGTGCGACGTTTGGGTGGACCCCGACAAAGTTCTCGCAGAGATGTGCCAAAACGGCCATGGTAAGAATGGCGTTGGGTGTGAAGTCAAGGAGACGGAGGCCATATGTGTTCATGACATCACAGAAGAATTCAGAAAAGGGTGGGCAGAGCCCGCACCAGAAGAAAATCGCGAAGAAGGGGTACTCGATCGAGACCTTCGCAGATGTGGCGGCGGAGATGACCCTCGTGCGCGGATGCGCCCGGGTCACCGTCGACCAGAAGATGTAGTACAGCTCCCGCAGCTCCTTCCTGTTGAGCAGGGGATCGAAGAGAGCCCGCTCCTTCCGCAGCGCCGCGAGCCGCTGCGCCTCGGCAGATTTCACGCCTTTTCCCTTATCGGCCTTCGGAGCCATAGGGAGTCGTGGTGGAGCCGACGGCGTTGGTGGCACCGGTAGCAATGGAGGGGGCGGAGCCTCGCTCTCTTTGGGCTCGAGAAGAAAGGGGAAAGCGGCGGGGGTTTTCGATGTGACAGCAAGGGCAAGTGGACGTCCTGCCCCGGTTCCCCCGCTTATAAAGGGAGAGGGACAGGCGTTCGATTTTCCCATTAAAGAAAGCCTCACGATCTCCCCCACGACGCCACGTCCGACGCGTGCCGTTCGTGGGAGACGTGGTGGGCCCAAGGCAAAAAACGGCGTAATTAAGACCACGCATGCCCGTGCACTGTTTTGGGCCTGGCCCAACAAGAGCTTGGCGCCGTGTGTGGCCCAGGCCCGGGGGCTCCTGTCGGTGTACTAGAGTAGGGGTACCCTAGCACCCCGAACTCGTGCACGGACAGTTGCAGCGCCCCACGGCCGGGCCGGCCTGATGACCGCCAAGGTCCTCAGCGGCACCTTTAGAGCCATTCAAGAACAAAGTAATCAAGACCCCGGCAAGCAGGCCACTCAGGGCGCAAAGGAAACAAGGCCCCGACAAGAGGAGCTTGCCGGGAAGGCTTGGCGGGCGCCGAACCCCCAAGCGCGACAAGGTTCCTGCCGCGGCAAGGCGCTTGCCGGGGCGGGCGACCTCTCTTCATCTCCGCTCCAGCTCACCCGCCAACGTGTCACCACGGGGCTCTCCCAAGGACGCGTGTCGGGGGGCTGTGCAGCCAGCGGAGAGTAGCGACAAGCAGCGCTGACAAGCTACCATCGTGGCAAACGGAGGTGCACTTGACGGTCCCTGTTACACTGTTCGGGCGACCGAGACGGGCATTGATGACTCTTGTCCCTTGCCGTCAGAGTTAGGTATAGGTTACTGTACACTGTACAAAGCGGTGTACCAACCTATGTTTTTACTACCTTACCCTTGTCTACTTGCCATATGTGGTAACCCCTTGTGCCTATAAAAGGAGGCCCGGGGGCAACGTAGAAAGGGTTCGGTTCGGCTCGATAGGAAACCACACTCACGCTAGGTCTTGTAGCCCGCATTGCTCCCTAGCAAGAACACAAGATAATCCACAAAGCAGCAGTAGGAGTATTATCTCCCCGGAGAGCTCCGAAGCTGGGTAAAATCCGCTCGTGTGCATCGCCTCGATCCGCTCTTTGTGCAATCTCCGCCCCCCTCTGAACCACAAGGGACCAAGGTCCCATAGGTGCTCGTGAGGCACGATCAGCTCACCCCCGACAGTGTGCATCCAACTTGCTTGCTCACGAAGACCTAGGGCAGTTTGAGGAAGCCCATCATTGGAATATACAAGCCAAGTTCTATAATGAAAAATTCCCACTAGTATATGAAAGTGACAAAATGAGAGACTCTCTATCATGAAGATCTTAGTGCTACTTTGAAGCACAATATATGAGACTCACTACATGAAGAACAAGGTGCTACTTTGAAGCACAAGTGTGGTAAAAGGATAGTAGCATTGTCCCTTCTCTCTTTTTCTCTCATTTTTTTAATTTGGGCCTTCTCTTTTTTTTTGGCCTCTTCTTTTTTTTTCGTCCGGAGTCTCATCCCGACTTATGGGGCAATCATAGTCTCCATCATCCTTTCCTCACTTGGGGCAACGCTCTAATAATGATGATCATCATACTTTTATTTCTATTACAACTCAACAATTACAACTCGAAACTTAGAACAAAATATGAATCTATATGAATGCCTCCGGCGATGTACCGGGATGGTGCAATGAATCAAGAGTGACATGTATGGAAAATAATGCATGGTGGCTTTGCCACAAATACGATGTCAACTACATGATCATGCAATGGCAATATGACAAAAGTAATGTATGTCATAATAATGATGATGGAAGTTGCATGGCAATATATCTCGGAATGGCTATGGAAATGCCATGATAGGTAGGTATGGTGGCTGTTTTGAGGAAGATATAAGGAGGTTTATGTGTGAAAGAGCGTATCATATCACGGGGTTTGGATGCACCGGCGAAGTTTGCACCAACTCTCAAGGTGAGAAAGGGAAATGCACGGTACCGAAGAGGCTAGCAAATGCGGAAAGGTAAAAGTGCGTATAATCCATGGACTCAACATTAGTCAAAAGAACTCATATACTTATTGCAAAAATTTAGAAGCCATCAAAAATCAAGTACTACGCGCAATGCTCCTAGGGGGGATATATTGGTAGGAAAAGACCATCGCTCGTCCCCGACCGCCACTCATAAGGATGCACAAGCCAGGTACACTTCATGTTTCAAATTTGTTACACAACTTTACCCATACGTGCATGCTACGGGACTTGCAAACTTCAACACAAGTATTTCTCAAATTCACAATTATCAACTAGCACGACTTTGATATTATTACCTCCATATCTCAAAACAATTATTAAGCATTAAATTTATCTTAGTATTCAATTCACTCAAAAGAAAGTTTCACATATCTTGAACACCAAGTATATTAACATTAAGCAAATTACCATGCTATTAACGACTCTCAAAATAATTTAAGTGAAACATGAGAGATCAAGTTTCTTTAAAACAAATCCACCACCGTGCTCTAAAAGATCTAAGTGAAGCACTAGAGCAAAAATTATCACGCTCAAAAGATATAAGTGAAGCACTATGAGCAAAACTATCAAGCTCAAAAGATATAAGTGAAACACATAGAGTATTCTAACAAATTCCAAATCATGTATGGCTCTCTCAAAAGGTGTGTACAGCAAGGATGATTGTGGTAAACTAACAAGCAAAGACGCAAATAATACAAGACACTCCAAGCAAAACACATATCATGTTGGTGAATAAAAATATAGCTCCAAGTAAATTACCGATGGAAGTGGACGAAAGAGGGGATGCCTTCCGGGGCATCACCAAGCTTAGGATCTTGCCACTCCTTGTTCCATAATCCATCAAAAGAATTCACCCAAAACTTGAAAACTTCACAACACAAAACTCAATAGAAATCTCGTGAGCTCCGTTAGAGAAAGAAGACAAAAGACTACTTTAAGGTACTGTAATGAACTCATTCTTTATTTATATTGGTGTTAAACCTACTGTATTCCAACTTCTCTATGGATTATAAACTATTTTACTAGCCATAGATTCATCAAAATAAGCAAACAACACACGCAAAATAGAATCTGTCAAAAACAGAACAGTCTGTAGTAATCTGTAACTAACGCAAACTTCTGGAACCCAAAAAATTCTACCAACATTAGACGACCTGTAAATTTGTTTATTGATCCGCAGCAATTGGAATCAATATTTTATCATGTTCTGGTGATTTTTAAAAATTCGGGCACTGAGCGCAAAGATTCTGGAAATTACAGCAAGATCAAATAACTATCACCCAAGAAGATCTAATAGGTTTAACTTGGCACAAACAATAATTAAAAGATAAATCCACATCTAAACAGAGGCTAGATTATTTATTACTAAGCAGCTACGAAAAATATTGGGTTGTCTCCCAACAAGCGCTTTTCTTTAAAGCCTTTTTAGCTAGGCATTGAGATTCAGTGATGCTCACAAGAAAGACAAGAATTGAGGCACAAAGAGAGCATCATAAAACATGTGACAAACACACTTAAGTCTAACATACTTCCTATGCATAGGCATATTATAGCCAAACAAATTATCGTAGCAAGCAAAAACTAGCATATGCAAGGAAGCGGAAAGGAACAATAACAATCTCAACATAACGAGAGGTAATTTAGTAACATGAAAATTTCTATAACCATATTTTCCTCTCTCAAATAATAATTACATGTAGGATCATAGGCAAATTCAACAAAATAGCTATCACAAAGTATATTCTCAACACGATCCACATGCATGCAAAGTTGATACTCTTCCAAAATAGTGGGATTATCATTAACTAAAGTCATGACCTTTCCAAACCCACTTTTATCAAAAACTTCATAAGATTGAACATTCTCCAAATATGTGGGATCTAAAGTTGACACTCTTCCGAACCCACTTTCAATATTATTGCAAACAATATTATCAATCTCATATTCATCATGGGGCTTAAATAAGTTTTCAAGATCATAAGAAGAATCACCCCAATCATGATCATTGCAACAAGTAGTAGACATAGCAAAACTAGCATCCCCAAGCTTAGGGTTTTGCATATTATTAGCATAATTGACATCAAGAGGATTTATAGTAAAATCATTGCAATCATGCTTTTCATCGAAGGAACTATCAAATATGGGCGCAATAGCAACGATCTCATGTTTAACATAAGGAACTATAATAAATTCATCTTCATAAATATTGGCATCATAGCCACAAGAATAGCAAGCATCATGTTCATCAAGGGATATTTCAATCAAATCATCGGAATCATCATTATCTATAGATTCATGCATATCATTATTTCCTTCCAAAGCAATGGTCATTCTTTCAATAAATTCTTGGACATAGACATTATGAGCAAGGTTTTCATTGCAATATTTAAGTATGACGGAATTTTCAGATTTGATAAGAGTAAAATCATACTTTTCAATCAAAGAAGCAACTTCATGAGCACCCTTAAAAACAACAAATTCATCAGTTTGTTCGATATCATAGTAACTATAAACACCCTTTGCATAAGAAGATAAGATTTCATTATCATTGAACTCAAATAGGTAGGGAAGGTGTTTTTAGGGCTCTTAGAGCAACAAGTAAAATCACACATTTCAAAAAGATTCAAAGCATAGCATAGCAGACTATTTATATGATACCGTAAGAGTCTCCCTTTTTTGGACAAATGGTAACGCACAAAATGAGCATGCTCATCTAAAGATTTCCCATCAACTAGGCTAGTTGGGGTTTCAGCACGAGCGCATAAGGATCGAAGATGATCCAAGTAGAACACTGTAAGTGGATCCATAACATGCCCTCACCTACCACGACCGGGGCGGCGTGGCTCTGAGTGCCCCTGCCCTTGCGGCGATGATGAGAAGCGGCAACTGACGGAGAGCCATCAGACACGACTCGACTCGGCCACGCCCTGACGATCGACAAGACGGCGCATAGTCTCCCTAGGCACGCAGGGCCCGCACCTAGGGGAACCCGGTGAACCACAAGCCCTCAGCGGGACCCAGCCCGGGTCCCCAGACACCGACAATCTGGACCCACCGACTTATAACATTACCATTGTACCCCTGGGGGGGTTTGTCTATAAAACCCCCCAGGAGCCCACACTCATGGAGGCATGTAAGGTAACGAGAGAAAGGCAAGCAAGCACAGAACTAGCCACCAAAACATCAACACCCGGGAGAAGGAGCAGTGCAAGCCTTGGCCAGCTTCCTTCCTCCCCCAAACAGCTCCAGGAGCAACATTGTACTATCGAACATCCAACTACACTCGGCAGGACTAGGGGTGTTATCTCTCCGGAGAGCCCCGAACCTGGGTATGTCCGGCGTCCCGCGCCCGCTCATGCCAACCCTGCCTCTGGAGCCCACCAGCGCCCTCGAGCCTCCTCCTCTGTTTAGCCATCCCTTGGCATCTGTCGTGCGCCCAGCACGACAAGAAGAAAATGGAGTAAGGCTACACAACATCTGTCATATTAGAGACAATTTATTCAGTATGTAAGGAAAGATTTATCATCTACGTAAAATGTCTAGGAAAATATTAGAGCTCACTCATATAAATTTCAGAAAAATATTTATCAACATGTTCTGCCCATATTATAACTGGCCAGCAACAACTGCTATCTTAAGCAAAAAAAGAAAAGAAAATGCAGCTATGAAACATAGCTGAAATTCTTTAGCCGAGTGAATTGAAAAAGGCCACCACATTTTAAATTCACTTTCGAATTTTCCACCACATTTCTGGACGCCCCAAAAATCTACCAGTTTTCTTACTAATTTTCTCGATAAACAATTATGAACGATTTGGGACAAATTAATCCTATTTCTGACATGTTGGAATGGCTGGTCAGGTCCACATGGCACTAAAAGTCAACATAAACGGAGTTGACTGTTAAGTTAAAAGAAGGGGCCACATGTCAAGGCTCAGTCCACAAATCTCGTCCACCTCCTCCCAGCATGTGGCCCCTTCTTTTAACTTAACAGTCAACTCCATTTATGTTGACTTTTAGTGCCATGTGGACCTGATCAACAGGCCCAACATGATGGTTGCGTGGAGCCAATCTACATGACTTGGTGGCAATCCAGTCGGTTGCGAGTTGGGGAGAAGTGGATGCCTGTGAAAATGAGTTTGCCTTTGGTCGTGACAGGTGATGGCGGTGTCTATGCGCCTTTAACTTTTTGAGGGCATCTTCATTGTACTCATCATCTCCTCGCTAGCTAGGGTTGTTACGAGGGGAAACCCTTGATCTGGGTCTCACAGATCGGACAATGACGATGTTTTCGGTGTCGTTATCCCTCTTGAGGGCATCATTTTGGAGCAGAGGTTTGGTGAAATCGCCAGGAGGCGGAGCAGCATGGCATCTACAGCATCGATGACGATGGGTTTCAGCGGCACGGTGTCGTAGATTCTCGACGACGGTTGCGTCTTGATGGATGAGCATAGGGCGGTGACGTTGTCTGGAGCCATAGTGGCATTGATGGAAGATGAGCCTGGCAAAGTCAATGCGTTGATCCGTTCTGAAGATGGGACAACGAAAAATGGCGGCGACGGATTCTAGAGAGTGCGTATGCGGTGCGCACTGGGGGTCTGTGAGACCGGTTGGTGATGTCGGCATGATGTGGGTTAACTTGGCTAGGCCACCGGATTAGATGGTGTGTTAGTGTGCGAGGTAGAGCACATCATCAAACTTGTAGGTGTAGCGATAGAGGTCGATAGGAATGTAACTTTAGATTGATCCATGTTTTTGTTTGTCTGCCTCTGTTAAATAATAGTAAAACAAAAATGGATGTGTACATCCTTAGATATAGAGGATGGGGCTCCAACCTTCTTTCCGAAAAAAAAAATCTAACATAATTTCAATCTCCATGGACGTCTATCATGGAGTCTTATTTTGATATGAAAATTTAGGTGTGGAATGTGACCATAAAAAAAGAGAGGAGAAAATAAGAAAAAGAAGTGGCCGTTAACTTAGAGCAACTCCAAAAGCTCCTGTAAAATTTTCCCCATAAAAGTTGTTTTACGGGATGACAATATAATTTAGGGAAAGTTTCCTGATACCTACTTTTTCAGTTACGATAAAACTTCTTCCGGTATAATTATTGTATTTTCTATTAGAAGGCGTTGGGCCCGCAAATCAGTGAGACCATGTGTCCATGGCGGCCAGAGCAGCAAGACGGTGAGATGGCGGCAGCGGCGGCGCGGCGACGGGACCGCGGCATGGCAGCGACAGTGGCGCGGCGCGGTGATGTGGCAGCGATGACATGGTGGCGGCGGCGGACAGGCGCGTTGCGGCGGCGTAGGCATTCCGGTGGCGGCTCGATGCAGTGACATGACAGTGGTGACATGGCGGCGGCAGCGGGGAGGCACGTCGCGGTACAGAGGCATTCCGGCGGCGGCGTCCTTGAAGCACACAAAAACTCACCTAGACAATCTGTCAAACACTTGAAGGACGAAGGAGATGTCATGGTCGGGCACCGGCGTTGAGCCGATGCCTAAGAGGCTAGTGGTAGCCGGCAGTAGATAGTGGGGCTCGAAGGACGAAGATGTAGTGCATGCTTGCGGCGATGGGATCGTCGTGGCGGTGGCGACGATAGAGCTTGATTCCAGCTACGAAAGCAACCGGCGAGCGTCTCTCAGGACGCGGCAGAGGCAACAGGGCATTGGCAGAGGCAAAGGGTGGTCGCCAGATGCGGTGCGTGCTAGGGAGGGCGCCGCGCGGGGTGGAGGGGGGAAATTATAATTGAGTGGCGGTCGAGTATATTTCAGAGTCAGGGCGGCTGAATAGTTAGGGCGGTCGAGTATAATGGAGTAAAGAACCTTTTAGAGATAGAATGAAACCTGACCCTGCTTTTGCTACTTCACCTATTTGTGTTCTTGATAAGGATTACGAATTTTCTGTTGATCCAGATATAATCACTTTGGTCGAATCTGATCCTTTTTATGGCTATGAATCTGAAACTGTTGTGGCACATCTTACTAAGTTAAATGATATAGCTGCCCTGTTTACTAATGATGAGAGATCGCGCTACTTTTATATACTCAAAATATTTCCGTTCTCATAAAAGGGTGATGCTAAGATATGGTTTAATTCTCTTGATCCTGGTTGTGTGCGTAGTCCCCAGGATATGATTTATTACTTCTCTGCTAAATATTTCCCTGCTCATAAGAAACAAGCTGCTTTGAGGGAAATATACAACTTCGTGCAAATTAAAGAAGAGAGTCTCCCACAAGCTTGGGGGAGGCTTCTCAAGTTACTTAATGCTTTGCCTGATCATCCTCTTAAGAAACCTGAAATACTAGATATCTTTTATAATGTACTAACCGATGCTTCCAGAGATTACCTGGATAGTTGTGTTGGTTCTCTTTTCAGGGAAAGAACACCGGATGAAGCTGAAATTCTATTGAATAATATGTTGACAAATGAAAATAATTGGGCACCTCCTGAGCCAACTCCTGCTCCAATTACTGAGCCTATCCCTAAACCAACTCCTAAGAAGAGAGGTGTTCTATTTCTCAGTCCTGAAGATATGCAAGAGGCAAAGAAATCTATGAAAGAAAAAGGTATTAAAGCTGAAGATGTTAAGAATTTATCTCCTATTGAAGAAATACATGGTATTAATCTACCACATGTTGAAGAATCTTATGATATTGATCCATTACTTATTGAAGAACCTCCTGATCCCGATAACCCGACACAGGTAGTAAAGGTAAATTCTCTCTACAGATATGATAAAGCTAAAGTCCCTCCTACTAAATGCTAGTCAGTGCTTGGACGAGTTTGATAACTTTATGTTTAAGCAAGATGACTTTAATGCTTATTTTGGTAGACAATTAAAACAAGATGCTTTTATGATTAGACGCTTGGGTGATTATATGGCTAATATTAAAGGTGAACTTAAACTTGTTAGCAAACATGCTTCTATGGTTACCACTCAAGTAGAACAAGTACTTAAAGCTCAGAAAGAAGTGCTTGATGAAATGAATAGTAAGAAAAATGATTATGCTGTTAGAGTGGCTACTAGAACTGGTAGAATGACTCAGGAACCTTTGTATCCTGAAGGCCACCCTAAGAGAATCGAGCAAGATTCTCAGAGAAATAATATTGATGTACCTAGTTCTTCTAAAAGGAAGAAAAAGAAGAATGATAGGACTTTGCAAACTTCTAGTGAACCTATTGCTGAACCACCTGAGAATCCAAATGATATCTCTATGTCTGATGCTGAAACTCAATCTGGTAATGAACATGAACCTAGTGAAAATGTTAATGATGATGTTCATGATGATGCTCAACCTAGTAATGATAATGATGTAGAAGTTGAACCTGCTGTTGATCTTGATAACCCACAATCAAAGAATCAACGTTATGATAAAAGAGACTTTGTTGCTAGGAAACATGGTAAAGAAAGGGAACCATGGGTTCGAAACCCATGCCTTTTCCTCCAAACCATCCAAGAAAAGGATGATGAGGATTTTGAGCGCTTTGCTGAAATGATTAGACCCATCTTTTTGCGTATGCAATTGACTGATATGCTCAAAATAAATCCTTATGCTAAATATAAGAAAGATATTGTTACAAATAAAAGAAAGATACCGGAAGCTGAAATTTCCACCATGCTTGCTAATTATACTTTTAAGGGTGGAATACCAAAGAAACTTGGAGATCCAAGAGTACCTACTATACCATGCTCCATTAAGAGAAATTATGTTAAAACTGCTTTATGTGATCTAGGAGCCGGTGTTAGTGTTATGCCTCTCTCTTTATACCGTAGACTTGACTTGAATAAGTTGACACCTACTGAAATATCTTTGCAAATGGCTGATAAATCAACCGCTATACCTGTCGGTATTTGTGAGGATGTGCCTGTTGTGGTTGAAAACGTTACTATTTTAACTAACTTTGTTATTCTTGATATTCCCGAGGATGATAGTATGTCTATTGTTCTTGGAAGACCTTTCCTTAATACTGCAGGGGCTGTTATTGATTGCAACAAAGGCAATGTCACTTTTCATGTTAATGGTAATGAGCACACGATACACTTTCCGAGGAAACAACCTCAAGTTCATAGTATCAATTCTATTGGAAAAATTCCATCGATTATATTTGGAGGTTTTGAATTTCCTCTCCCTACTGTCAAGAGGAAATATGATATACTTATTATTGGGGATGTCCATATCCCCGTTGAGGTAACATAGTGTTATTCGAAATTTCTCCGGTTCCATGTTAGTCGGAATGAGTTTGTTAACAAGACCCGATCAACCTTGTTAGTGGATTCTTTTTTATGAGCATGAGATGGATGAAACTAGAAGCACAACCTTCTGTACCCTCTTTATATTTTCTGTTATTTAGTAGAAATAAAGTAAAATAGTATTTTTCTGTCTGTTTCCTGATTTATCTGTGCAATATAAAAATATCCCAAAAATAAAAGTCCTCAGAACGCCATGCCAATTTAATATGATTTTTTCGGGAATATTTGGGGATTTACTGTGCAAAAATTACCGCGGGGGGAGCTGCCACCTGGCCACGAGGGTGGAGGGTGCGCCCTACCCCCTGGGCGCGTCCCCCTGCCTCGTGGGCCCACAATGGCCCTCCTCCACTTATCCCTGCACCCATCTTCTTCCTCTGCCTCACACAAACCCGAAAAACCAACTCAAGCACGAGTTCCAGCCACTTTTGCTGTGATTTTCTATCTCCTTGCTCAAAGCACCTCTCGCAAAACTGCTTGGGGAGATTGTCCCTTGGTATGTGACTCCTGCATTGGTCCAATTAGTTTTTGTTCTAGTGCTTTATTCTTTGCAAATTTGTGCTGCATAGGTGACCATGTTCTTGAGCTTGCATGTCAAATTTATATGGTTCCAAGTAGTTCTAATGCTTGATATAGGCTCTAGGCACTTGTAGGAGTAGTTGCTATCAAGTTTATTGAAGTTGGTTCACTTTTGTTTGAAGTTACTAAAAATTTCAGAAATTTTTCAGAGGAAACAATATGTTTAGGAAGATGTACCAAGGTGGTTCTTCAAGGAAGCAAGGTCCCAGGCTTGCAATGCATGATACTGATGAGGACAAGCAAGGGTTTAAGCTTGGGGGAGTTGATACGTCTCCGTCGTATCTACTTTTCCAAACACTTTTGCCCTTGTTTTGGACTCTAACTTGTATGATTTGAATGGAACTAACCCGTACTGACGCTGTTTTCAGCAGAATTGCCATGATGTTGTTTTATGTGCAGAAAACAAAAGTTCTTGAAATGACCTGAAACTCCACGGGATGTCTTATAAAAAATAATAAAAAATCCTTGCCAAAGATGAATACTAGGGGGCCCACACCCTGTCCACGAGGGTGGGGGGCGCGCCCCCCTCCTGGGCGCGCCCCTACCTCGTGGGCCCCCTGGACACCCTCCGACGCCAACTCCAACTCTATATATTGGCTTTCAGGGAGAAAAAAATCAGAGAAAAAAAATCATCATGTTTTACGATACGGAGCCGCCGCCAAGCCCTAATCTCTCTCGGGAGGGCTGATCCGGAGTCCGTTCGGGGCTCTGGAGAGGGGGATTCATCATCGTCGTCATCATCAACCATCCTCCATCACCAATTTCATGATGCTCACCGCCGTGCGTGAGTAATTCCATCGTAGGCTTGCTGGACGGTGATGGGTTGGATGAGATTTATCATGTAATCGAGTTAGTTTTGTTAGGGTTTGATCCCTAGTATCCACTATGTTCTAAGATTGATGTTGCTATGACTTTGCTATGCTTAATGGTTGTCACTAGGGCCCGAGTGCCATGATTTAAGATCTGAACCTATTATGTTTTCATGAATATATGTGTGTTCTTGATCCTATCTTGCAAGTCTATAGTCACCTACTATATGTTATGATCCGGCAACCCCGAAGTGACAATAATCGGGACCACTCCCGGTGATGACCATAGTTTGAGGAGTTCATGTATTCACTATGTGCTAATGCTTTGTTCCAGTTCTCTATTAAAAGGAGGCCTTAATATCCCTTAGTTTCCAATAGGACCCCGCTGCATGGGAGGGTAGGACAAAAGATATCATGCAAGTTCTTTTCCATAAGCATGTATGACTATATTCGGAATACATGCCTACATTATATTGATGAATTGGAGCTAGTTCCGTGTCACCCTATGTTATGACTGTTACATGACGAACCGCATCCGGCATAATTATCCATCACTGATCCGGTGCCTACGAGCTTTCCATATGCTGGTTCTCGCTTATTTACTTTTCCGTTGTTACTGTTACAATCACTACAAAATACCAAAAACATTACTTTTGCTGTCTTTACTTTTGTTACCGTTACCACCACTATCATATTACTTCGCTACTAAACACTTTGCTGCTGATACTAAGTTTCCAGGTGTGGTTGAATTGACAACTCAGCTGCTAATACTTGAGAATATTCTTTGGCTCCCCTTGTGTCGAATCAATAAATTTGGGTTGAATACTCTACCCTCGAAAAATGTTGCGATCCCCTATACTTGTGGGTTATAAGTGTTGGTTCGCTTTTGTAGGCAAATCCTATTCGGCGCTGCAGTCATCGGTTACTATTGTTTAGCTGGGTTGGCCCATGTGTCTCCCTTATTTTCTTTTTAAATGCTCAAAAGGTGCGCTGGCCGATGATCGAACTCGTGGTCTAATCCTCTAGAAAGATCTACGGTAACCACCGCCATCGAACAACTATTTATTGCTAAGTTGTTTTTTCATTTATTCGTTTCTTAAGTCGCGAGAGTCCAACGGTTTTGGGAAGCTCCCAGAACTTTTTTCAAACCCAATGAACATGCACCTTTACTCAAATTCAATGATTTTTTTTCAAATTTGATAAGCATTTTTCAAACTTGTTGGTTTTTTTCATATTCGACGAACTTTTTTCAAATTTGATCACCCTTTTTTCAAATCCGATGAACTTTTTCTGAAAATTTAATACACATTTCCATCGATTTCCAAAAAAAGTTCATCTATTTTTAAAAAATCATCGATTTCGAAAAACATTCACTAAACTAGAAATAAGTTCATAGCCTTGAAAGAATGATTGATTTGCAAAAACTATCATGAATTTGGAAAAAAGTTCATCAATTTTGAAAAAGATTATCGATGTGGAAAAAAATCATCAAATTTGAAAGAGTTCATCAGATTTTAAAATGCTCATTGAATTGGAAAAAAGAAAGAACAGTAATAATAATAATTCCAAAGAAAAACCGGTCAAGAGAACAAAATAACAAAAAAAGGGAAAAAACTAGCGAGAAGCTTCCCAAAACCTTGTGCGTTAAAATGGGCAGAGGGGGGGGGGATGCACTGTGTACTGAAACGAAAATCATATTCGCCGCTTGTTCCGTCGAACCGTAGACCCAACGCACAGGCGAAAACCCGTAGCGCTAGCAATGGACCGACCCACTATACCAAAGCTAGTCAGCCGATTTTAGGAACCATATGAATAGGTTTTTTGATTCTTTTTACTCGTTTTAGGAACCCTCAGATGTTTAAAAAATTGTTCCAGTTTTAGAAAATATTCATGTTTTTAAATTTTGTCCAGGAGTTTCAAAATATATTCGCATTTCCAAAAAAATGTAATGTAGAAAAATGTTCCTATTTCAAAAAAGTGTTCATGATTTTCAAAAAATATTCCGGTTATTTGAAAATTGTATAGTTTTCTAAAAATTTGTTCACAATTTTACGAAGTGTTTCTGTTACACGGAACATTCCATTTTTTTAAATTGCTTTCGAAATTCCTGAACTAATTCGGATCTGGGCAGCGTGTTGGTTCTTTATGTTTGATGTTAAAATATGATTACATATGATAGCTAGCTCAGCTGGTAGTAAAACATCGTGTATAGCACTAGATCCTGTGTTCGACTCCCCACGACTGCTTTGTTAACATAGATGGATCATATGATGTTTCTCCTCTCTCTACTCTTGTTGTGATGAATTGAATTTTTATCCTTTAAAGTTTTGCCTTGTCGGATTGGATGTTCAGATATGAGAACACATGATGTATGTCTTGGGGTATGAATACTTGAGGTGACAATGGGGTATCATATTGATTCACTTGATGTATGTTATGGCACTCAACTTGTGGATTCCCGAGGTGACATTGGGGTAATCTATGCATAGGTGTTGATGCATGTTTTTATTATCTTTTCTTTGATAGAAACTTTGGGGTCTCCTAATTGTAGTTCTTTGTGTGGTTTGAATATTATAATCATGAAGTTGTTTGATACATATCGTAGAATTAACTCACGTATACTTGTGGTGACATTGGAGTATATAGGTGACACTAGAGTTGGTTGATGTGTCATATGATGTTATTTTAGTACGAACTCTTGGATAGATTGATCGGAAAGAATAGCTTTGAGGTGGTTTCGTACCCTACAAACAATTTCTATCTTTTGTTCTCCGCTAATAGGAACTCGGGAGTGATTCTTTATTGCACTTCGAGGGATAATTATATGGTCCAACTATGTTAGCATTTTTGAGAGATTGCACTAGTGAAAGTATGCACCCTAGGCCTCATTTTCCATAATTGCAATATTGTTTGTGCTTCGTTTTACTATTTACTACCTTACTGTTTTTTGTTTGTTCGCACTACACAAACTCATATCTACTATCCATACTACACTTTTATCACCATCTCTTCGCCAAACTAGTGCATCTATACAATTTGCCATTATTGTATTGAGTGTGTTGGCGATACAAGAGATTTATTGTATTTGATTGGAGGGTTGCTTGAGAGAGACTATCTTCATCCTACGCCTCCCACGGATTGATAAATCTTAGGTCATCTACTTGAGGAAAAATTGCTACTGTCCTACAAAACTCTGCGCTTGGAGGCCCAACACGAGTCTACAAGAATAAAGTTGCATAGTAGACATCAAGCTCTTTTCTGGCGCCGTTGCCGGGGAGGTGAGTGCTTGAAGGTATATATTTAGATCTTGAAATTGAATCTTTTAGTTTATCTTTTATCACTAGTTCGGTTTATAAAAGAAAACTACATAAAAATGAAATTGAGGTTGCATCATATTATTGATCATCTCATATGTAAATCCTCTACGTTCCTACAAATTTGTTGTCATGAGTTTATAAATCTTGGCCTCTATATTTATAATTTTGAAATTCTTTACTAGGTCACATGACAATTCCGTTCCACATGTTTAGCCAGCAAAGAATTCTTGGTTTTGTGCTCTCCAAAAATCATTATACACCTATTCAACACGGACAACAGAAACTATTATGTGCTAATCTATCAGAACATGCTTAAATACTACTCCCTCCGTCCCGAAATAAGTGTCTCAACTTTGTACTAGCTCTAGTACAAATTTGTACTAAGCTCAAGACACTTATTTTAGGGTGGAGGGAGCATCACCGAGGGATATAACTTCTACAATTAATACAACTGGGAGATGGGCTTTGGCATCCGGCCTGGAAAGAGTCGGAAGAATTCTAAGAAAATTCATGCAATGCAAGAATTCAACGGCCTATGTGGAGTATGTGAATTTGGCGCCGCAAAACCTGCGGGGACGTGCCTGGGAGGTGGATTATGCGGTGTGAGAGGGGGAGCACTACTGGAATCAGGATCTTTGCCGTCAGCTAGATCTTTGCCGTCTGCTAGCTGACGGCAAAGAAGGTCTTTGCCCTCAGCTTAATAGAAGCTGACGGCAAAGATCCTGCTGACGGCAAAGATCATGTTTGCCGTCAGTCAACCCTTTGTCGTCCGCTAGCGGACGGCATAGAATATTTGCTGTCCGCTAGGGGACGGCAAATAATGAGGGTGGCCCACTAATGAGTAACACCTAATGGACACTTTCTTTGTCATCCGCTAGCTGACGGCAAAGACAGTGACCAAACTAACGTCCGTTCGCTAGGATCTTTGCCGTCTGCTAGCAGACGGCAAAGAACCGTGCCCTAACTAAAATCCATCGATGCCCGCTCGGCCGCGCCCCACCTCTATCTGTCTCTTTCTCTCCGCCCACGCCCGAGCCCGCCGCCGCGCCACCCCGTCCCGATGCCACCGCCGCCCGCGCTACCTACCCGCCGCCCAAAGAGCCCGGTGACCCGCTTCCCGCCCGCACCATCCCCATCGTCGTGCCGTGCCGCCTGCCCGCCCGCGTGCCCGAGCCGCCGCCGGACCGCTAGGGTTGGGGGTTGCCGGACCGCTGCCACCACCGGCCGATGATGACCCACAATTATAGGGGATCTATCATAGTCCTTTTGATAAGTAAGAGTGTCGAACCCAACGAGGAGCAGAAGGATATGACAAGCGGTTTTCAGTAAGGTATTCTCTGCAAGCACCGCAATTGTAGGTAACTGATAGTTTTGTGATAAGATAATTTGTAAAGGGTAACAAGCAATGAAAGTAAATAAGGTGTAGCAAGGTGGCCCAATCCTTTTTGTAGCAAAAGACAAGCCTGGACAATTTCTTATAATGAGAAAAGCGCTCCCGAGGACACATGGGAATTATCGTCAAGCTAGTTTTCATCACGCTCATATGATTTGCGTTCGGTACTTTGATAATTTGATATGTGGGTGGACCGGTGCTTGGGTACTGCCCTTTCTTGGACAAGCATCCCACTTATGATTAACCCCTATTGCAAGCATCCGCAACTACAAAAGAAGTATTAAGGTAAACCTAACCATAGCATGAAACTAGTGGATCCAAATCAGCCCCTTACGAAGCAACGCATAAACTAGGGTTTAAGCTTCTGTCACTCTAGCAACCCATCATCTACTTATTACTTCCCAATGCCTTACTCTAGGCCCAAGTAATGGTGAAGTGTCATGTAGTCGACGTTCACATAACACCACTAGAGGGGAGACAACATACATCTCATCAAAATATCGAACGAATACCAAATTCACATGACTACTAATAGCAAGACTTCACCCATGTCCTCGGGAACAAACATAACTACTCACAAAGCATATTCATGTTCATGATCAGAGGAGTAGTAATATGCATTAAGGATCTCAACGTATGATCTTCCACCAAGTAAACAAATTAGCATCAACTAGAAGGAGTAATCAACACTACTAGCAACCCACAGGTACCAATTTGTGGTTTTGATACATGATTGGATACAAGAGATGAACTAGGGTTTTGAGAGGAGATGGTGCTGATGAAGATGTTGATGTTGATTGACCCCCTTCCAATGAGAGGATCGTTGGTGATGATGATGGTGATGATTTCCCCCTCACGGAGGGAAGTTTCCCTGGCAGAACTACTCCGCCGGAGCCCTAGATTGGTTCCGCCAAGGTTCCGCCTTGTGGCGGCGAAGTTTCGTCCCGTAAGCTTGCTTATGATTTTTTCCAGGGTAAAAGCCTTCATATAGCAGAAGATGGGCACCGGAGGGCCAACAGGGGGCCCACGAGATAGGGGGGCGCGCCCAGTAGGGGGGCGCCCCCACCCTCGTGGCCAGGGTTTGGGCCCCCTCTGGTACTTTCTTTGCTCAATAATTCTTGTTAATTCCAAAAATGACTTCCATGGAGTTTCAGGATTTTTGGAGCTGTGCAGAATAGGTTTCCAATATTTGCTCCTTTTCCAGCCAGAATCCCAGCTGCCAGTTTTCTCCCTCTTCATGATAAACCTTGTAAAATAAGAGAGAATAGCCATAAGTATTGTGACATAACGTGAAATAACAGCCCATAATGCAATAAATATCGATATAAAAGCATGATGCAAAATGGACGTATCAACTCCCCCAAGCTTAGACCCCGCTTGTCCTCAAGCGGAAGCCGATATCGAAAAATATGTCCACATGTTTAGAGATAGAGGTGTCGATAAAAATAAAATACGGACATGAGGGCATCATGATCATTCTTATAACAGCAACATATATAGATTTTGTCATATGATTTCTTATGCTCAAGTAACAATCTATTCACAATGTTAAGTATGGTTCAGAAACTTCATTGAGAACTAACAAACGATAATCTCAGTCATTGAAGCAATTGCAATTTATCATAACATCGGAAAGAGTCAAGAATAGAGCTTTTCAGCAAGTCCACATACTCAACTATCATATAGTCTTCTACAATTGCTAACACTCATGCAATACTTATGGTTATGGTGTTTTAATCGGACACTGAGAAAGATAGGGGCTTATAGCGTTGCCTCTCAACGTATTCACCTTTGGGTGATGTCAACAATAATAGTTCATGCTAACTTACATCCAATCGAATATATATATCAGGATCTTTCCAACACGAGGTGCTTGCCAAAGGATAAAATGAAAAAGGGAAAGGTGAAGATCACCTTATCTCTTGCATAAAGTAAAAGACTTAAAGTAAAAGATAGGCCCTTCGCAGAGGGAAGCAGAGGTTGTCATGTGCTTTTAGGGTTGGATGCACAAAATCTTAATGCAAAAGAACGTCACTTTATATTGCCACTTGTGATATGAACCTTTATTATGCAGTCCGTCGCTTTTATTACTTCCATATCACACGATCGTATAAAGCTTATTTTCTCCGCACTAATAAGTCATACATATTTAGAGAGCAATTTTTATTGCTTGGAACATGACAACTTACTTGAAGGATCTTACTCAATCCATAGGTAGGTATGGTGGAATCTCATGGCAAAACTGGGTTTAAGGATATTTGGAAGCACAAGTAGTATCCCTACTTGGTGCAAGGAATTTCGCTAGCATGAGGGGGAAAGGCAAGCTCAACATGTTGGGATGATCCATGACAATAAACTTTGCAGTTCCCCTGATATTATATTCATTGTCCTGAATCTGAAAAGATAGGAAAACAGTAGCTATACTTAAACGGTGTTGCAAAACAGTAGCACATATCAATAGCTCGGCATGACAAAACACGATCATTTGGACGAAGGGGATACTGACCTGCCTGAGGAAGATTACATATAATTTCATAAGTCCTTGGTTGATTTCCACCTTCGGCTGCACTGCTTGTTTGCTCCTCCACACATGACAGGATCGTTCCGCAATGCATTCAGCAAGTCAACGTACGAATAAGCTAATTTCATCTTGCGGTGGTCATTGTACCTAGTTACGAATGTAGGAATACCTGGAGCACCATGAGGTTATCTGACAGCAGGTAGATGCAGCCATATAAATTTTGTGCGGTGCTACCAAAATTGAGGTTTGTATCCCTTCCCATTATGAGAATTCTTCTTGAATTTGGTAGAACCTGACGGCTTGTTCTTTGCATCAAACTTTCCTTTCCCCTGAGATTTGTTCTAGTTGTTTTGGGGCTGGTTGGGCTGGAAGTTCTTATCGTGTACCATGTGGGCACTAGAAGCTCCCTCAGCGACCCGAGCACGTGTGTATTTTGCTCTCGCCTTCTCCTCAAAATCAAGAGTGCTAATGAGATCCAAAACAGAAAACTCATGTCTCTTGTTTTTCAGAGAAGTAGCAAAATCGTTCCACGAAGGTGGAAGCTTGGCAATGATGGTCCCAGCAACAAATTTGTCCGGCAACACACACTTAAAGTACTCAAGTTCCTTAGTGAGTGACTGTATCTCATGAGTCTGCTGAACAACAGAGCGCTCATCAGTCATCTTGTAGTCACAAAATTGCTCCATGACATACAACTCGTTGCCAGCGCCCGAGGGCCCAAACATGGCCTTGAGCGTAGCCCACATGTCTTTGCCGCTGTCAAATGACATATATGAATCCTCAATGGAATCGTCAAGAACACTCAACAGGGCGGCTTTGAAGAGGGTATCCATGTTCTGAAAAGCTTCCTGCTGTGTAGGATTAAGATCGCCCTCAGGCTTACCCTTAGTGGCGTCATAACAGTACATGATCTGAAACCAATATACTGCTCTTGTGCGCCACCTTTTATATTGCACCCCCTTAAAAGTAGGCGGCTTCAAAAGCGCAGCAAAACCACTTGGAGTAAATTGCCTGTGATCAAGTTTTTGGATTGGATTGTTGAATATATGAGCAATTTAGTATGAGATTTAATCCGAAACAGCAGTAAATAGATCACGACGACAATTGCAAACATCAAAGTAATGATGCGGACTAAACCAGGAGGACAGAATCACATACTGTACAGTGGGAGCAGAACCGATGTGGTTGATGATGTCACTCATGTCGTTGATGAAGAGGTTACCAAGGTCGGGGAAGAAGGTTGTCGTTGAGGAAGTCGTTGCTGGCAGCAGTCACAGGAGTGTGCTCCCCAAAAACCTGATCGCCCCTCTCCCGTACAGGATCAAGAAAGGTGGGGTTCGGAGGACTGCTGTCCCTTCTCGCAGTGCACGCCGGAAGGAGGGCTGGAGAAGAATTGCGTGGCGGCGCTAAGATCTGGAACGGTGCGAAACGATATGATACAGCGGCGGCTAGGGTAGAGCATGTCGTCGGTCGTATGCGAGTATAATAGTAGGCCTTTGGCCCCCAAACCCCACGTCCAAGTCAGTAATAGCTCAAAAAAATTCAATAATAGCCCCACCAAGGTTTGTCTAAAAAAACGGAGTAATTAAGGTGTCTGTTAGTCCCTTTAGTATAAATACAATATCATTAATAATGGCCCCACCTTTTGTCTCACAAAGTATGTTGGAGTACAACCGGCTACACGTTTACAATCCGCTTCTCTTCTCTCTCCTCTTCTCTCTCCTTCAACTAAGCACAAATACTATGTTTAAATCCTTATAGCCTGCTTATGTCATCTAATTGTAGTACTCACTCTAAAAGTTACTATCCACTATGTAGTCTGAAATGCCGGGCGTGCAGCGGACGGTGCCCTCGGTCGGCGCGCCACTTCAACGGCAGAAGCAGTGAGAGGTCGCGTCGCCCTAACTTTCCAACAATGTGGAGCGGCGGGCTCAGCTGGCGCCGGGCGGGAAGCACGCGCGGGAGGGGGGAGGGGTTTTTGTTGGGCCAATAAGGTGAGAAGCCAACTTGGGATCGGTCCGGACAGGGAAATATCATGTGCTACCATACTCTGCATATGACACTAGTCTATGTTACTACTCCCTCCTTTCCGGTTTATGGAGATGTTTAGAGTAACATAGTAATATGTTACAATACAAGTTACTCCCCACTATGACCAGCCTTGGCCTCTCCTAGTGCTCCACCATGTATAGCTGCTAAGCCTGCCACGTAGGCATAAAATATGATGTGGCACCAATAAACTAAGCACCTATGCATTGAAGACTTGAGTTACTAAGCCATTTAATGCACTTAGCACCTCATCTAAAGAGCATTAATAGTATAGCCAGCTGCTGGCTATAAGCCAGTGCCATGTCATCTACAGCCCATCTTATAGTCAACATGTACAATAGTAGATCAAAAGAGTGTACTACTACTTTTTTGTTCTGTGGCCCACCTTTCATTCTCACAAAGTGCCTAGGAGCATGTGCTAGAGCTGGCTCTTCATGAAGAGCCCGCTTACCTTCTCTCTCCTCTTCTCTTTCCTCCAACTAAGCAGAAATATACTATAGTTTATTCCTTATAGCCCGCTGATTCAGCTCTATTATACTTGCTCTAAGCACATCTAAGCAATTACTAGCACCCCTTGACCGTGGACCTTGACGGTGTACGCCACCTTGTGTCTCATAATTTTCCTCGTCATCATCTGAGTCCTAGAAGATCTCACCCACATCATCATTAGCATGCAGCCGCCTTGATAGACAACATGCGCATAAGGAGTAGAGGCGACTGGGGACGCATCACCACCACGTCGTGGGCACTCCATATGTGCTCGTGTGCGTGCAGTGTGCGTGTTTTTGCATCAGTGCTAGCTCTAAGGCCGAGGCTGCGGTCGTCTTCGTCTCCGACTAGTAGTTGAGGAACGACGGCAAAGAGGTGCTGCAAGAGATGCGTATGCGCCGTTGCGTGCGAGCTTCGCCGTAGCACGACGAACCGGATGTCGCCGCGGATGGCGCACGCCTCCATGCAGCCGGGTGTGTGCGCATGCATGTGTTATTCACATGCATTCTGCGGCCGAGCGTGTGTGCATGCACGTCTTGTGTACGTGCGTTGTGTGCTCCATGCTGTGCGTGTATGTGCATGAGTTGGATCGGATGGAGTTAGTGCGTTGGCTTGTGTACATGTGTGGCTTGTTGCGTGGTTATCAATAATTCAATATAAACTACTCCCTCCGTTCCTAAATATAAGTCTTTCTAGCCATTTCAAATAGACTACAACATACGGATGTATGCAGACATATTTTAGAGTGTAGATTCACTCATTTAATTTCGTATGTAGTCCCTTATTGAAATATCTAAAAAGACTTATATTTGGGAACGGAGGGAGTATAAAACATCTTCAACTTAGCATCCTGATGTACCGTTTCTAGTGGTTAGTGAAAAGTTCATGTTCCTTTAGTTGTTTATAGGTGGGCAGGCGGCAAAAAACAGGGGAAAACGCGCAAGGTTCCTTGCTCCTCCTCGGTCGTCGGGAATCTATGCTCTTCAACTCTTTTCTTTTACGTGAGCTTTGTTCATCATTTTCCCAACATGCGAGACATCTAGCATCAAGGTACATGTGTCATGCAAGAAAATGGAGATAATCAGATATGCAGTGCGTAAGTGAGTCGTGCAGGGGGGGGAGCGGGGGGAAACCCTTTTTCGTAAGTGATTCGTGCACTTCGATGGCACCTACGCAATATTTTTTCTCCTCGATGGCACGTGAATAGTGCACGTACTCAACGACGGAGCACGGGATGGTAGCAATGACATGGTCAACCCTTTTTTGGAGAGAGTACGTACTACTAGTAAACAACTTTGATGTGTCCCGTGAACTCGCAGAACGACGAGAAGCTTGATTACGCTTTCTCCCTCGCCAACGCATGCGCGATGGCTCGCAGCACGAGGAGAAACTTTTTCTTACAAGCGGTGGACGTGCAGCAGTTCATTTGGTGTCAGATTGCCAGAAGCACTACTGTAGAACCATCGACTTTCGGAAGAGGCGAAGAGCCAAGCGCTAGGTCACCTACTAACCTTAGGCTAGGCGTAGTGGGAGCAACGTAAGTATGGGTACCTCCTTTTTTTATTCTATAAACAACCACATGCGAATATCAAGGTGCTGGTTACGTAGAACAAATTTCCTGCAGTCCGTGCTCAGCCCTCCTCTATCTCTCTTCTCAGCCAGCCAGCGGACGTGTGGTGCCCATCGTCTGTTTGCTCACATGCGGGCACACATGTCAGTGAAAACGCAAGAGGACCCACTGAACCTGCACATCTTTCACCTCGACGTGCTGGCGATGAAAAACAAATCCAACAAAGATCTTCGGTGGCCGCTTTTGGAGTTACTCAAGAGTAGTAAGATTCTATTTACAGTTTAACCCAAGATGCACATCTCGTGGCTTCAACTTATCAACTACTAGTACCACTCTATTTTCTTTCATGACACGACCTGGATGCTGGATGTCCCACGTGTCGGCAAAGGAGGAAGAACCCGACCAAATCTTCGGTTGTGCTCTCGGATTAGACTAGTTGTGCTAACTTAAAAAATTTATTGTGTACTCCCTCCGTTCCAAAATACTTGACTTCCATTTGTCAAAAAATGGATGTGCCTATATACTAAAACATTTCTAGATACATATATATATTGACAAATACTACCTCCATCCGGGTTTATTGGTCCCCATTATATTTCGTGCCAAATTTTGACCATAGATTAAACTAACAAAATGTTTACGCATGTCACCAAACATTATATTTTGGAAAACTATGTTCAAATACGAATCCAATGAGATAATTTTTCTTGACATGCATTAACATTTTGTTAGTTAAATCTTTAGTCAAAATTTGACACAAACTACAAAGGGGACCTATAAACCAGGACGGAGGTAGTAGAAGGCATGTATTGTGCAACGGAGGGAGTAGAATGGATGCAAGTTTTTGTATTGGGAAGAAGAGTACATCCATATATTGATAGAGCGTTGGAGTTGGCCTTACAAGTGGGACCGCAGTTGAGGAAACCGACTATCGGCAAACCCCCACCTCGCCCGTCGTGCGATGGTTGAGTTAGAGAAACGATGAGGTTGAAGAGATTGCTCTAGCACGGAATCCAAGAAATATGGTGTCAGATGGAAGTCATGCTGGTGGCGTGTGCCGTACTCCTGGACGTGAATGCTTGTTCTAGCCCATGCCACCCTACTACTCCTACTACTTACTATATAGTACTAGTATCGAGGATTCGAGGTGCTGGTTACGTACAATATGGCTACAGTAAAAACACCCACACGACGCGCGAAGCATGTGAAGCTAGTACAAATAGTGTACCACTATTGTTGATTGGCCTCATCCGATAACCTGTTGCAATGCACGTACAATTATGTATTCGGAAAATATTATTTTGCCTTGTTGCACCACTCACTCACAGAAGCAACAAGAAAGCCATTCATAAATTTAGTAAGTTTATCACAGGCATATCATTTTATTACATACAATAGGTCATCAACCCACATCGACAACGAGGATACATTATAAATACTAAAGTTTTCACCACAGAAAAAATAACAAGCAATGAAATGAACTTCAACTCAACCATTCCTAGGCGTTGGAAACGCTTGCGTTGAACCACAAGTGATTCTCTGGGACGGGGCATCTATTGTCGATCTCGAGACCAACGCAGGACTGATCATCCAGGCTGAAGCGGCCTACTATATCGATACCGTGGTAGGGAACCACGCTAATGTCCGAGGTATAGACACAGTTGCTTCTCATAAATGGTGCTAGTAACATTGTGTCAACAGCAGTTGGATCGCCTTTCACCATCATCGGATAGTTTTGTTCAAGGAAGAGTGAGTTTTCTCCAAGACTATCAATTCTGTACCAGGGAGAAGGTGTTGGCGCTAGCACACTAGTATCCATCCCGAATACCATGCAACGGGTGTTGGAATAGGTCCAGAGAGTGCGACCATGGGAGACTACACCTGCTTCCTTAGCAGTAACATCATCAGTGGGCTGTATACACACGAGAAGAGGTGATCCGTCGGAATTAGTTGCTAGGCGCAAAAGAGTATATGGGCGCTGCTCGTCCTCATGCTCGTGATCATCACCATCGTCATCTCCCCCTTGGTTATAAAAATCTTCAAGTATAGGTGGTGGAATGTTCACAGGACCTTGGAAACACAAGAAGAAGGTTAATTAGTAAAGGGAAACTTGCTAACCCGCATGCATGTGGATGAAACAATTATAATTACGATGGAAGACAAACGTACCGAAATCATAACGATTCCATGCAAAAACAGTGCCACGAGTGGTGGCAGCAAACACAAGGCCCTCGTATTGAATTGCATCACAGTACTCATGCATGTACAGAAACTGATTTTTGAGCAATGTCCATCGAGTCATACCAGCAACAACGGCAACAAGCTTGTCGAAGATAGCAACAACTTCATAGTTGTTGTAATTCCAAGAGTGGTTGGGAACTCGAGAAATTGCTATCTTCCATAGAAGACAGTCACCATGGTTGTATTTGAACATGCGTACAATATCGGTGTGCTCAACCTCTTGGCAGTCTGCTGAGATTTTTTGAAGTGGAACCCGGTCACGAGTGTACACATTCACAAGTTCCCACTCGCAGTTGGACCCAATGTAAACAACCCAATCTCCATTTGCGCCTGCCCAAGCCTTGCCCTCAAGCGATGGCATCTTAACATCATACGTATCATTATCAAGCGGCATCAACTTGCACAGGGCGAGGCCTCCGTCGTGACGGCGCCAGTCATCAGGGTCACGACGAAGAAGATAGGGGAGATCAAACCGCTCCTTGACTCTTGGGTTCCTTGTAATGATGTTATTAGTTGAGTCAAGAATGGGCTTGAACGAACCTGCCATGCTAGCCGAGGTGATGACGTCGCACCGATCAATGAGTTCCTCCACCACGTCATCTTTCAGATCGGGGCAAGAATAACGGGGTCGTTTCCATCCTGTTCCCTCCATGGAGAAGACGATCGAACAATGGCAGAAGAAAGGGTGAAGGGCTGAAGGAAAATGGAGGAGGGAGAGGAAGAGTGTGGGACATCAGTTCCAAATCGAGAGGGAAAGGCGAAGAGTCGGTGGACGGTTGCCAGTTTGCCACGGTTCACGAAGGGGCTCCCCGGCCTACACGTCGGTTCGGAAATACTCCTACTACTCACCGTCGTCTCACTGATATGTTGGAACGGGACCACATGTCAACGAAACATGGTGTGTAATTTCTCGTGCAAAATGCGATCTCGCCGCGTTGGCCCGAGGTGCCGCATTAGTTTCTTTTTTGAAAGTTTGCCGCATTAGTTATCGACCTTTATTTTTTTAACATGCAATCTGAATGGATAGCTCCTATGGTCATCACACGTGAGCGGATATAGTGATGGTTGATTTGCCTGAGCAACTTATTACTGTGTGAATATGGGAGTACCGGAGGATTCAAGGAACAGAGAAATGATGGTTGCTTCGTCCGAGCAACTTCTTGTGGCGAAGGTGGGGCTCGTGATTTGACTGCTCACTAGTCATTACTCTCTGCGCGCAACGACCGGGTGAATCTTTCCCTGAAGTTGTGTTGTGCACTCAATATTGCTGCATGGCAGGTGGAGCGGATGAAGGATGTCCAACATGTGCGGCGAAACGAAGTTGAATTGTTTCTGGCATTGCTATCAATCCTTCAGGATTTGTTTATATGTAGGCATAATTTTGATGAAATTGTGCTGTGATGCTATGAAGGTTTCAACTCTGGTTCCCGCAGGAAAAAAAAGGTTTCAACTTAGGATTCATGTGTCTTGCCTCGAGATTATCATGTCGGCGAAACGAAGTTGAATTGTTTCTGGCATTGCTATACAAATGAAACTACCATGGCTCATGCATCTCAATGGTTCGCAGATCAGCGCCAATATTCACATCACAACTGAGGACAAAGTTGTGAGAAGGTGTACAAATAAAGAAAAAAATATAACTGATCGATGATGTTCGTAGGCATGGCTCCATTTCCTTGGCACAATGTTCATTGCTTGGCAGCTAGTTTCACCCAGCTCTGTAGCCAAAAAAGAGGTGTATGAAGGACACCATAATCCGATCATTTTGTGCAGCTCCACTAAAATCGGGCGGACCATCCCTGTTTGCAAAGATATCCAGTCAGTGTGATTACAATAATAGTGGAACTAGATGATGAAACATAACACACATAAATAGAAGCCGATCACCTCTACGATCTCTCTTTAGGACTAACTTCTTGTTGGAGAAGATTAGGCACGGAGTTGGATGAGGAGGATAGCCAAACCAATCTCCCTTTCCGCAGTCCCACAAAAATGTAAAAATGTTGCCCGTGTGACATTTTGGAGGAACTGCACAAAACACTCTTCAGAAAAGTGATTTGTGCAGTTCACCAAAAGGTCGCAATAGCAACGAGGTGAAAATGGATAGCCCTGTTTGCAAAAGGAGGTCGAAAGGAAACAATTACTGCCAATAACACGAGTTGAAGACACATACGCCGACAAAAAAGAAGCATGTTCCATGTAAAAGGGGAAAGATAGCACATGGTGGTTTATCAAAAATGGTTTGAGGACGAGATTGCCAGATGGAAAGTACGCCGGCCGAGATACGATTTAAGCAAACAACTAAAGAAGATCCACATGCACCAACATGGGAAGATGGGCAGTGGAGCAAGGCCGGAGGAAGCTGTACCTGAGGGTCGTCGGGATGTTACTAGGAGGGCGCCGGCGGCCGGGATCTGCCCATACTGCGGCAGCGAGCAAGTGGTGAAGGCCCTGCCGCGCCGGAGCTTGGTCAGATAGAATGGCGGGTACCGTAGATCGGGATGAGCTGCCTCAACGCCGTCGAACAGAGAGACGATGCACATCCTCCCTTTCCGCCGGCGGACGGGATGCGGCCGGATCACTGACCAACGCTGAGAGAGAGAGGCCACGGCGGCCTTATGTGAGATGGTGTGACGAGAGACAAACCCATTTTTCCATTTTCCCCACGGCAATCGTTTTATATTCTAGGCGTGCTACCCGACCCTCCTTCAAGTAAACAACCGCTACACGCGTCAAATTATCACGTGGGCTGCTTTTCGTACAAAAACGAACTCCACCGTGTACCCACGCGGGTGTGGTCGGGAACGAGACGTGAGTACGTGCGTCCTGCGTGCACTTCTTCTTTAGGTGCAGGTACGTACGTGGGTGGGTGTGAGAGAGATGGTTTGTGTGAAACAGAAGCAATGTGTTGATGATATCTCAATCAGAAAATGTAACATTTGCAATGTGTGTGAAACAGAGTCATGGACGTGAGATATCGATAGAATTGAAAATAGGGATGAAGTGTGTGGCTGCGCAATCGATAAAGTGTGCCATCAAATTTGTGTTTGCCCACGTCAAAGATACAGGGCGGCTGGCCTACTGGAATTTGAGAGGGCAGAGGTGCAGTTCTTCTCCGTGGCATGGATACCTACCTACAACGTTCGACTATCGGTGTGTGTGGGGGGGTAGAGACCGGTCGACTAGTATATGTGTGGGGAAGGAGAGAGACCTAGCTATGTATTGAGGGAGATCGATCGACATCCATGGATATGTGTAGCAGAGGAATAAGGTTGGGAAAAAGACAAAGGTAGAGTGTCGGAGGGTTGGTAGTGGAGTCGCGTCTCACAAATGGTGGGAGAGGCCTGCTAGACAAACGGAGGGTATGAGTGCAATATCAATAAGAGAGGGCGGGGGATGTCTGTCTGTCTATGCACGTGCGTGTGAGAGACGGGTCGGGAGGTATTCAAGGATGATGAGGGGAGAAGATATGGTTGTGGTAAGCATGCGTAACTACATAGGAAGATCAACCATTGTGTGTCCAAGAAAAGGAGAGACATAACTAGCGAGGTAAGTGTATCGGTGCTTGGTGAAAACAAATTATAGTCGACCTGGCTATATGTATGGAGATCAGTTCATATACACGCCTGCATGTGATAGAAGCAAATAAGGTCCGAAGAGGCAGACAGGGGGAGAGGGTGTGGCTAGGAGGTGGTGCGAGAGGCCTACCATGTCGAGGGAGGAGGAGTGTGTGAGCATGTGATTAATGAAAAGAGGGGCGGGAGTGTGCACCTGCATGGAATCGTATTGGACATATGGGGGCATGGACGGTGAGAAGAGAAGAGGGGAAGTATATATGTGTTTGTTGTAGGCACACTTGGCTAGAGAGGTATATCGACCGGTGTGTGCCAGAAAGAAGGAGTCGGGGGCCTACACACACCGCTGGCGGACGACCTAAAGAGAAATAATGAACGTGCGCGATGGAGGGGACGCTAAGGGTGTGTGAGGGGGGCGGGCGTGTGCATGCACGATATAAAGTTAGCGCTAGCTAGCTACAAATAGAAGAGGATAGTGAAGGTGTAAAAGACGAACAAAGATCATAATTCATTATAAAAAAGTGGATACGGATACTTGAAAGAAGATATCATAATGTAGAACATTGATTATAATTTGGGCTAATGTGTGGCTTTTGCAACTCAGGTCTAAATACTTTTCATAATGTAGGGGGCGGGGCACTATACTTTGTGTGATAAACACAGTGTACGTATGGAACATGGTTTAGATTATGAATATATAGTTAGTACATCAAATATACTATTATTTGGAATCAACATCAAGTGTATTCAAAAAATAGAATTCGAGTTCACGTAGTACACATAGTTCGTATCTATCTCTATAGTAATCATGTGGTGTGTTATTAAGGTAATACACGAATGATGGTTGAAGTTGGCAACAATCATGATTGTAGATTCTTATTGAAATAGAGAAACGAATTCAAATTTAGTTCAAATTGCAGCGGTAGTATAGACATTTGGAATGCACTAAAATGTTGGTATGAGTAGGTTACATGCATTATACAGCAAGTTTAAAAATTTAATCGGACATAACATGGATTCATACTCCTCCTTCCATCTATATAGGGCGTAATGAGATTTTTAAGACCGCCTTTGACTATTGACAAGATTAATAGTACATGACATGCACAATGTGAAAATTATATCATTGAAAGAACCTTTCACATACGAAATTAACGGTGTGCTTTGTGTAAGTTGCATGTCATATATCATTGCTCTAATATTTGGTCAAAGTTAGCATCGAAAAACGCATTAGGCCCTATATAGATGGAAGGAGGGAGTAGCTTTGAATAGCATTTGTATAGTAAAACGGGGCAAGACTCTCTCTTTGTGTGGTGTGAATAGTTTTATTTTTTTCGTTTTCTTTTTGGTTGAGGGAAGTGTGAATTGATTTGGTACGTACAAGTACAATATTACTACACGTTAGGCTTGTCCCTAAAATTCAACCCGCGTCTTGTTATATCCCAAAAATTCAGATATCGTGCTCCCAAAACTGGCGCCTTCACAACCCGCGCCTTGCTATCCCGAAATTACAACGCGCGCGAAAACTCCCTCCAGCTGCCAAATCCCAACACGCGAAATCCCCCTTCTAACCCTGAGCCGAAAGGGATGCTAGTTCAAATCGGTGGGCGGTACTTTTGTAACACACCCTACATTTTGGATAAGCGCGTCCCTAAGTCATGCTTCACCCCCTCTCATCGCCCCCTTTTCGCCATTCGAAATCCCTGGCCGCCATAACCTCTCCGCTCCAGCCGCGAAACACCACCCTCCGTCCGCCACGTCACCGCTGCCCAGTCGAAGCCTCTTCCCCGACGATGTCGTCCACCGCAACAGCTCGAGTCCCTCGTCCAACTCCCCGGATGAGGATCCCTCGTCCATCTCGCCGTCCCGCCGGTTCAGCCGCCCCGTCCTCCACCTCCAAGGAGCTACTCCGATGATCGCCTCGTCTATCGCGGCTGCTCCATCCCCACAGCGGCGCCTTAACGTGCTCCACCGGAACCGCAACATCCTCACCGACTCCTCGGACGAAGCCGAGGCCTACTCGGTGCCACCAAAGAGGTTGTACACTCATCGCATCGCACCTTCTCCTTAACTCGACCTCCCGGCGCCGACGGTGCTCCATCCCGCACCCCCATGGAGCGGCTACCTTGAAGCCGGCGCCGCGAGCGACATCTCCACGGCGGCTCTCCCCCGGTGCGAGGCCCCTTCGGCGGCATCCATACCAGCCGGATCTGCTGCTGCTGCTCCGGCTCTCGCTCGCTCGCTCGCGCTGCTGCTGCTCCGGCTCTTGCTTGATCGCTCGCTCGCCCAGATGCTACTGCTGCTCTCCCCCTCGCTCGTGCTGCTGCTCTGCTCCGATTAAGCCACACTTCAGTGGGCTGAATCGACTTTTGGGTCAGTCGATTTTCAGGGGGTTGGGGGGGCTCGCCGGAGTTAAGGAAGAACCACCCGCAGCGGGGACGGGGGCTCGCCGGAGAGGTACCCCACTGTCTATTTTAGGGTTCAGGGTGGGGGGACGGGGGCCTAGAGGGTTGGCCGGGGCGGCGGTGGCGAGTTGTTTCGCGGCGACGAGGCCGGTGGTGGCTGGCGGCTCAGGGGGGTGTAGGTTGAAGATGAACTGCAGGCCCTCCCTAAACTACATGTCAAGTGCCTCTCTTCTACCATTGCGTTCAGTTTCGACAATAGCATTCAGATTCCACAGTAAATTTCAGTTTCGATAGTTAATTTCAGAGTCAACAGTTTTTACCTGATCTGTTGTAGACAGGTGGTTTTTGGTGATGTTAATTTTATATCCATTTTACATCATCTATTGGAGATGCTATTAGAATCCCACTTGAGATTGACGATATCTGTCTTGTGCTGCTTCAGCCTTGACGTCTTACGGCTCACCGGAGCTGCTCCAATGACAGAACGATCCATCACAACAGAGCAGTGCCCTGGACGCCGTCTACAGATTCCTCAGATCTTCCTCCACACCTCCGACAGCCACCTCTGCCTCAAGCGCTTCAAATGACCAACCCAATGATGCTGAGGTTGACACGGCTACGGCAAAGAGGTTGTACACTTGTTGCATCACTTATTACTATACATTCACGTCAATCCATTAGGGCTATTTTGGTTCAACGGAAAAACATAGCAATAGGGAATTTTCCAATGGCACTCTACTATTCAATTATTCATGCACTTTGTTGAAAGGAATGAAGCAAAACATCCACCTGGACCTACTTTTCAAAATCCTATGCATGAAAACAAGACCAAGTGCATTAGTGCCAGAATAACATTCTAACTTTACACGCTTTCAAATGGTTTCACTTTATTTTGGCCATGTTTCTTTGCATTTGTCGGCATTCTGGGAACGGGGGTACCCAGACTTGCCTGCCTGCGGCCTGTGGCGTGGCTCAAGGGGTGGCCTAGCATGGCCCATCTTCATCAGCACAAGCTCAAGACCCTCGCTAGGGGCCAAGCCTCACGGGGCGGACGACAGGAAGCCTCCTCAGGCACGGCCTTGTTAGGCTGGCTCGCGAGGAGGCGGAGAGATCAAGGCGGGGTACCTCACGAGGTGCCCATGACGCAAGCCATGATGACCAAGGGCGCCAGGCGGGCGCCAGCCTACGCAGTGTCCTCCTTTCCTCTTTGGTGCAAAGGGAGCAAGCGCAGGCGAGAGTATCAAGCAAAGGCATCCGTTTCAGTGCAACAAGACCAAGACCGTTGCAACGGCAGGAAGGAAGTCATTGTGGAGCCCAAGCCGGCGTCACCACAAGAGCCTTTGACAGGCGAGGACCAACTTTAGTCAGGATAAGTGTACTAGATGTTCCCCTTCAAAATGGCCAATTTTTGGCGCCCTTAACGCTCGGTATTTGGGAAGAGGCCCAGCGCCTCTGCCTATAAATAGGACTAGCCACCCACAGGGTAGAGGCATCGAGAAATCTGAGAGAGAGAGGATCCGGCATCTTGGATCAGCAGAGAGAGAGCGACTGAACTCCCCCTAGCAGTTCATCGCACCAGCCAAGGACAGACCCTCGCGAGGATGTTCTTCCTTGTATTGTTCATCAGCAGCCCAAGAGGCAATCCACCACACCACATCCGACATTTTGCGCGCCAGGTAGGGGTGCGCCGGAATTCATCTTCCGCCGCCCTGTTCTTCGCCGACCACCGCATCCATGTCGGACGCTCGTCGGGCCCCCGCCGAGCACCGAGCCGCTCTCGCTTCCCGCGTCGCCCAGACGGCCCCGCCGGTGGCCGCTTCGCCGTTCCCGTCGCGCCGCCGCCAACGCCGCCACCGCCCGGGCGGGAACGAGCAGCAAGCATCGCCCCAAAGATCCGCTCGTGAGGCTAGACGGCCGTACTGCTACTCCCTCACTCGCCCCCGCTGGTTCTTCGTCCCGCGTGCTCCGCGCGCCCATGGAGGCTCGAGCTGCACTCATTGCGGCAAACGAGCTCCTGCGCTACCGCCCTGTCGACAACATCTATGAAGAGTGGCTCGACCGCGTCGCTGAGCTCGTCCGCACCGCAGGGGGCTCCCCAGCGCAGTCCTTCTCGCTGCACCGCGCCCCGCCCTGCGCGGGCGATGAAGCTCCGGGGGGCGCCTCAGCCGCCTCCCCCTCTAGAAGGCACCCTAGCCCCAAGGCGCGTGGCCCCTGGGCGGAACCCACTCCGTCTGGCGCCAGCGCAGCAAGAGCAGAGCTGTCAAGAGGTCCCTCGCCCCCAAGAAGCTGCCCGAGTGCTCCCTGCACCGGCTCGTCACAACCACGCTCCTGCTCCAGCACGCCAAGACCCCGCGCTTCTCCCAGCTACAGCGCATGGGGACCCGCAAGACCAGGCTCTTCGTCACCAAAGGCCTCCCGTGGCCACAGTAGGCTGTCGCGCCTTCACCGCCGAGCTGCGCAGTCGCGTGGCCCGGCAAGTTCAAGCCAGACCTGCCTCCTCGCTGTGACGGCACGACCGACCATGCGGAGTTCCTCCAGCTCTACGAGCTGGGCAATGAAGCCGCCAACGGGGACCAGAAGGTCATGGCGAACTGGTTACCCATGGCACTCAAGGACGGAGCCCGACTGCTCTGAACACGCTCTGGCACGATCTCCTCCCTGGGGACGAGATGCGCACCGCTTCATCGCCAACTTCCAAGGTACTCGCGACCGGCCCCCTGCCGTGAGTGACATGCGCCGCATCAAGCAGCAGCCAGGGGAGACCCTGCAGAAGTACATCCAACGCTTCAACAACACATGCCTCAAGATTCCCAAGGTGACTGAGGAGGCTATCATCTCTGCCTTCTCCGACGGTGTGTGTGACGTCAAGATGAAGGAGGAGCTGGCGATGCATGAAGATCTGTGCACTTCCTTGGAGTTGTTCAACTTGGCGACCAAGTGCGCCAGGCTGAGGAAGGGCGCCTTTCCCTCCTCGAGCTGCCAGCCGCAGACCCAGAAGAGAAGAAATCCAAGGCCAAGGACGTAAAGCGCAAGGGGGCTGCTGTGCTCGCGGGAGAACCAGACACCAAGCGGGGCAGAGATCAGCCCGAGTCGTCCAAGGGCAGCCGGTACTGTGTGTACCACGACCTCCACACCACAACACCAACGAATGTCAAGAGCTCCGAGCCGTGCGAGAAGGGAGGATCGGCCGACGCCCCGACCGCAACGATCGAGGCTACGACCGAGGAGGAGGAAGAAACGCAGGACGCTGGGAAGACCGTGGCCCTCGCCAAGGGTGGCGCGACCGACCTGCTGAGGATCGCTGGCAGGATCAGCCTCGCGAGGGAGACTGGAGGGATCAGCCTTGCGAGGATCGTCCGCAAGGAAACGCAGGCCTCCCTCCTCTGCCACCGCAGCCAAGGATAAACGAGGACCATCATCAGGACGAGGGGGCTGGGGGCTTCCAGGAGCCACGCGCAATCGCTTGCATCCTGGGCGGAGCTCAAGCCCCAGCCTCTCAACGCATCTTCAAGCAGTTCGCCCGCTGGCGAATGCAGTCCTCCCCAAGCTCGAAGCCACGCCGCCTCTCGGTGGTCAGCGGCGCCATCACGCTCAGCTCAGCGGATCAGCTCAAGTGCACGGCCACAACCGAGCCCTCCCGATGCTCGTTCCCCAATCATCGCGAACGCAAGTCACCAGACCTCATCGACGGCGGAGCAGGGCTCAACGTCCTGTCCGTAGAGACATTCAACAATCTCCAAGTGCCTTACAATCAGCTTCAGCCAACCAAGACTTTCTCCGGAGTCACCGATGGCTCCACGGTTCCGATTGGGCAGGTCCGCCTCCCTGTCACCTTCGGGGCGCGCGACAACTACCACACCGAGCTCATCGACTTCGATGTCACCCACATTCGCCTGCCATACAATGCCATCCTCGGGTACCCAGCTCTGGCCAAGTTCATGGCCGTGACCCACCACGGCTACAACGTCCTCAAGATGCCAGGAAGCGGCGGAGTCATCACGGTGCCCTGTGAAGAGAGAGACGCAGTGTGCTCCCTCGAGCGAGCCTTTCAAGCCGCGTCACTTGAAGACCCAGATCGCAGGAGCGTGAGGCCCCGAGACCGCCTCCCAAGAAGAAGAAGACATCGCCAGCTCGACCCCTCAGGAGGCAGGCCCCTCGTGGTCCGCGCCGCTCGGGGGCACCGCCTCGTCAGATAGGAAGGCGCGCCCGGCGCCCTCCTCAAGCAAGGCTCGGGGCTCTCTCCGAGGGCCACCGACCTTGCAAAGGTCACGAGGAGGCGCTGGGCACCACTTGGAGGCGTGCTTCAGCACGCTTCCCTCAGGAAGGAGCAAGGCAAGGAGGGCCAAACCCTCGGGAGTTCGGCTACCGATCACACGGGAGTTGCAGGAGTCAAGAATCATGAGTGGCAGCCCGCCACTCCGCTGTAGCTCCCCATCCAGCGAGGATGGTGGGCTGCGCGTCTGATCGACATCCTGTGGCTCAACCGAGCCGCCTCTCAAGAGCGCTTCTGGTGCTCACGCGCGGGGCGCTGCGAAGGTCCACCCCACAGCTATATTCGCATGCCCTACGGTGTGCCGAACTCGGCCGCCACGTACCAGCGCCTCATGAGGAGCATCCTGGAGGCTCAAGAGGCCAGGCGTTCCGCAGTCCAGGCGGAGATGGAGATGGTCCGCGAGGAGCCACCAGCACCTCCGGAGCCTCCCGAGGCTCCTGGGTCTGGGGGCTCGTGAAGATCGGCTTCCGCATCCCACGGCGTCCGCTACTTCAACATCCCTTCATCCTCAACGTTATCAGGTGACATCCTTCAAGTTTCATTTCCAGCTGGGTGCGCCCCCCAGGGCTGCATCATTCCCAGGCCGCATGGGTCCATCCCTGCGGCGTGTATCCCTTTCACTTCATGTTCTTAGCTTACTTTGATGGGGGCGCCCCTTGGGCTGCATCATCCCCAAGTCGCTCGGGCCAGACCCAGCGGCGTGTAACCCTCTTGCGTTTATTCCGGGTCATGCGTTCGACCCATCATGATTGTTATTTGATGCCTGTCCACGGCACCCCTTCTTCCTTCATGTCGTCCGCTTGCACGTTAAAGGGGGGGTACATGAGCATCGCGACTCATGGCTCCTACTGGCTCTCCAGCCCTCACCCTCTGGCCTTGTCCACAGCATCGCGACTTGGCATACCAGCGACGGCTGAGACCCGCTCGAGGGCCGGGACCCGAGGACGTAGAGTGTCGGCATCTAACCAAATTTGCAGGAACACATCACAAGTTAAGGCCCAGTGCCAGGCGCAACCCGCCTTGAGGCAGGGCCCCGTGAGTCCCGCGCTGGCTCACGGGTGCCCAGATACACCTCGTCAGGCCCTACCGTGCCAGCCACGTGTCGTATGGGCTGTACACGCCCTGTGGGCTCCTCCCGAGGGGAGCCCCTCCCACGCACTGCTGGAAGCACCATGCTCCACGCTGGCTGATGACACCGCCGAGGAGCGGCTATGCCCAGACACATACGGAAGCGCTTATGCTCCGCTGGTGATAAATAATTGAGGGTGGCCCCCGGCCGCATCAACCTCAGGGAGCCCAGAGCTTAGTGTCTGGCCTCATCGCAATGCCTCCCCTCGGGAGTGCCGCGCGAGGGGGCTGGGCACGGGGGCTACGCCTGGTCACGCCAGACGACGCCACCCAGCCAGCCCCTCGGCCTGGTTCGTCGCACGTCTCTTCCCGAGCGGAGCCAAGGTACGAAGGCCGTTTGAGCATCAAGGGGAACTCCTGAGCATCGCGACTCAGGAGCCTAACTGGTCATGTAGCCCCTCACTCCTTAGTTCCGAAAGGCTAACGGCAGTTGAGGTATGCGCGGGGCCGGGCTCTGCAGACGTAGAATGGTAGATTCACCCACACATCTCACCTCCCTACTTGTTGTTCGTGCGCCAATGGGGATTCCTGAGCATCACGACTCAGGAGCCTAACTTGTCACGTAACCCCTCACTCCTTGGTCCCGTCCTGGTTTCCGGTTGGGGCTAACAGCGGCTGAGGTATGCACGGGGCCGGGCTCTGCCGACGTAGAACGTAAGCAAGTAGGAAGGAAAAGCGCAAATCTCAAGGAATTCAAAAGCAAATATGACAGTCCATAACTGTTATCACAACACCAAACGCAGTTTAAACGCCTCCCGAGGCATGATGCATGTTGCAGAAGCGTAACAGAGCCACGACGGAGTCACTTGTTGGCGGCGGAGCTGCGCTGAGCGGTTCGCCTCGTGAAGCCCAGGACCGCAGCGCCGCTTCGCTTGGTCTGAAGGCCCGAACTGACAGCAGAGCCTCCGCCGACCTTCAGCGGCCTCAAAGCGGCAGCGGCAAGCTTGCCGCTCGCTGGCTCCAAAGAGGCTATCGAGGTCGACGTCGGGATCACGAAGGTAGACGTGGGTAAGGACCCGCGTTAGCGCTGCAGAAGATAGGACACGCGCCTCGGCCTTAGCCGTAGGGCCAAGGCCAAGGGTGACATCTTCAAGAGCGCGGATCAGGAAGGTAAGCAGCTTGGCGGGGCCGTCCTCGGCGCCGGCCAGCGGGCTTTCCAGGCCGCTGTGGTAAAGCGTCCTCAGCAAGGTGCGAGCCTTCACCTCCATCTCCGTGAAGGCCTCGTGGTCCTCGGCAAGAACCCGTGCCTTGCCGTCCAGCTCGATCTTCTTCGCCTCCAACTCCTGCTTCAGCGCACCCAGGCGGTCACGGCGCTTGTTAAGCTTGGCATCCTGGTCCTTGACGGCCGCCTCGCGAGCCTTCATGTCTTCCTCCTTCTCTTGGCGAATGCGGGCCTCCTTGGCAAGCTGGTCCCGCAGGCCCTGCAGCTCGCTTTCCAGCGCCTTGCAGCGACCTCGGACATCGGCTACCTCCCCCAAGGCGGCTTCGCAAGCAGCCTTCGCCCCAAGGACGACATGTTTCTCCTCGTCGCAAGCCGTCGAGGCTTGTACCAACGCCGCTCGGATCGAGGCGTCAGAATGAATCCAGCCAGAGGCCAGCTCCAAGCGCCCGGCCACCAGGCGAGGGTCGGCACCCAGAAGATCTTGTCGCAGCCGGTCCAATTCAGCAGCAGCACGATCTAGGATAGTGGGAGGAGTCGGAGAGACAGCGGTCGGTGGAGTAGGAGGAGAGGACGGCAGCGTAACCACAGTATCCTGAGGCGGAAACTGCTGCGCCCCAACAGCTATGGCGGTGGCATCAGGAAAGGATACCTCAGGAGTCGCTTGGGCCATGGGGGCTGAGCTCGCCCCAGCCAGCTCCACCAGGCCTCGCGAGGATGACCGGGCAGGAGAGGCCCGTGTCTTGCTGTCGCCTTCCTTCGTGGGCCGAGGCGCTGCCCCAGACGGAGCCTCAGGAGCTCCCTTCAGCTTCTTTGCCGCAGGCGCCAGCCTAGCCAAGAGACACAGATATCAAGCCTCAGCGACAAAGCAAGGAATAAAACAAGGATCAAGCACTTACTGGTCATCGCTCGCATGCTCGAGCAGCCTCCGGCCATACTTGAAGCCCGAGAGTCGGCTGCAGGGCTCAGCCTCAAGAGGCCCGGGAGCAGGAGGCACGTCTGCAGATCGCCTCGGAGCCGGGGCAGACCCGCGGGGGACCGTCCCAGTCCTGTCCTTTTTCGGGATCGGGGGCAAGCTCTCGCCGCCCCGCTCGTCGCCATCCTCGCCGTCATCGCTCGGCAAGAGGCGGAGAGCGCGGGACCTGTGCCGAGGGAGGGGCGCTCTCGACTCCCCATCGGTCGCCTCGGAGTCAGGCCCCGCTTCCTGCTCCTCTTCTTCCTCCTCTTCGCTGGAGTCGCCGGAGGACACGTTCACCGTCGCCAGGGCCGTTGGGTCCTCGGGAACCTCCGCGGACACGGGCCCGTCCCCATTGAAGACGGGCATGGATTCCACCGCCTGCTCCCAATCATCTCGAAGGAACAGGGGCACAGGAGCGCCCTCCAGCCTTGCCACGTCTCCCCCGACCAAAGACTTGAGGACCGCGGCCAGATCTTCGTCGGCCAAGGCTGCGGGGCTCGGGCAGGGCCTCCACAGCAGAAGCGAGTACTGACGAAGCGGGGCCACCTGATGCTCCAGGAACTCCCTTGGGAGCGACGCACCACCAGCCTTCCACCGCCATGTTGCTCGCCACAGATCCGCGCCCATCCTCTCGGCCACCGGCCACAGCGAGGATCCACGAGTTCAGACGAGACCAATCGCCGGAGGTCGGGGTGCCCGTGGGCAGAATCAGCCGAGGTGGATGCGCCAAAGATCTACCATGACCCACTTGCTCCTCAAGCCCTCAATCCACTTCCCGGGCTTAGAGATGGCGTTGGAGCTGCCATACGCGACAAAGCTCGCACACGCGGAGATGGGACCGCGAGAGGTCCGGAGGGAGAAGTAGTGGCGCAGCAAGGCCACTGAGGGCTGCACCCCGACATGAGCCTCACAATAGTAGGCGAAGATCGCCAAAAGAAGAACAGAGTTGGGGTGGAGGTGCAGAGCTTGCAGTTTTTAGTGGCGGAGGACAGAGAAGAAGAACTCGGAGAAGGGAGGCACCAGACCGGCAGCAATGGCGCTCACGAAGAGCGGATAGAAGGTGCTCCCTTAGCACTCTGGAAGGGCGGAGCCAGCCTTGAACACCTCTGCCCCGTCGATGCCTTGCGCCGCCACCATCCGGCGCACCCGGGCAAGGCCCTCCTCCGACACATTCGGCGAGTCCAAGGCGGCTGAGTACCAAGCTCCGGTCGGGGTCTGGCGAGGCGCCATGTCTTGCTAGGGCACGCGGTCGAACTAGATCTGGAGATTTCTGAGGTAGGAAGGAAAGGCGAAAGAAAGGGGATCTGGGCAACGGCCGGAGGAGGCGAAGGAAGCAAAGCCTAGACAGACGCCGCTCCTTTGTCGATTCGCGCAGTTGCTAAGCCGCCCACGTCCAATCAACCACCACGTGGCGCCCGAGGCCGCAGGCTGTTAGGGCCCGCGGTGCTTCGCACTTGCCCCTTCGCTTCTCTGCCCAGCCAAGTCCAGGCGCGCCTTGGTCTCGGGGGCTACTGCCGGCGTTCTAGGAACGGGGGTACCCAGACTTGCCTGCCTGCGGCCTGCGGCGTGGCTCAAGGGGTAGCCCAACATGGCCCATCTTCATCAGCACAAGCTCAAGACCCTCGCGAGGGGCCAAGCCTCGTGGGGCGGACGACAGGAAGCCTCCTCAGGCACGACCTCGTCAGGCTGCCTCACGAGGATGCGGAGAGATCAAGGCGGGGTACCTCACGAGGTGCCCATGACGCAAGCCATGATGACCAAGGGCGCCAAGGGAGGCCGCCCGCCAGCAGTGTCCTCCTTTCCTCTTTGGTGCAAAGGGAGCAAGCAAAGTAGAGTATCAAGCAAAGGCATCCGCTTCGTGCAACAAGACCAAGACCGTCGAACGGCAGGAAAGAAGTCATTGTGGAGCCCAAGCCAAGCGCCACCACCAGAGCCTTTGACAAAGCGAGGACCAACTTTAGTCAGGATAAGTGTACTAGATGTTCCCCTTCAAAATGGCCAATTGTTGGCGCCCTTCCCGCTCGATATTTGGGAAGAGGCCCAGGGCCTCGGCCTATAAAAAGGACTAGCCACCCACAGGGTAGAGGCATCGAGAAATCTGAGAGAGAGAGAGGATCCGGCATCTTGGATCAGCAGAGAGAGAGCGACTGAACTCCCCCTAGCAGTTCATCGCACCAGCCAAGAACAGACCCTCGCGAGGCTGTTCTTCCTTGTTTTGTTCATCAGCAGCTCAAGAGGCAATCCACCACACCACAAACTAGAGTAGGGTATTACACCACAATGGTGGCCCGAACTAGTATAAACCCTGTGTCTCTTGTGTTGTTCCTTTCATAGCTCTAGATCCTAGCGAGGCGGCGAGGTGCGGGTAGGTAGAGGGAGAGATCTCCACGCGCACCCCAGTCTTTGAACCTAGAGGGTCTGCCGGAACCCGAAATCCGACAGCATTCCTCTGCTCTTCCAATTCCTGTAAACCAAACACCCAAGTTGACAGAAGTCCTGTGTTTACAAATGCTCTATTTACCATGTGCATTTTCCTATCCTATTCCGGCGTTTTTCCTATCCCTGCGTTTTAAGAATCATGCAAGCCAAATGAGCCCTTACAGAATTACTTCACATGTGCGTGTCAAAGGAACTTTGTGTGGTTTGTCCTGCTCCCGCCATGACGTCGTCCACCTCACCCGAGCTGCTCCATCGACAGAAGCATCCACCAAACCAGACATCACGACTCCTGACCGTCTTTCGCCGCCTCAGATCTCCTTCCCTGCCGCCGGCACCCACCTAAACGGCATCACCATCATCGACTCAGCAGATGAACCTGAGGAGTACACGGGTCCACAAGAGAGGTCGCACTCTTTTGTTTCTGCTTATGTTATGCATTTCTTAAACTTACCTGCTACTTTATTGTCACGCCCAATATGCGACCCTATCCAAAAGGAACTCGACGGTCCCACCAAGGATAGACCCGCATATTGAAACGCTTTTGCAAGGTGGTTATCATTACATCAACATTACATAATAGTGGGGATACATACATAAGGCACAAATGCCACAAGAATACAATAATACAACATCACAACATACAAGATCAACATCCGACTACGGATGAATCATAAACAGAAACTCAAACAATATCCACCTTGCTAGCCCAGGCTGCCGACCTAGAACCTATCCCCTGATCGAAGAAGCAGAAGAAGAACTCCAAACAAGCAAACATCGCTCTCGCGTCATGATCATCGCGAAACCTGTACCTGCAACTGTTGTGTAGTAATCTGTGAGCCACGAGGACTCGGCAATCCCATTACCATGGGTATCAAGACTAGCAAAGCTTAAAGGGAAAGGAAGGGGTAAAGTGGTGAGGTTGCAGCAGCGGCTAAGCATGATATGGTGGCTAACCAACGCAAACAAGAGCGAGAAGAGAGCAAGTGGAACGGTCGTGAAGCTAGCAATGACCAAGAAGTGATCCTGAACTCCTACTTACGTCAGACATAACCCAGAAACCGTGTTCTCCTCTCGATCAACCCCGAAAAGAGACCATCACGGTTATTCACATGGTTGGTGTATTTTAGAAGAGTTTTCTTCAAGTTTACTACAACCGGATATTAACAAATTCTCATCTGCCACATAACCGCGGGCACGGCTCTCGAAAGTTTATACCTGCAGGGTGTCCCAACTTAGCCCATGATAAGCTCTCGCGATCAACGAAGGATATTCTTCTCCCGGAAGACCCGATCAGTCTCGAATCCGGCTACAAGACATTTCGACAGCAATAAAACAAGACCAGCAAAGCCGCCCGGATGTGCCGACAAATCCCGATAGGAGTCGACATATCTCGTTCTCAGGGCACACCGGATAAGTCAAGCTACGAGTAAAACCAAGCCTCGAGTTTCCCCGTGGTGGCCCCGCAGGCTGCTCGGTTCGGACCAACACTCGAAGGAGCACTGGCCCGGGGGCTAAAATAAAGATGACCCTTGGGCTCCGGAAACCCAAGGGAAAAAGGGCATAGGTGGGGCAAATGGTAAAACCAATGTTGGGCCTTGCTGGAGGAGTCTTATTCAAAGCGAATTGTCAAGGGGGTCCCATAAATCACCCGACCGCGTTAGGGACGCAAAATCCGGGAACATAATACCGATATGACAGAAACTAGGGCGGCAAGAGTGGAACAAAACACCAGGCATAAGGCCGAGCCTTCCACCCTTTACCAAGTATATAGATGCATTAATTAAATAAGATATAGTGTGATATCCCAACAAGTAAACATGTTCCAACAAGGAACAACATCTCCATGTTCCAACAAGGAACAAACTTCATCTTCACCTGCAACTAACAACGCTATAAGAGGGGCCAGAGCAAAGCAGTAACATAGCCAAACAACGGTTTGCTAAGAAGGGTGCAAAAGGTTAGAGGCTGACATGGCAATTTGGGAGGCTTGAGGAACAAGTGATAGGTAGCGCATCATCGCGATAGAACGAAACAACTAGCATAGCAATGATAGTAGTGAGATCCAGGGTAGCGGTCATCTTGCCTGAAATCCTGCAAGGAAGAAGAACGAGTCGATGAAGAAGACGAAGCCACGAAGACGAACCAAGCGTAGACGAACGAATCCTCACTATCGCAACGAAACGGGAACTAACAAGAAGAAGCACACAACATAGTAAACACACCACACATGAACATGACAAGATGCACAACAAACATGATGCTGACAAATCTAGATGAGGCTACTCATGGCAAGAGATGATGCAAACAAGAGCAACACACCAAAGCAAGTTTAAATGAGGCCGGGAACAACATATAACAATTCCGGTAAGTCCTCGTATGCAAATTTCGAAATTGGTCCATATCTGAATAAACCTTATGTTCAAGTTGTTAAACAGCAAGTTAAGATGCACCACGATGATCTACATGAAATTCTAGTCAAGTTACATATAAAGTTCGTTAGATTCGGAGCTACGGCCTAGAAGATATGAGCAAAACAAGTTAAACATGGCATTGACGCAAAATGCATACAAACATCAAGCAAACACCTAAAAACAAGGATGCAACATGATAATATGAAACTACATGCAAAAACAAGCAAGTTTCATGTAGAGCACACTCAAAACGGAGCAACGGTTCAACACATACACTCTATACAAGTCATGACAACAATCTGTCCAAAACAGCAACTAGGCATATTGCAAGCATAAAAACAACATGCTACAGGATCTCAATATGAAAACAAAAGGCATGGACATGATGTATAGGTAAAGCATTACAAAACATGAACACTGAGCTATCTCCAGAAATCACTAGAACATGCTCGAAAGGACATGGCAAGATTGCAAATAATAACAGTTTCAGACTTTAGCAGAAATAACATCAGGTTAACATGTTTAGAGCTATCAAACAACATGTTACAGGAGCTTATCATGGCAAACAAAGGCATGGAATTAATCTACTAATTGCATAGAACAAAAGTCCTTTACTGACCATGAGCCAAAAAGGATGAGAAGATATGATGGCACCCATGTAAACATGGCAAGTTATATTACAGATTCATACATGGCAGGAACAACAATAAGTAGGCATGTTGGTGAGCTTGAACCACTCACCACAGAGCAATACATGGCATGGCAAGGCAACCAACAGTAAGAAGAAATGGCATAGAAGCTATACATGGCAAGAACAACAACATAGCATACACGGATCAACTACAACAACCTTGGCAAAATTGAATAACATGTAAACAACCTGCCAGGAAACATTTTATAGCAAAAGTAGAGCTCGATTGACTCAATCTATGGCACTCCATAATTGCAAACGAAGGCATGGATGGATAGAGCATAACCATATGTACAAAACATCCTTACTGAAGTATCTCAAAATAAGCATGGATCTCTCGGTAGCATCAAGTTAACATGGCATAAAAATATCAGCAGAACAGGGGCTGAAATCAGCAACATCATGAAGCCTAGTTTGCATGCTTGTGCTAGTCACCACATAGATCACAAAAATACATGGCATACACCCCTGTAAAGATGGCATGGCATATTACAAAACACATGTAGGACTCAAGTTCATAGGGTGCACACCTCAATCATGGCAAAATGACAAAAGTGCATGTTCGATAAGAATCGAAACTAACATCACATAGCCCTCTTCTAACAGCATTTCGGGCATCAAGATGAGCTCAAATGTAAATGATGCAATGGAATGAAATGGTGTACTCGTCGAGACAAACGGAGCAATATGCAGAGAGTTATGATGCGATGAAAATGCATAAAAATATTAGCAGATTCGGGGACTTGGGGAAACAAAGGACCTCGGGGGAAAGTCAACGCGGGTGGATCAAGATCCGGGCGGCGCGGATCGAGGCGGGCCGGGCTCCAGCGAGGTTGAGGAGGAGGCCGGCCGGCCGGAGGGAGGCCGAGGCGGCGGGGAAGGGGCACCGGCGCGGGGCGAGGTCGCCGGAGGGGCGCCGGGCGGAGGTGGCGCTGGCGGCGGCGCAGGCTGGCTGGCTCGGGGCGGCGCTGGGAGGCCGGGGAGGCGCGGGCGGCGGCGACGACGGCCGCACGGTGCTCCGGCGATCCGCAGCGCGGGCGCGGGCGGAGGGGAGGAAAGCGCGGCGGCGGAGGGGAGGAAGGGCGCGGCGCCGGCGCTGGCGGGCGACTGGCTCGGCGGGGCCCAGCTGGCTTCGCCGCCGGGCGGCGGCGGAGACGGCGGCGCCCACGTGGCACGCCCGATTCTCCAGCGGGGCGGGCGGACATGTCCGCTGTCCGGAGTTTTGTCCGGCGGCGGCGGGTGGAGTTTGATCTAGGGTTTCGGGGGGATTTGACCGCGAATTTCGGAGGGGGGGTGTATATATAGGTAGAGGGAGCTAGGAGAGTCCAAATGAGGTGCGGTTTTCGCCCACACGATCGTGATCGAACGGCCGAGAGCATGGAGAGGAATTTGCTGGGTTTTGGGCCACTTTGAAAGGGGTGTTGGGCTGCAAAGAGAAGGGGGCTTTATGGCTACCCGGTTAACCGTTGGAGTACCAAACGAACTCCAAATGGCACGAAACTTGACAGACGGTCTACCGGTGCTATACCAAGACCGCTTGACAAACCTCGGTCCATTCCGAGACCGTTTAATACCCGCACATGAAAAGAGGCAAAAGGGGGCGCCGGGAGACATAGGAGTGCCGGATTGCAAAACGGACAACGGGGAAAATGCTCGGATGCATGAGACGAACATGTATGCAAATGCGATGCACATGACGACATGATATGAAATGCAGATGATGACATGGCAAAGTGCAACACGCAAGCAAATGACTTGGCAAGGACGGCGAATAACTGGAAGACACCTGGCGCATCGAATCAGGGGTGTTACAACACTCCTCCACTAACAAGAGATCTCGTCCCGAGATCTTAGGACCGAGACGGAAGGGAAAAGGGATGAGGTTAAACAAAAACTCAAGAGAAGAAGGAAAGAATCGAGAGCACTCGAGAAGAAGAGAGGAACGACGAGAATGACGAGAATCAAAGCTCACGGAATTAGATAGACTATGAAAGCACTCGTTCTAACCGGAGTGGTTAGAAAGAGAAAAGAAACGGATAAGATTGAAAGGATTTAGGCAGCACTCCGGCTGAACATGGAAGGAGTTGGAACTGATGGAACGATAGTTGACGAGAGGAACAACACAATGCCTCTGGAAGAATTGAAAGAATTGAATGAAAAGAACTTAGAAGGAAGGATTGAACGGATTTGTTGAGAAAATCAACAACGAAAGAATAAACTTGTTGTGGTCTTATAGGTAACATCTCAAGAATTATGAGGTGATAACCAACCACAAACGAAAATGATTGGATAGCATGCGCTTCGAGAAGCGAGAAGAAAAGATACTTGAACTCCACCAACAAAATCTTGATGAACTCTTGAAGAATGAATTAAATCATGAAGAACCACCATGAGGAACTCCGGTAACAAAAGGATGATGCCAAGCAATGGATTTTGCATACTACTTATTCTTGCTGAAAAAGGATTAAGGGGAAACATCGCACAAAACTTGAGAAAGTCTTCATGAACCACCGGTAGGATTTGAGAGAACGAATGGATTGATATGATAATCAAGGAAAAAGAACCTTGACTGAACCACCATAAGAAATGAAAATGAACGAAGAGAAGAGAACGAATCGCCGGAAAGAATTAGAAGAACCAATATGCTAGAGGGGATTTAGATTCAAAAGAACAAAGAGATCATGAGCTGGTTAAAGAACACTTGAACGAAGCACCGGAAGAATATTGAGATGAACGAAGGGGCACGGATATAGAATAATTGGAGAACGAATTTGAAAAACTTAGAATGGAGAGATATTCCGAAAAGATGGCCTCTGGATGATCGAGAGCGAAAGCAACACCTGAAGTACTCCGGATGGATGAAAATAATTGCACAACTGGAAACAATTAGATAGGATAACATCGAGCTAGCACCATGAATCTCCGGGGGAACAGAAAAGATTTAGAGGAAAATTCTCTTCAATCTTCAAATGATGAGGAGAAAACACCACCAAAATAACTGAGGTACTCCGGTAGAATGAAAAGCAAAGAGGTTGAGTCAACAATGAAATGATTTGAAATTGATCTTGGAAAAGGCATGTGACTGATGGAATCCATTCTTACGTCACACTTGAAAAGAATTGAGAATAGCTCCGGGGAAATAGAAGAGTCAGGTAAGATCCTGGGAAAAGACCTGTGGGTTAGGGCCCACTAAAAGAAAACACCGTTGCAAAAGGATGTTGAAAAGATAAATGATGCACCAGAACAATTGAAATATTTGAATGAGGTGACAACCTCAAATTAATTGGAAGACAGACGAATCTCCTGAGATATCTTACGAACTCCGGAATGATAAACTGGCGAAAGACGAACGAGCAAGTAAAATACTTGATCCAAGGAAAAGAATACGATCAACACCGAAAATTAGAATTGAATCCACCGGAAAAGATAAAGAGATGAAGAATGTCCACCGAGACGAGAATTCACCGGTTGAAATGATTGACGAAAGACTGAAGAGGCTCCACACGAATGAAATAGATGGTCGGAAGAAACTCGAACTCCGGGAATAATAGGGTGGGAGGGCGGAAAAAACAAAGGCAACTTGGAAGGGGAAACCGACGAATATCTTGAAGAGAAAACACCAGTTGAAAACATTGAGGAAAGAAAGCAAAGACTTCGCACGAGTAGAAGGATACTCAATAGCGGACTCCGGTTCCGAGAAGAAGAAGGGTGGGCGGGTGGGAAAAGAAAAACAACTGAGGATTGAACTTGGCAAAGATGAAGAGACTCGAGTCAACTTGACGAGAAATGCACCGGATGAAAAGAGCTGAGGACCAACGATCGAAAAACCAACTGCGTGAACCTAAAGAAAAATTTGAACGGGAAGAGGAGTAATTCAAAACACCTACGTCAGGATTCCTGACCAGAGCGACGAAGGGGCAGAGGAGTAAAAAGAATTCCTACTCTCCGATATAACTAGACTCCGAAAACAGTTTTCTTCTAGACTCAACAACGGCCAAACTACACGATCAATCAAGGGGGCTCCTAAGGTCGGTCGAGGCTCTGATACCAACTTGTCACGCCCAATATGCGACCCTATCCAAAAGGAACTCGACGGTCCCACCAAGGATAGACCCGCATATCGACAGAAGCATCCACCAAACCAGACATCACGACTCCTGACCGTCTTTCGCCGCCTCAGATCTCCTTCCTCGCCGCCGCACCCACCAAGAACGGCATCACCATCATCGACTCAGCAGATGAACCCGAGGAGTACACGGTCCACAAGAGAGGTCGACTCTTTTGTTTCGCTTATGTTATGCATTTCTTAAACTTACCCTACTACTTTATTGTCACGCCCAATATGCGACCCTATCCAAAAGGAACTCGACGGTCCCACCAAGGATAGACCTGCATATTGAAACGCTTTTGCAAGGTGGTTATCATTACATCAACATTACATAATAGTGGGGATACATACATAAGGCACAAATGCCACAAGAATACAATAATACAACATCACAACATACAAGATCAACATCCGACTACGGATGAATCATAAACAGAAACTCAAACAATATCCACCCTGCTAGCCCAGGCTGCCGACCTGGAACCTATCCCCTGATCGAAGAAGCAGAAGAAGAACTCCAAACAAGAAAACATCGCTCTCGCGTCATGATCATCGCGAAACCTGTACCTGCAACTGTTGTGTAGTAATCTGTGAGCCACGAGGACTCAGCAATCCCATTACCATGGGTATCAATACTAGCAAAGCTTAAAGGGAAAGGAAGGGGTAAAGTGGTTAGGTTGCAGCAGCGGCTAAGCATGATATGGTGGCTAACCAACGCAAACAAGAGCGAGAAGAGAGCAAGTGGAACGGTCGTGAAGCTAGCAATGACCAAGAAGTGATCCTGAACTCCTACTTACGTCAGACATAACCCCGAAACCGTGTTCTCCTCTCGATCAACCCCGAAAAGAGACCATCACGGTTACGCACACGGTTGGTGTATTTTAGAAGAGTTTGCTTCAAGTTTACTACAACCGGATATTAACAAATTCCCATCTGCCACATAACCGCGGGCACGGCTCTCGAAAGTTTATACCCTGCAGGGTTGTCCCAACTTAGCCCATGATAAGCTCTCGCGATCAACGAAGGATATTCCTTCTCCCCGGGAAGACCCGATCAGTCTCGGAATCCTGGCTACAAGACATTTCGACAGCAATAAAACAAGACCAGGAAAGCCGCCCGGATGTGCCGTCTGTTGGGGAACGTTGCAGAAAATTACAAATTTTCCTACGGTTTCACCAAGATCCATCTATGAGTTCATCTAAGCAACGAGTCAAGGGAGTAAGTTTGCATCTACATACCACTTGGAGATCGCGTGCGGAAGCTTTCGAGGGGATGGTGATGATGGAGTCGTACTCGGATCACCGATGACCAAGTGCTGAACGGACAGCACCTCCGCATTCAACACACGTACGGTACGGGCAACGTATCCTCCTTCTTGATCCAGCAAGGGGGAAGGAGAGGTTGAGGAAGATGGCTCCAGCAGCAGCACGACGGCGTGATGATGGTGGAGTGACATTCTCCCGCAGGCTTCGCCAAGCACACGCGGAGGAGGAGTGGTGTTGGGAGGGAGGGCTGCGCCTTCTGTTGTGTGTGCAGCCCTCCCTCACCCCTCTATTTATAGCGGAAGGGAGGAGGGGGCCGACCCTCTAGATGCATCTAGAGGGGCGGCGGCCAAGGAGGGGGGCTTGCCCCCAAGCAAGGGGGCGCCTCTAGGGTTCCCTCCTCAACCCTAGGCGCAAGGGCCCAAGGGGGGGTGCGCCCAGCCCACCAGGGCTGGCCCTTCCCACGCAGCCCAAGTGCCCCCCCGGGAGGGGTGGCCCCTCTCGGTGGTCCTCCGGCACCTTTCCGTGGCCCTGTGTACAATACCGATATGACCCAAACTTTTCGGTGTCCGCTTGACAACTTCCCATATATAAATCTTTACCTTCGACCATTTCGAACTCCTCGTGACGTCCGGGATCTCATCCAGGACTCAACAACATTCGTAATCACATACAAGTCTTCCTAATAACCCTAGCGCCACCGAACCTTATGTGTAGACCCCACGGTTCGGGAGACATGCGAACATGACCGGACGCTCTCGTGTCAATAACCAACAGCGGATCTGGATACCCATGTTGGCTCCTACATGCTCCTCGATGATGTCATAGGATGAACCACGATGTCGAGGATTCAAGCAACCCCAGATACTATTCCCTTTGTCGACGGTATGTTACTTGCCCGAGACTCGATCGTCGGTATCCCAATACCTCGCTCAGTCTCGTTACCGCAAGTCACTTTACTCGTACCGTAATGCATGATCCCGTGACCAGGCACTTGGTCACTTTGAGCTCATTATGATGATGCACTACCGAGTGGGCCCAGTGATACCTCTCCGCAATACGGAGTGACAAATCCCTGTCTCGATCCGTGTCAACCCAACAGACACTTTCGGAGATACCTGTAATGCACCTTTATAGTCACCCAGTTACATTGTGACGTTTGGTACACCCAAAGCACTCGTACGATATCCGGGAGTTACACGATCTCATGGTCTAAGGACCCAACAGACACTTTCGGAGATACCTGTAATGCACCTTTATAGTCACCCAGTTACATTGTGACGTTTGGTACACCCAAAGCACTCGTACGATATCCGGGAGTTACACGATCTCATGGTCTAAGGAATAGATACTTGACATTGAGAAAGCTCTAGCAAAACGAACTACACGATCTTGTGCTATGCTTAGGATTGGGTCTTGTCCATCACGTCATTCTCGTAATGACGTGATCCCGTTGTCAATGACACCTAATGCCCATAGCCAGGAAACCATGACTATCTATTGACCAACGAGCTAGTCAACTAGAGGCTCACTAGGGACGTATTGAGGTCTATGTATTCACACATGTATTACGATTTCCGAATAATACAATTATAGCATGAATAAAAGACAATTATCATGAACAAGGAAATATAATAATAATGCTTTTATTATTGCCTCTAGGGAATATTTCCAACAGTCTCCCACTTGCACTAGAGTCAATAATCTAGTTACATTGTGATGAATGGAACACCCATAGAGTTCTGGTGTTGATCATGTTTTGCCCGCGGAAGAGGTTTAGTCAATGGATTTGCGACATTCAGATCCGTATGTACTTTACAAATTTCTATGTCTCCATCCTGAACATTTTCACGGATGGAGTTGAAGCGACGCTTGATGTGCCTGGTCTTCTTGTGAAACCTGGGCTCCTTGGCAAGTGCAATAGCTCCAGTGTTGTCACAGAAGAGTTTGATTGGCCCCGACGCATTGGGTATGACTCCTAGGTCGGTGATGAACTCCTTCACCCAAATTGCTTCATGCGCTGCCTCCGAGGTTGCCATGTACTCCGCTTCACATGTAGATCCCGCCACGACGCTCGCTTGCAGCTGCACCAGCCATCGCTCCACCATTCAACATATACACGTATCGGTTTGTGACTTAGAGTCATCAGATCTGTGTCGAAGCTAGCGTCGACGTAACCCTTTACGACGAGCTCTTCGTCACCTCCATAAACGAGAAACATGTCCTTTGTCCTTTTCAGGTACTTTTAGGATATTCTTGACTGTTGTCCAGTGTTCCTTGCCGGGATTACTTTGGTATCTTCCTACCAAACTTACGGCAAGGTTTACATCAGGTCTGGGACACAGCATGGCATACATAATAGATCCTATGGCTGAAGCATAGGGGATGACACTCATCTCTTCTTTATCTTTTGCCATGGTCGGGCATTGAGCCGAGCTCAATCTCACACCTTGTAGTACAGGCAAGAACCCTTTCTTGGACTGATCCATTTTGAACTTCTTCAAAATCTTATCAAGGTATGTGCTTTTTCAAAGACCTATGAGGCGTCTCGATCTATCTCTATAGATCTTGATGCCTAATATATAAGCAGCTTCTCCAAGGTCCTTCATTGAAAAACACTTATTCAAGTAGGCCTTAATGTTGTCCAAGAATTCTATATCATTTCCCATCAACAGTATGTCATCTACATATAATATGAGAAATGCTACGAGCTCCCACTCACTTTCTTGTAAACGCAGGCTTCTCCATAAGTCTGCATAAACCCAAACGCTTTGATCATCTCATCAAAGCGAATGTTCCAACTCCGAGATGCTTGCACCAGCCCATAAATGGATCGCTGGAGCTTGCATACTTTGTCAAGATTCTTAGGATCGACAAAACCCTCCGGCTGCATCATATACAGCTCTTCCTTAAGATAACCGTTAATGAACGCTGTTTTGACGCCCATCTGCCATATCTCATAATCATAGTATGCGGCAATTGCTAACATGATTCAGACGGACTTAAGCTTCGCCACGGAGAGAAAGTCTCATCGTAGTCAATCCCTTGAACTTGCCGATAACCCTTAGCGACAAGTCGAGCTTTATAGATGGTGACATTACCATCCGCGTCCATCTTCTTCTTAAAGATCCATTTGTTTTCTATCGCTCGCCGATCATCGGGCAAGTCACCAAAGTCCATACTTTGTTTTCATACATGGATTCTATCTCGGATTTCATGGCTTCTAGCCATTTGTTGGAATCTGGGCCCGCCATTGCTTCTTCATAGTTCAAGGTTCACCGTTGTTCAACAACATGATTTCCGTGACAGCGTTGCCGCACCACTCAGTGCGGAACGTGTCCTCGTGGACCTCTGGTTCAGTAGTAACTTGATCCAAAGTACCTTGATCATCATCATTAATTTCCTCTTCAGTTGGTGTAGGCATCACAGGAACATTTTCCTGAGCTGCACTACTATCCTGTTCAAGAGGTAGTACTTCATCGAGTTCTACTTTCCTCCCACTTATTTCTTTCGAGAGAAACTCTTTTTCCAGAAAGGATCCGTTCTTGGCAACAAAGATCTTGCCCTCGGATCTCAAGTAGAAGGTATACCCAATGGTTTCCTTAGGGTATCCTATGAAGACGCATTTCTCCGACTTGGGTTCGAGCTTTTCAGGTTGAAGTTTCTTGACATAAGCATCGCATCCCCAAACTTTTAGAAACGACAGCTTAGGTTTCTTCCCAAACCATAATTCATATGGTGTCGTCTCAACGGATTTAGACGGTGCCCTATTTAAAGTGAATGTAGCTGTCTCTAGAGCGTATCCCCAAAATGATAGCGGTAAATCGGTAAGAGACATCATAGACCGCACCATATCTAATAGAGTGCGATTACGACATTCGGACACACCATTACGCTGAGGTGTTCCAGGCGGCGTGAGTTGTGAAATGATTCCACATTTCCTTAAGTGTGTACCAAATTCGTGACTTAAATATTCTCCTCCACGATCCGATCGTAAGAATTTTATCTTTCGGTCACGTTGATTCTCTACTTCATTCTGAAATTCCTTGAACTTTTCAAAGGTCTCAGACTTGTGTTTCATCAAGTAGACATACCCATATCTACTCAAGTCATATGTGAGAGTGAGAACATAACGATATCCTCCGCGAGCCTCAACACTCATTGGACCGCACACATCGGTATGTATGATTTCCAACAAGTTGGTTGCTCGCTCCATTGTTCCGGAGAACGGAGTCTTGGTCATCTTGCCCATGAGACATGGTTCGCATGTGTCAAATGATTCATAATCTAGAGACTCCAAAAGTCCATCAGCATGGAGCTTCTTCATGCGCTTGACACCAATGTGACCAAGGCGGCAGTGCCACAAGTATGTGGGACTATCGTTATCAACTTTACATCTTTTGGTATTCACGCTATGAATATGTGTAATACTACGCTCGAGATTCATTAAGAATAAACCATTGACCATTGGAGCATGACCATAAAACATATCTCTCGTATAAATAGAACAACCATTATTCTCGGATTTAAATGAGTATCCATCTCGCATTAAATGAGATCCAGATACAATGTTCATGCTCAAACTTGGCACCAAATAACAATTATTAAGGTTCAAAACTAATCCCATAAGTAAATGTAGAGGTAGCGTGCCGACGGCGATCACATCGACTCTGGAACCATTCCCGACGCGCATCGTCACCTCGTCCTTCGCCAGTCTCCGCTTATTCCGCAGCTCCTGCCGTGAGTTACAAATATGAGCAACGGCACCGTATCAAATACCCAGGAGTTACTACGAGTAATCGGTAAGGTACACATCAATTACATGTATATCAAATATACCTTTGGTGTTGTCGGCCTTCTTGTCCGCTAAGTATTTGGGGCAGTTCCGCTCAAAGGACCCTTCCCTTGCAATAAAAGCACTCAGTCTCGGGTTTGGGTCCATTCTTTGACTTCTTCCCGGCAACTGGCTTACCGGGCGCGGCAACCCCCTTGCCATCCTTCTTGAAGTTCTTCTTACCCTTGCCCTTCTTAAACTTAGTGGTCTTATTGACCATCAACACTTGATGTTCTTTCTTGATTTCAACCTCTGCTGACTTCAGCATTGAAAATACTTCAGGAATGGTTTTCACCATCCCCTGCATGTTGTAGTTCATCACGAAGCTCTTGTAGCTTGGTGGGAGGATCAAGGATTCTGTCAATGACCGCCTCGTCAGGAGGTTAATCTCCAGCTGGGACAGGCGGCTGTGCAACCTGACATTTTGAGTATGTGCTCACTTGTAACTGTTTTCCTCCATTTTACAACTATAGAACTTGTCGGAGACTTCATATCTCTCGACCCGGGCATGAGCTTGGAAAACTAGTTTCAGCTCTTCGAACATCTCATATGCTCCGTGTTTCTCAAAACGCTTTTGGAGCCTCGTTTCTAAGCTGTAAAGCATGCCGCACTGAACGAGGGAGTAATCATCAAGACGTGCTCGCCAAATGTTCAAATCGTCTTGCAGTCTTTGGGAGAGCAGGTGGGTCACCTAATGGTGCTTCTAGGACATATGCCTTCTTGGCAGCTATGAGGATGATCTCGTGTTCGGACCTAGTCCGTATAGTTGCTGCCATCATCTTTCAGCTTGGTTTTCTAGGAACGCGCTGAAGTTCATGTTGACATGAGCGTTGGCCATTTGATCTACAAGACATATTTTGCAAAAAGTTTTAGACTAAGTTCATGATAATTAAGTTCATCTTAATCAAATTATTGAATGAACTCCCACCAGATATGACATCCTCTAGTCATCTAAGTGTTACATGATCCGAGTCGACTAGGCCGTGGTCCGATCATCACGTGAGACGGACTAGTCATCGCCGGTGAACATTCTCATGTTGATCGTATCTTCTATACGACTCGTGTTCGACCTTTCGGTCTCCGTGTTCCGAGGCCATGTCTGTACATGCTAGGCTCGCAAGTTAACCCTAAGTGTTTTGCATGTGTAAAATTGTCTTACACCGTTGTATGTGAACGTAAGGATCTATCACACCGATCATCACGTGGTGCTTCAAACGATTTAACTTTAGCAACGGTGCATAGTTAGGGGAGAACACTTCTTGAAATTGTTGTAAGGGATCATCTTATTTACTACCGTCGTTCTAAGTAAACAAGATGCATAAAACATAATAAACATCACATGCAATTATATAAAGTAGTGACATGATATGGCCAATATCATATAGCTCCTTTGATCTTCATCTTCGGGGCTCCATGATCATCGTGTCACCGGCATGACACGATGATCTCCATCATCATGATCTCCATCATCGTGCCTTCATGAAGTTGTCACGCCAACGACTACTTCTACTTCTATGGCTAACGCGTTTAGCAATAAAGTAAAGTAATTTACATGGCGTTCTTCAATGACACGCAGGTCATACAAAATAAAGACAACTCCTATGGCTCCTGCTGGTTGTCATACTCATCGACATGCAAGTCGTGATTCCTATTACAAGAACATGAGATCTCTTACATCAATATGTCATTCAACATTCATCACAACTTGGCCATATCACATCACATGACAATTGCTGCAAAAACAAGTTAGACGTCTTCTAATTGTTGTTGCATCTTTTACGTGGCTGCAATTGGGTTCTAGCAAGAACGTTTTCTTACCTACGAATAACCACAACATGATTTTGTCAACTTCTATTTACCCTTCATAAGGACCCTTTTCATCGAATCTGCTCCAACTAAAGTGGGAGAGACAGACACCCGCCAGCCACCTTATGCAACTAGGGCATGTTAGTCGGTGGAACCGGTCTCACGTAAGCGTACGTGTAAGGTTGGTCCGGGCCGCTTAATCCCACAATACCGTGGAAGCAAGATAAGACTAGTAGCGGCAAGCAAGTTGACAAGATCTACGCCCACAACTAAATTGTGTTCTACTCGTGCAATAGAGAACTACGCATAAACCTAGCTCATATGCCACTGTTGGCGAACGTTGCAGAAAATTAAAATTTTTCCTACGGTTTCACCAAGATCCATCTATGAGTTCATCTAAGCAACGAGTCAAGGGAGTAAGTTTGCATCTACATACCACTTGTAGATCGCGTGCGGAAGCTTTCGAGGGGATGGTGATGATGGAGTCGTACTCGGATCACCGATGACCAAGTGCTGAACGAACAGCACCTCCGCATTCAACACGTGACGTGCACGTGCAACGTCTCCTCCTTCTTGATCCAGCAAGGGAGAGGAGAGGTTGAGGAAGATGGCTCCAGCAGCAGCACGACGGCGTGATGATGGTGGAGTGACAGATTCTCAGTAGGGCTTCGCCAAGCACACGCGGAGGAGGAGAGGTGTTGGGAGGGAGGGCTGCGCCTTCAATTGTGTGTGCAGCCTCCCTCACCCTCTATTTATAGGGGAAGGGAGGAGGGGGCCCACCCTCTAGATGCATCTAGAGGGGGGCGGCGGCAAGGGAGGGGGCTTGCCCCCAAGGGGCGCCCCTCTAGGGTTCCCCCCTCAACCCTAGGCGCAAGGGCCCAAGGGGAGGGGGTGCGCCCAGCCCACCAGGGGCTGGCCCCTTCCCACGCAGCCCAAGTGGCCCCCGGGAGGGGTGGCCCCTCCCGGTGGTCCTCCGGAACCTTTCCGGTGGCCCCGGTACAATACCGATATGACCCGAAACTTTTCCGGTGTCCGTTTGACAACTTCCCATATATAAATCTTTACCTTGGACCATTCCGAACTCCTCGTGATGTCCGCGATCTCATCCGGACTCCAACAACATTCGTAATCACATACAATTCTTCCTAATAACCCTAGCGCCACCGAACCTTAAGTGTGTAGACCCCACGGGTTCGGGAGACATGCGAACATGTCCGGACGCTCTCGGTCAATAACCAACAGCGGGATCTGGATACCCATGTTGGCTCCCACATGCTCCTCGATGATGTCATCGGATGAACCACGATGTCGAGGATTCAAGCAACCCGTATACTATTCCCTTTGTCGACGGTATGTTACTTGCCCGAGACTCGATCGTCGGTATCCCAATACCTCGTTCAGTCTCGTTACGGCAAGTCACTTTAATCGCATCGTAATGCATGATCCCGTGACCAGACACTTGGTCACTTTGAGCTCATTATGATGATGCACTACCGAAAGTGGGCCCAGTGATACCTCTTCGCATGTACGGAGTGACAAATCCTGTCTTGATCCGTGTCAACCCAGCAGACACTTTCGGAGATACCGTAATGCACCTTTATAGTCACCCGCCACGTTGTGACGTTTGGTACACCCAAAGCACTCCTACGGTATCCGGGAGTTACACGATCTCATGGTCTAAGGAATAGATACTTGACATTGAGAAAGCTCTAGCAAAACGAACTACACGATCTTGTGCTATGCTTAGGATTGGGTCTTGTCCATCACGTCATTCTCGTAATGATGTGATCCCGTTGTCAATGACATCTAATGCCCATAGCCAGGAAACCATGACTATCTATTGACCAACGAGCTAGTCAACTATAGGCTCACTAGGGACGTATTGAGGTCTATGTATTCACACATGTATTACGATTTTCGGATAATACAATTATAGCATGAATAAAAGACAATTATCATGAACAAGGAAATATAGTAATAATGCTTTTATTATTGCCTCTAGGGCATATTTCCAACACCGACAAATCCCGATAGGACTCGCACGTACCTCGTTCTCAGGGCACACCGGATAAGTCAAGCTACGAGTAAAACCAAGCCTCGAGTTTCCCCGTGGTGGCCCCGCAGGCTGCTCGGTTCGGACCAACACTCGAAGGAGCACTGGCCCGGGGGGGGGGCTAAAATAAAGATGACCCTTGGGCTCCGGAAACCCAAGGGAAAAGGGAATAGGTGGGGCAAATGGTAAAACCAATGTTGGGCCTTGCTGGAGGAGTCTTATTCAAAGCGAACTGTCAAGGGGGTCCCATAAATCACCCGACCGCGTTAGGGACGCAAAATCCGGGAAGATAATACCGATATGACGGAAACTAGGGCGGCAAGAGTGGAACAAAACACCAGGCATAAGGCCGAGCCTTCCATCCTTTACCAAGTATATAGATGCATTAACTAAATAAGATATATTGTGATATCCCAACAAGTAAACATGTTCCAACAAGGAACAACATCTCCATGTTCCAACAAGGAACAAACTTCATCTTCACCTGCAACTAACAACGCTATAAGAGGGGCTGAGCAAAGCGGTAACGTAGCCAAACAACGGTTTGCTAGGAAGGGTGCAAAACGTTAGAGGCTGACATGGCAATTTGGGAGGCTTGAGGAACAAGTGATAGGTAGCGCATCATAGCGATAGAACGAAACAACTAGCATAGAAATGATAGTAGTGAGATCCAGGGTAGCGGTCATCTTGCCTGAAATCCCGCAAGGAAGAAGAACGAGTCCATGAAGAAGACGAAGCCACGAAGATTTAACCAAGCGTGAGCGAGCGAATCCTCACGATCGCATACGAAGCGGGAACTAACAAGAAGAAGCACACAACATAGTAAACACACCACACATGAACATGACAAGATGCACAACAAACATGATGCATGACAAATCTAGATGAGGCTACTCATGGCAAGAGATGATGCAAACAAGAGCAACACATCAAAGCAAGTTTAAATGAGGCCGGGAACAACATATAACAATTCCGGTAAGTCCTCATATGCAAATTTCGAAATTGGTCCAGATCTGAATAAACCTTATGTTCAAGTTGTTAAACAGCAAGTTAAGATGCACCACGATGATCTACACGAAATTCTAGTCAAGTTACATATAAAGTTCATTAGATTCGGAGCTACGGCCTAGAAGATATGAGCAAAACAAGTTAAACATGGCATTGATGCAAAATGCATACAAACATCAAGCAAACACCTCAATACAAGGATGCAACATGATAATATGAAACTACATGCAAAAACAAGCAAGTTTCATGTAGAGCACACTCAAAACGGAGCAACGGTTCAACACATACACTCTATACAAGTCATGACAACAATCTGTCCAAAACAGCAACTAGGCATATTGCAAGCATAAAAACAACATGCTACAGGACCTCAATATGAAAACAAAAGGCATGGACATGATGTACAGGTAAAGCATTACAAAACATGAACACTGAGCTCTCTCCAGAAATCACTAGAACATGCTCGAAAGGACATGGCAAGATTGCAAATAATAACAGTTTCAGACTTTAGCAGAAATAACATCAGGTTAACATGTTTAGAGCTATCAAACAACATGTTACAGGAGCTTATCATGGCAAACAAAGGCATGGAATTAATCTACTAATTGCCTAGAACAAAAGTCCTTTACTGACCATGAGCCAAAAAGGATCAGAAGATATGATGGCACCCATGTAAACATGGCAAGTTATATTACAGATTCATACATGGCAGGAACAACAATAAGTAGGCATGTTGGTGAGCTTGAACCACTCACCACAGAGCAATACATGGCATGGCAAGGAAACCAACAGTAAGAAGACATGGCATAGAAGCTATACATGGCAAGAACAACAACATAGCATACACGGATCAACTACAACAACCTTGGCAAAATTGAATAACATGTAAACAACCTGCCAGGAAACATTTTATAGCAAAAGTAGAGCTCGATTGACTCAATCTATGGCACTCCATAATTGCAAACGAAGGCATGGATGGATAGAGCATAACCATATGTACAAAACATCCTTACTGAAGTATCTCAAAATAAGCATGGATCTCTCGGTAGCATCAAGTTAACATGGCATAAAAATATCAGCAGAACAGGGGCTGAAATCAGCAACATCATGAAGCCTAGTTTGCATGCTTGTGCTAGTCACCACATAGATCACAAAAATACATGGCATACACCCCTGTAAAGATGGCATGGCATATTACAAAACACATGTAGGACTCAAGTTCATAGGGTGCACACCTCAATCATGGCAAAAATGACAAAAGTGCATGTTCTGATAAGAATCTGAAACTAACATCACATAGCCCTCTTATAACAGCATTTCGGGAATCAAGATGAGCTCAAATGTAAATGATGCAATGGAATGAAATGATGTACTCGTCGAGGCGAACAATTCGACATATTACACGCACGAAACGGAGCAATATGCAGAGAGTTATGATGCGATGAAAATGCATAAAAATATTAGCAGATTCGGGGACTTAGGGAAAAAAAGGACCTCGGGGGAAAGTCAACGCGGGTGGATCCAGATCCGGGCGGCGCGGATCGAGGCGGGCCGGGCTCCGGCGAGGTTGAGGAGGGGGTCGGCCGGCCGGGGGGGAGGCTGAGGCGGCGGGGAAGGGGCACGGCGCTGGGCGAGGTCGCCGAGGAGGCCGCCGGGCGTGGGCGAGGCACGTCGGGCTCGGGGCGGCGCTGGGAGGCCGGGAGGTGCGGCGGCGGCGACGACGGCCGGCGCGGTGCTCGGCGAGCCAGGCAGCGTGGGGGCGGGCGGAGGGGAGGAAAGGCGCGACGGCGGAGGGAGGAAGGCGCGCGCCCGCGCGGGCGGAGGCTTCGGGAAGCGGGCGGCGACGGTCCCGGAGGGCCCATGCTGCTGGCTCATGGGCCGGGCGGCGGCGGGAGACGTCGGCGCCCACGTGGCACGCTCCGATTCGCCGCGAGGGCAGGGGCGGACATGTCCGCTGTCCGGAGTTTTGTCCGGCGGCGGCGGGTGGAGTTTGATCTAGGGTTTCGGGGGGATTTGACCGCGAATTTCGGAGGGGGGTGTATATATAGGTAGAGGGAGCTAGGAGAGTCCAAATGAGGTGCGGTTTTCGCCCACACGATCGTGATCGAACGACCGAGAGCATGGAGAGGAGTTTGCTGGGTTTTGGGCCACTTTGAAAGTGGTGTTGGGCTGCAAAGAGAAGGGGGCTTTACGGTTACCCGGTTAACCGTTGGAGTACCAAACGAACTCCAAATGGCACGAAACTTGACAGACGGTCTACCGGTGCTATACCAAGGCCGCTTGACAAACCTCGGTCCATTCCGAGACCGTTTAACACCCGCACATGAAAAGAGGCAAAAGGGGGCGCCGGGAGACATAGGAGTGCCGGATTGCAAAACGGACAACGGGGAAAATGCTCGGATGCATGAGACGAACATGTATGCAAATGCGATGCACATGACGACATGATATGAAATGCAGATGATGACATGGCAAAGTGCAACATGCAAGCAAATGACATGGCAAGGACGGCGAATAACTGGAAGACACCTGGCGCATCAAATCCGGGGCATTACATTTATCGTCCTGTTTAGCTCTTGGACTCCCAAGTCAGGTCCAAATTAATGTTAAAACTTGAGTTCTAAATTAGTTGTGGGGCACATATCGAGGCAGCAATGAATAGTATGTCTGTCTAATATCTGGTTCACCTAGGGTATGCCTATGTTGTTCATCTTGGGTGGGAAACAAATAGTAAAGCAATCATCATCTGTCTTTTTATTAATTTAAAGCAATCATCAGCCTGCTATCATTATTTTTGGATCCATCCACTGGTTGTTACCATCACTCTAAATTTCTGCATGCTCTCCTTACATAATCTCACCATATTTTTTCGTATGCATGTCAGATATTGTACACAGTCATGCTGAACATGTAGAGAAAAAGAGAAGAGTTTTGCGTGGCAATACAATGTCATCCAGACATCGCTCCATGGTGGGTTCAATGGCAAACCCTCCCACCCCTCTCCAGATTGTAATCCAGAGGAAGATATCTGTTCTGAGGCGGATTCAGACGCTGCTGACCACTCCTATTTACCCCCCAAGGTGTTTGCTCTACCTTGGCATGATGATGTTAGTCATATCATGCATATATTGCCTTGCAGTGCCTACTTTTGACATCATATATGTCATTTGCTTAGTTTAGACATGTTCTGTAATGCCACCTGTTTAGTTTCTATATCATATATGGGAATTATGCAGTCTCATGTCTTTTAGCCAGCCATAATATATGTGAAATGTGCAATGCCATCATGTTTAACCAGGCATCATATATTTGAATGATATCTTGCCCATCATTTTCTTCATTACATTTCCATTTGTCGACAATGTTTGTACATTAAACTACTCTTCTGTGAATCAGCCATTTGGGTGGGAGATGGAAAATCTGGAGTGAAAACAAGGCCTTGAGAGGGCAGTGCTACCTATCAAGCAGATCTCTTGTTGGGTCCCGATAGCTCCTCGGAGATGGATTGAGAGACAGATGATCAGTCCTATTCCCCCCGAGGTGTATGCTCTAACTTGCACGGTTATACTGCTCATATCATGCATACGGTGTCTTGCATTGCATAGTTTAGACATCATATACACAATATTCAACACCATGTTCTTAGTTCAGACATCATATCGAATGCCCTCTGTTTAGCATATACATCACATATGTGAATTAAATGATGCGATCCTGATTACTTAGATAACATGTAGGTGAATTATGTCATGCGATCCTGTTTAGTTATTCATCATATCTTTGAATTATGTTATGCTATGCTATCCAGTTTAGATAGACATCATATATGTGAAATTATGTCATGCTATCTGGTTAGTTCAACAATATACATGTCAACATTTTCATGCCCTCTTTTTTCCACACTATCTATTGCATCTGTCTCTCATACAATGTCTGTACATTGAACTACGTTTCCTGTTTATCAGCCATTTGAATTGGAGCGGGTGATGCTAGTATCTAGCGGAATAAAAATACGGTCTTCAAATAAAACAGTGCTACCTCTTGGTGGAGATAGCACCCCGATTGTACATGCACAAGAACCAGCCCTACCACAGATAACCCAAACTCTCGCAGATTGTACCCCTACTGTGATGGACAGAGAACCAGCTTCACCCAATCTAACCCCAACCGCAGCCGATAGTAACCCAGTTCCTGTTGACACAGCACCATCTCCACCACAGAGCTCCCAAACAAGAGCAGTTAGTAAGGCAGCTCCAGTGCCCAAAGGGCCAGTACTATCACGGCGAACCCCAACTCCACCAGTTAGTAGGCCTATTCCTGTGGAGGAAGCACAACCAGCTAGTCGTAGTTTAGCATCAATCGCATTTGATGTTATTAAATCGTATGTGCGTATCTTCCCATCTTGGAAATATTGTACTGAAGATGAAGGAAAATGCCAGTTGCAGGTGTTTGTCCAGGAGCTATGTGTAAGTAATGTTATTCATGGCAATTACTTTGCTTCGTCCCATACATCCTACCTCCATGATGGTTATAATACAACAAATTTTCCCATTTTTCTCTATAGAGAAGGACCGATTAGGAAACTCAGGATGAGGTAACCTGTGCTAATACCTCTGCTATCTTCAAGAATGCTTGGTGGCAGTATCGGAATTACTGAAGAAAGCGACTTCACCGGCAAAGAAACTCATCAAATTCCCTTACGTTCTCTCCGAGACACATTTACTCGGCGATGATTTGGGAACGCTTTGTTCATCTTGGTCCCGGACCAAGAATGTGGTAAGGTCTATGAGCTCATTTTATATTTTTAAGTATTATATTCTTGCGTCTTATTGTACTCTGTTCATGTAGAACAAGTGCCTAAACCTGAAGAACAACTGTTCTAATTTAAGATTCCATTGCTATCATAGTTCAAAAAAGCGCTAGGTGTTAATTGTGCGTTTTGCCACCGCCTTGCACTTTACTGACCAAAGCGCATGCTTATGCGCAATTATGCACAGATTAAGCGTAGTTATGCGCAATGCGTTTTGCCAACACCTAGAGCCTAGGCGCGCCTTTTTTAACTATGATTGATGTGCTCTTGTATCACTGTATTTACTGATACAAACTTTTTTTAAATTGAAGGATCTAATCGAAACTCCAATGGCACAGCAGTTATGTTCACGCATGTTTCTTTAATAGGTTTGCTCTTATCAATAGCTCTTTTGATTTCAATTTCAATTGTGTATACAGTTGACTTTCATATCATGCACATTAACAGCATCACAACAGAGCCAATAGTGTTGTTGTACATGTAGACCCGTGGTACCCATCTGAAATCTTGTTGTGCCGTGTAGTTTCCCACGCTTTGTATTCTTTCACTGCTGCTTTGTCTTGAACTGATATGATTTGAACCGTGTCTCTATTTTGATTTGGCAAGACAATGCAGTGACCACAGGACATAGATATATGTTTGTTTGATGCTTTTATTATGTACTAGTACTTGGCAATAGAAGACTTGGTAGTTTAATCCTGTCCACCTTACTAATGAACTGGTTCACCGAAATGAGTTTCATATACTAGTACATGCTAAACTTGTTATGTGTCTGCTTGTTTCTTCTTTTAGAATGCTGACAGAATATTGGGGAAGAGTGCCTTATTAAGCAATGATAAAGGAAGTAATGCAGAGAAGGTTCATGATAGTGACACATCCTTGTTGGTCTCCAACAAAGCTGATAAAACAGCTAAGGAAGACTATCTTGAAGAAAGCGAGACAACCCCAAAGTCCTATCTTGGTTTAGTGTTCGAGTTACTGGCCACTACCGCTTGCACAAGCTATTCAAACTCACTGTCTGAATCAGTTCGGTTTCTTGAGTCTCAACTACAAGCTGAAAGGCATCGATCAGTTGTGCTGCGACAAGAAGCGGAAGACTCATGAAGTCCCTGGAGCATTCAGATGCATACTTTCTGGTGCAACAACAAGCGTTGGAGTATTTTAGCGCCAAACAGGACAAAGCTGATCAGCTTGCTAAGCTTATTGCCAGCATGGTGGATACCCAGGATAACGTTTCTTGAGCTCTTCTGAAGTTGTTTCAGTTATGCTCTTGTTTTGCTGCCGCGTTTATTTGCACTGGTGGCCAATTTTGACGGCCGATGTATGTAATATCTGCTTTGTTCCCTATATTTGCTTTGGTGGCGAACTTTGATGCCCAATGGATGTAATATGTAATAGCGGTAATAGGCTAGCCTTAATTGCTTGCTTATTTATTTCCTTATTGTCTTGTTTAGTTGTTTGCTTGTAGTCACTGTAGTTCTTTTTTTTTTGTGTTTTTCCAGTGGCCACAATAGCCTATTTTTGGTAACTAGGCCAAAATAATCATGCCAACACACGTACTGTTGTAACCATGGGCCTCCTGCAGGCCGTATGATCCATGGGCCTTCGTCCGGCCATAGGATCCATTGGCCTTCTATACAGGCCTTAGGGTCCATGGGACTTCTACGGGCCGTAGGGTCCATGGGCCTTCTACAGGCCGTACGACCCATGGGCCTTCTACGGGCCGTAGATCCATGGGCCTCATACAGGCCGTAGATCCAAAGGGCCTTCTGCGGGGCGTATCATCATTTCGCCAATCATGGGCCTGCTACGTCTTGAGCTTGCGTTGGTTTTCCTCGAAGAGGAGAGGGTGATGCAGCAAGTGTAGCGTAAATATTTCCCTCTGTTTTGAGAACCAAGGTATCAATCCAGTAGGAGGCTTCTCAAAAGTCCCACGCACCTACACAAACAAACTGAGAACTCGCAACCAACGCAATAAAGAGGTTGTCAATCCCTTCCGGCCACTTGCAAAAGTGAGATCTAATAAAGATAGTATGATAAGATAAATATATTTTTGGTATTTTATAGTATAGATGCAAAAAGTAAAGATGCAAATAAAAGTAGATTAGGAGCAAATATGATAAGATATAGACCCGGGGGCCATAGGTTTCACTAGTGGCTTCTCTCAAGATAGCATAAGTATTACGGTGGGTGAACAAATTACTGTCGAGCAATTGATAGAAAAGCGCATAGTTATGAGATTATCTAGGCATGATCATGTATATAGGCATCACGTCCATAACAAGTAGACCGACTCCTGCCTGCATCTACTACTATTACTCCACGCATCGACCGCTATCCAGCATGCATCTAGAATATTAAGTTCATAAGAACAGAGTAACGCATTAAGCAAGATGACATGATGTAGAGGGATAAACTCATGCAATATGATATAAAACCCATCTTGTTATCCTCGATGGCAACAATACAATACGTGCCTTGCAACCCTTTCTGTCACTGGGTAAGGACACCGCAAGATTGAACCCAAAGCTAAGCACTTCTCTCATGGCAAGAAAGACCAATCTAGTAGGCAAAACTAAATTGATAATTCGAAGAGACTTGCAAAGATAACTTAATCATACATAAAAGTATTTAGAGAAGATTCAAATATTATTCATAGATAAACTTGATCATAAACTCACAATTCATCGAATCTCGACAAACACACCGCAAAAAGAGTTTACATCGAATAGATCTCCACAAGAGAGGGGGAGAACATTGTATTGAGATCCAAAAAGAGAGAAGAAGCCATCTAGCTAATAACTATGGACTCGTAGGTCTGTGGTAAACTACTCACAACTCATCGGAGGGGCAAGGATGTTGATGTAGAGGCCCTCCGTGGTTGATTCCCCCTCCGGCAGAGTGCCGGCAAGGGCTCCAAGATGGGATCTCGCGGATACAGAAGGTTACAGCGGTGGAAATTGTGTTTCGTGGTGCCCCTGGATGTTATCGAGGTACGTAGGTATATATAGGAGGAAGAAGTACGTCAGTGGCCGCCCGAGGGGCCCACGAGACAGGGGGCGCGCCCTATAGGGGGGGCGCGCCCTCCTATCTTGTGGAGGCCTCGGCTGCTTCTTGACTTGCACTCCAAGTCCTCTGGATCACGTTTGTTCCAAAAATCACGCTCCCCAAGGTTTCATTCCGTTAGGACTTCGTTTGATATTCCTTTTATTCGAAATACTGAAATAGGCAAAAAAACAGCAATATGGGCTGGGCCTCCGGTTAGTAGGTTAGTCCCAAAAATGATATAAGTGTGTAAAATAAAGCCCATAAACATCCAAAAGGGGTAATATAATAGCATGGAACAATAAAAAATTATAGATTCGTTGGAGACGTATCAAGCATCCCCAAGCTTAATTCATGCTCATCCTCGAGTAGGTAAATGATAAAAGAGAATTTTTGATGTGGAATGCTACCTAGCATAGTTCATAATGTAATTTTCTTTATTGTGGCATGAATATTCAGATCCAAATGAATACAAAATAAAAGTTCATATTGATAAAAGAAATAGTAATACCTGAAGCATACTAATCAAAGTAATCATGTCTTCTCAAAATAGCATGGCAAAAGAAAGTTCATCCCTACAAAATCATATAGTTAGGCTATGCTTCATTTTCGTCACACAAAGATGTTCCCAACTTCTATACCCCCGATGAGAAGTCAAGCAATTGTTTTATACTTCAATAATCTCAAACTTTTTCAACCTTCACGCAATACATGAGCGTGAGCCATGGATATAGCACTATGGGTGGAATAGAATATGATGATGGGGATTGTGTGGAGAAGACAAAAAAAAGGAGAAAGTCTCACATTTACGAGGATAATCAACGGGCTATGGAGATGCCCATCAATTGATGTCAACATGAGGAGTAGGGATTGCCATGCAACAGATGCACTAGAGTGATAAATGAATGCTTAACAAAAGAAAACTAGTGGGTGTGCATCCAACTTGCTTGCTCATGAAGACCTAGGGCATTTGAGGAAGCCCATCGTAGGAATATGCAAGCCAAGTTCTATAATGAAAAATTCCCACTAGTATGAAAAAGACAACTTATGAGACTCGCTATATGAAAAACATGGTGCTACTTTGAAGCACAATATATGAGACTCACTACATGAAGAACAAAGTGCTACTTTGAAGCACAATATATGAGACTCACTACATGAAGAACAAGGTGCTACTTTGAAGCACAAGTGTGGTAAGAGGATAGTAACATTGCCCTTTTTATTTATTTTCTTTTTTTGGGCCTTTCCCTTTTTTGGCCTTTCTCCTTTTTTTTGATTGGGCAATGCTCTAATAATGATGATCATCACACTTCTATTGATTACAACATAAGGATTACAACTCGAAACTAGAACAAGATATGACTCTATATGAATGCCTCTGGCGGTGTACCGGGATGGTGCAATGAATCAAGAGTGACATGTATGAAAAATAATGCATGGTGTCTTTGCCACAAATACGATGTCAACTACATGATCATGCAATGGCAATATGACAAAAGTAAAGTATGTCATGATGATGATGAACGGAACGGTGGAAAGTTGCATGGCAATATATCTCAGAATGGCTATGGAAATTCCATAATAGGTAGGTATGGTGGATTTTTTGAGGAAGATATAGGGAGGTTTATGTGTGATAGAGCGTATCGTATCACGGGGTTTGGATGCACCGGCGAAGTTTGCACCAACTCTCAATGTGAGAAAGGGCAATGCACGGTACCGAAGAGGCTAGCAAAGGCGGAAAGGTAAAAGTGGGTATAATCCATGGACTCAACATTAGTCAAAAGAACTCATATACTTATTGCAAAAATTTAGAAGTCATCAAAAATCAAGTACTACGCGCATGCTCCTAGGGGTATAGATTGGTAGCAAAGACCATCTCTTGTCCCCGACCGCCACTCATAAGGATGCACAAGCCAGGTACACTTCATGTTTCAAATTTGTTACACAACTTTAACCATACGTGCATGCTATGGGACTTGCTAACTTCAACACAAGCATTCTTTAAATTCATAATCACCCAACTAGCATGACTTTAATATCACAACCTCCATATCTCAAAACAATTATCAAGTATCAAATTGATCATAGCATCCAATTCACTTCCTATGATAGTTTTTATTATACCCAACTTGGATGCCTACCATTCTAGGACCAATTTTATGACCATAGAAAATACCATGCTGTTCTAAAAGACTCTAAAAATAATATAAGTGAAGCATGAGAGACTAGCAATTTCTTCAAAATTAAGACACCACCGTGCTCTAAAAGATATAAGTGAAGCATTAGAGCAAAAACTATCAAGATCAAAAGATATAAGTGAAGCACATAGAGTATTCTAGCAAATTCTAATCAAATAAGCTTCTCCCAAAAGGTGTGTACAGCAAGGATGATTGTGGTAAACTAAAAATCAAAGACTAATATAATACACGACGCTCCAAGCAAAACTATTATCATGTGGTGAATAAAAATATAGCTCCAAGTAAAGTTACCAATGAACGAAGACGAAAGAGGGGATGCCTTCCTGGGGCATCCCCAAGCTTAGGATTTTGGCTATTCTTGAATGTCTTGGGGTGCCTTGGGCATCCCCAAGATTAGGCTCTTGCCACCCTTTATTCCCTAGTCCATAAAAGCTTTACCCAAAACTTGAAAACTTCACAACACAAAACTCAACAAGAAATCTTATAAGCTCCATTAGTGAAAGAAAACAAAACCACCACATAAGGTACTGCAATTAACACATTCTTAATTTTGGTGTTAAACCTACTGTATTCCAACTTCCCTATGGATTATAAACTATTTTATTGGCCATAGATTCATCAAAATAAGCAAACAACACACGAAAAACAGAATATGTCAAAAACAGAACAGTCTGTAGTAATCTGTAACTAACGAAACTTATGGAACTAAAAAACTTCAGCAAAAATAGGAAGACCTAGGCAATTTGTTTATTGATCAGCAGCAATTGGAATCACTATTTTATCATGTTCTGGTGATTTTTAACAATTGTTTTCGTGAGCCGAAAGTTTCTGGAAATTACAGCAAGATCAAATAACTATCATCCATGAAGATCCTATAGGTTTAACTTGGCACAAACATGTAACACCCCGGATGTAACTTTCCATATTTGTAACTCCAACTCTTGCCATTTTCGGCATTGTGATATAATATTTCCTCCGTGGTTGGGTTTTTTTCTTCATTTTTGCATTTTGTCCATGTCATGCATCTCATATCATGTCATCATGTGCATCGCATTTGCATATGTGTTCGTCTCATGATTCCGAGCATTTTCCCCTTTGTCCGTTTTGCAATCCGGCACTCCTATGTCCCCCGGCGTCCCCTTTTACATTTTTCCGTGAGCGGGTACTAAACTTTCTCGGAATGGACCGAGGTTTGTCAAGTGGCCTTGGTACACCACCGTAGACCCACTGTCAAGTTTCGGGTCATTTGGAGCTCGTTTGGTACTCAACGGTTAACCGCACTCTCGCAAAGGCCTCTTTTAAGTTGCAGCCCAACACCCTTTCAAAACAGCCCAATAACCCATCTAAGTCACTTCCATGTCCATCGCCGTTCGATCACGATCGTGTGGCCGAAAACTACACTCCATTTGGAGCTTCCTAGCTCCTTCTACCTATAAAACACCCCCCATTTCCAAATCCGGATCACTCCACCCCTAACCCTAGCCCGCTCCTCTCCCCCGCCCGAACGTGTCAGATTCGGGCGGACGTCCCCCCCGCCGCCCGGCCAACTGGAGCCGCCACGTGGCAACCGCCACACCAGCGCCGCCGGCCCAGCTGAGCCCATGGCCGGCCCCAGCAACCCGTCGCCGCCCGCGCTCCCCAGCGCCCAGCCGCCGCCCGCCGCCGCCGCCGCGCCGCCACGGCCGCCGCCATCCCGCCGCCGCCGCCGCCTCCCGCCGCGCCGCGCCAGCCCAGCCAGCCCGTCGCCGTCCAGCGCGCCGCCGCCCCGGCGCCCTCTCCGGCGCCTCCGAGGCCGCCCTGCCTCTCTTCCCCCGGCCTCGTCCCGTCTCCGGCGAGCCGCCGCCGCCCGCCTCGGAGACCGCGCGCCCGGATCCCAGATCCAATCGACCCGGTTGACTTTCTCCTCCCCCCGATTCCCTCTAAGTCCTTTTCTGTCAGATATTTTGTTGCATTTTCATCATGCCATAACTCTCTGCATATTGCTCCGTTTCGTGTGTGTAATACATCAAATTGTTCGTCTCGATGAGTAGATCATTTCATCTCATTGCATCATTTTCATTTGAGCTAATCTTGATGCCCGAAATGCTGTTGGAAGAGGGCTATGTGATGTTAGTTTCTGTTTCTTAACAGAACATGCACTTTTGTCATTTTTGCCATGATTGATGTGTGCACCCTATGAAGTTGAGTCCTACATGTGTTTTGTAATATGCCATGCCATCTTTACAGGGGTGTATGCCATGTAATTTTGTAATCTCTGTGGTGACTAGCACAAGCATGCAAACTAGGCTTCATGATGTTGCTGATTTCAGCCCCTGTTTTGCTGATATTTTTATGCCATGTTAACTTGATGCTACAGAGAGATCCATGCTTATTTTGAGTTACTTCAGTAAGGATGTTTTGAACATATGGTTATGCTCTATTCATCAATGCCTTTGTTTTCAATTATGGAGTACCATAGCTTTAGTCAATCGAGCTCTACTTTTGCTATAAAATGTTTCCTGGCAGATTGTTTACATGTTATTCAATTTTGCCAAGGTTGTTGTAGTTGATCCGTGTATGATATGATGTTGTTCTTGCCATGTATAGATTCTATGCCATGTCTTCTTGATGTATGTATTCTTAGTTTATCTTTTAATGCTCTGTAGTGAGTGCATCGAGCTCTTAAACATGCCTACTTGTTATCTGTTTTTGTCATGCCCTGTTGCTGAATCTGTTAACGAAACTTGCTATATTGACATGGATGTTATTGCATTTTCTGATCCCTTTTGGCTCATGGTCAGTAAGGGACTTTTGTTCTATGCTTTGAGTATATTCATGTCATGCCTTGTTTTGCTATTATAAGTTCCTGTAGCATGTCGTTTGCTTGCTCTGAACATTGCTTCCTGATGCTGATTTTGCCATGTTCAGTAATTTCACTAAGTCTGTGAAGCTGATATGTTTTGCACTTTTGCCATGCTTGTTTGGACCTGTTATGGTGTGATTTAGCCGTAGCTCAGTGTTTATCTTTTGTCAAGCATCTTGAGTAGATCACTGCCATATACTTTGTTGGTACGTTTGGGTGCAGTAGCTTAATTTCTTGTTGCTTGCTATGTGGCATCATGCTGTTAATGGCAGATTTGTGCCATTCTTGTTTTGCTTGTCATTTGCAAACCGTGCATCCGATTCCGGTGATCTTTATATCGATTTGAACCGAAATCATCTCACCTTTCCAGCGGCATACTTGGTTTGCCAAGTTGATGCATGGTTCATCATTTTCCTTCCGGAGCACGCATACACATTGCATATCACATCTCGCATATCATGCCATGTTTTGCATCATGTTGCTTGTGCATTGCACCGTGATTTATTGTGGTTCCTTTGTTTGTGTTCTGCTTTGGGTAGAGCCGGGAGATGAGTACGTGAACGAGGAACCTGTTGAGAACGCTTACGAGGATCAAGCTTTCGACAACTATGAGAACTTTGCAGGCAAGATGACCATACCCTCGAAATCACTTCTATCTTTGCTATGCTAGATGCTCGCTCTTTTGCTATGCCTATGCTATGATGCCTATCACTTGCTTATCATGCCACCCATATTGCCATGTCAAACCTCTAACCATCCTTTCCTAGCAAACCGTTGATTGGCTATGTTACCGCTTTGCTCAGCCCCTCTTATAGCGTCGCTAGTTGCAGGTGAAGATGAAGTTTGTTCCTTGTTGGAACATGGAGATATTGTTCCTTGTTGGAACATGTTTACTTGTTGGGGATATCACAATATATCTGCTATAATTAATGCATCTATATACTTGGTAAAGGGTGGAAGGCTCGGCCTTATGCCTAGTGTTTTGTTCCACTCTTGCCACCCTAGTTTCCGCCATACGGTGTTATGTTCCTTGATTTCGCGTTCCTTACGGTTGGGTGATTTATGGGACCCCTTGACAGTTCGCTTTGAATAAGACTCCTCCAAAGCAAGGCCCAACATTGGTTTTACCATTTGCCACCTAAGCCTTTTTCCCCCGGGTTTTCGCGAGCCCGAGGGTCATCTTTATTTTAACCCCGGACCAGTGCTCCTTGAGTGCTGGCCCGAACTAGAGCCCTGTGCAGCGCCCCTCAAGGAAACTTGAGGTCTGGTTTTAGTTATGCGGACTGCTCATCCGGATGTGCCACGAGAACGAGATATGTGCAGCTCCTATCGGGATTTGTCGGCTGACAATCAGGCGGCTTTGCTGGTCTTGTTTTATTCTGTCGAAATGTCTTGTAGTCCGGGATTCGAGATCGATCGGGTCTTCGGTAGAAGGAATATCCTTCGTTGACCGTGAGAGCTTATAATGGGCTAAGTTGGGACACCCTGCAGGTATTATCTTTCAAAGCCGTGCCCGCGGTTATGAGGCAGATGGGAATTTGTTAATGTCCGGTTGTAGAAAACCGAAGTTGACCTTAATTAAAATACACATCAACGCGTGTGTAACCGTGATGGTCTCTTCTCGTGAGTCCGGGAAGTGAACACGGTGTTGGAGTTATGTTTGGCGTAAGTAGTTCAGGATCACTTCTTGATCGCTACTAGCTTCACGACCGTGCCTTGCTTCTCTTCTCGCTCTCTTTTGCGAATGTAGCCACCATATATGCTAGTCGCTTGCTGCAGCTCCACCTCACAACTCTATCCTTCCTATAAGCTTAAATAGTCTTGATCTCGCTGGTGTGAGATTGCTGAGTCCCGTGACTCACAGATTCTACCAAAACAGTTGCAGTGCCGGCGATGCGGTCAGGTGACGAACCGAGCTCAAGTGGGAGTTCGACGAGGCGTGGTCGTTACTATGTGTCTTTTCCTCGATGATCGATAGTGGAGCCAGTTGGGATGATCGGGGATCTGTAGCATTTGGGGTAGTCTTCTTTCATTTTGGTTCCATAGTCGGACCTTGAGTGTAATCTGAATGATGGACGTTTATTTATGTATTGTGTGAAGTGGCGACTGTAAGCCAACTATGTATCTCATTCCCTTATGTATTACATGGGTTGTGTGAAGATTACCTCACTTGCGACATTGCTTTCAATGCGGTTATGCCTCTAAGTCGTGCTTCGACACGTGGGAGATATAGCCGCATCGAGGGTGTTACAAAACACTAATTAAAACATAAAACCACATCTAAACAGAAGGTAGATGGATTATTTATTCCTAAACAGAAACAAAAACAAAAAACATAAATAAAATTGGGTTGCCTCCCAACTAGCGCTATCGTTTAACGCCCCTAGCTAGGCATAAAAGCGAAGATAGATCTAACGAGTGCCATCTTTGGCACTAAACTCATAAATAGCACGCATGATAGATTCATAAGGTAATTTAACTTTCTTTCTTGGAAAGTGCTCCATGCCTTTCTTTAATGGAAATTGGAATCTACTATTCCCTTCCTTCATATCAATAATCACACCAATCGTTCTAAGGAAAGGTCTACCAAGAATAATAGGGCAAGAAAGATTGCAATCTATATCAAGAACGATAAAATCTACGGGCACCAAATTTCTATTTGCAACAATAAGAATATCATTGATCCTTCCCATAGGCTTTTTAATGGTGGAATCCACAAGGTGCAAATTTAAAGAACAATCATCAAGATCATGGAAACCTAGAATATTACATAAAGTTTTCGGAATTGTGGAAACACTAGCACCCAAATCACACAAAGCAAAACACTCATAATCTTTAATTCAAATCTTTATAGTAGGTTCCCACTCATCATTAAGTTTTCTAGGTATAGAAACTTCCAAATTAAGTTTTTCATCATAAGATTGCATCAAGGCATGAACAATATGTTTGGTAAAGGCTTTGTTTTGACTATAAGCATGAGGAGAATTGACAACGGCTTGCAACAAGGAAATACAACCTTTTAAAGAACAATTATCATAATTAAATTCCTTGAAATCCGAGATAGTAGGTTCAACATTATTAGAAGTTGAGGATTCTCCAATCTCACTTTTACCAAATTTAACATTAAGATATAAAGACTCTGAATTCTTGGGACGCCTTCTAGGCAAAGTTGATTCATCATCAGTCCCATAATCATCAAAGTTCATATTGCAAAACATAGGTCTAATTGGAGACGCATCAATAACTTTAAGATCCTCATCATTATTTTCACAGAAACTAGAAGAACACGCTTTTATAAAGCTTTCTTTCTTAGCACACAATCTAGCGGTTCTTTCCTTGAACTCGTCAACGGAAATTCTCATTACTTTGAGAGACTCATTGATATCATGCTTAGGATAAGAAGATCCAAGTTTAAGAGAATTAACATCAAGCGAAAGTCTATCAACGTTCAGAGCCAATTCATCAACTTTGAGCAATTTTTCTTCAAGCAAAGCATTAAAATTCTTTTGAGAAATCATAAATTCTTTCACACTATTCTCAAAATCAGAGGGCATCTTATTAAAATTACCATAAGCATTATTGTAGGAATTTCCATATTTATTAGAGGGATTACTAGGGAACGGTCTAGCATTAAAATTTCCTCTATAAGCATTGTTCCCAAAACTATTCCTACCAACAAAATTCACATCCATAGATTCATTATTATTCTCAATCAAGGAAGACAAAGGCATATCATTGGGATCAAGAGGAGTATTTTTAGTAGCAAACATCTTCATAAGTTCATCCATCTTTCCACTCAAAACATTGATTTCTTCTATAGCTTGCACTTTTTTACTAGAAGATCTTTGATTGTGCCATTGAGAATAATTAGCCATAATATTATCAAGAAGTTTTGTAGCGTCTCTAATGTGATTTCATAAAGGTGCCTCCCGCGGCCGAATCTAAGAGATTTCTAGAAGCAAAGTTCAAACCGGCATAAAAATTTTGTATGATCATCCATAAATTCAAACCATGAGTGGGGCAATTACGAAGCATTAATTTCATTCTTTCCCAAGATTGGGCAACATGCTCATGATAAAGTTGTTTAAAATTCATAATATCGTTCCTAAGAGTGAAGATCTTGGCGGGAGGAAAATACTTAGAGATAAAAGCATCTTTGCACTTGTTCCAAGAATCAATACTATTCTTAGGCAAAGACGAAAACCAAACTTTAGCCCGATCTTTAAGTGAAACAGAAATAACATCAATTTTACAATATTGTTATCCGTATATTTCTTCTTTTGCATATCACAAAAATCAACAAAGTTTTTTAGTTGAGTAGCGGCATCTTCGCTAGGAAGGCCGGCGAATTGATCTTTCATAACAAGATTCAGCAAAGCGGTATTGATTTCACAAGACTCATCATTATTAATAGGAGCAATCGGAGTACTAAGGAAATCAATATTATTGGTATTCAAGAAGTCACACAATTTGGTATTATCTTGCGCCATGGCAACAAGTAATCCAACACACAAGCAAACAGAAAAACGGCAAGCGAAAAGATAGGAGGAAATTGGGAAAGAGAGGGCGAATAAAATGGCAAGGGTGAAGTGGGGGAGAGGAAAACGAGAGGCAAATGGCAAATAATGTAAAGGCGAGGGAGATGGGTTTGTGATGGGTACTTGCTATGTCTTGACTTGAGCGAAGACCTCCCCGACAACGGTGCCAGAAATCCTTCTTGCTACGTCTTGAGCTTGCGTTGGTTTTCCTCGAAGAGGAGAGGGTGATGCAGCAAGTGTAGCGTAAGTATTTCCCTCAGTTTTGAGAACCAGGGTATCAATCCAGTAGGAGGCTTCTCAAAAGTCCCACGCACTACACAAACAAACTGAGAACTCGCAACCAACGCAATAAAGGGGTTATCAATCCCTTCACGGTCACTTGCGAAAGTGAGATCTAATAAAGATAGTATGATAATATAAATATATTTTTGGTATTTTATAGTATAGATGCAAAAAGTAAAGATGCAAATAAAAGTATATTGGGAGCAAATATGATAAGAGATAGACCCGGGAGCCATAGGTTTCACTAGTGGCTTCTCTCAAGATAGCATAAGTATTACGGTGGGTGAACAAATTACTGTCGAGCAATTGATAGAAAAGTGCATATTTATGAGATTATCTAGGCATGATCATGTATATAGGCATCACGTCCATAACAAGTAGACCGACTCCTGCCTGCATCTACTACTATTACTCCACACATCGACCGCTATCCAGCATGCATCGAGAGTATTAAGTTCATAAGAACAGAGTAACGCATTAAGCAAGATGACATGATGTAGAGGGATAAACTCATGCAATATGATATAAACCCCATCTTGTTATCCTCGATGGCAACAATACAATACGTGCCTTGCAAACCTTTCTGTCACTGGGTAAGGATACTGCAAGATTGAACCCAAAGCTAAGCACATCTCCATGGCAAGAAAGACCAATCTAGTAGGCCAAACTAAACTGATAATTCGAAGAGACTTGCAAAGATAACTTAATCATACATAAAAGAATAAGGAGAAGATTCAAATATTATTCATAGATAAACTTGATCATAAACCCACAATTCATTGGATCTCGACAAACACACCGCAAAAAGAGTTTACATCGAGTAGATCTCCACAAGAGAGGGGGAGAACATTGTATTGAGATCCAAAAGGAGAGAAGAAGCCATCAAGCTAATAACTATGGACCCGTAGGTCTGTGGTAAACTACTCACAACTCATCGGAGGGGCAAGGATGTTGATGTAGAGGCCCTCCATGGTTGATTCCCCCTCCAGCAGAGTGCCGGCAAGGGCTCCAAGATGGGATCTCGCGGATACAGAAGGTTACGGCGGTGGAAATTGTGTTTCATGGTGCCCCTGGATGTTTTCGAGGTACGTAGGTATATATAGGAGGAAGAAGTACGTCGGTGGCCGCCCGAGGAGCCCACGAGACAGGGGGCACGCCCTATAGGGGGGGGGCTCTCCTATCTCGTGGAGGCCTCGGCTGATTCTTGACTTGCACTCCAAGTCCTCTGGATCACGTGTGTTCCAAAAATCACGTTCCGAAGGTTTCATTCCGTTTGGACTCCGTTTGATATACCTTTTCTTCGAAATACTGAAATAGGAAAAAAACAGCAATATGGGCTGGGCCTCCGGTTAGTAGGTTAGTCCCAAAAATGATATAAATGCGTAAAATAAAGCCCATAAACATCCAGAAGGGGTAATATAATAGCATGGAACAATCAAAAATTATAGATATGTTGGAGATGTATCAGGGCCGTACAATTCATGGACCATAACGGGCCGTTAATAGCCGTATTTGATAACTCTATGAAAACAGCCCAACGGGTTTTTTTACATGAAAACGCCATTAGCGTATTAACAGTCCATAACGAGCCGATCGTAACGACGGGCTGAATTTGGCCCACAAGCGAGAAAATAGCGAACGGGCCGTATGTAACCGAATGCTGCAAATGAGCCCAAGAATCAATGGGCCCTGAGAAGGCCGAAAGATAACTTGGGCTGCAAACGGCCCAATAGAATAACGGGCCGTTAATGGGTATAAAGTGATACACTGTTCATTACGGGCCAGTTTCACCACGGGCCATTAATGGGCCAAGAGTTACAAAGGGCCTCATATGGGCCGAAAGAAGTCATGGGCCACACATGGGCCGGAAGTTAAAACGGGCTGGAATCATATTGAACGGCCCAGATCAAGCTACTGGGCCTAATTCGGATAGGGCATAACGGGCCCTGGGTTAGCGGGCTGTAAATGGGCTATATGCAAACATGTCGTTAACAGGCTTTCCGTGGGCCGACCCGCCACCTTTTGACCAAGTCAAACAGGCCGGCCTTTTCACAGGAATGGGCCTTTATTGGGCCGTGCCACGGGTCGCCGTATCATAGGCGCCTTCGGTCCAATGAGCGGATGACATCTGTCCCAACGGTGAGCCGACACGTGTTTCCTCCAGCCAATGATGATTTTACATGTGGAAAATCCCCATTGGTCGGGGTTGTTAACGGGTTATCGGATCCAAAACCCGACCCAATAGCTTAACGGCGTTCCGTTATGGTGGATGCCACGTGTCGGTCACCCTTGACGAAAGCACTTCTGTGACGCACGATTTATCGTCAGGAAGTGAACACTTCCGTGATGATAATTTGGAAATGTCATGGAACACTTCTACGACAGCACAGGTATGACTATCTTGATTCTGTCATAAATTTGTCATGGATGTACATGCATGACAAAAAACTCGACCTACTGTGACAAACACGTATCATCACGGAAGTGTATTTTTTTTGTAGTGCGAGCATATACTCAAAATGTCCGGGTTGCACAACCGCTTGTCTCAGCTGGGAGTTAATCTTCCAGATGACTCGGTCATTGACAGGATCCTCCAGTCGCTCCCACCTAGCTACAGAGCTTTGTGATGAACTACAATATGCAGGGGATGGAGAAGTCCATTCCTGAGTTATATTCAATGCTGAAATCGGCGGAGGTGGAAATTAAAAAGGAACATCAATTGTTGATGGTGAATAAGACCACTAGTTTCAAGAAAGTCAAGGGTAAAAAGAACTTCAAGAAGGACGACAAGGGAGTTTTCGCGCCCGGTAAATCAGTTGCCGGGAAGAAGCCAAACAATGGACCCAAGCCTGAGACTCAGTGCTTTTATTGCAAGAGAAATGGTCACTGGAAGTGGAACTGCCCCCAAGTAATTAGCGGATAAGAAGGCCGGCAACACCAAAGGTATATGTGATATACATGTTATTGATGTATACCTTACCAGCGCTCGTCGTAGCTCCTGGGTATTTGATACCGGTGCAGTTGCTCATATTTGTAACTCAAAACAGGAGCTGCGGAATAAGCGGAGACTGGCGAAGGACGAGGTGATGATGCGCATCGAGAATGGTTCCAAGGTGGATGTGATCGCCGTTGGCACGCTACCTCTACATTTACCTACGAGATTAGTTTTAAACCTCAATAATTTTTATTTAGAGCCAGCTTTGAGCATGAACATTGTATCTAGATCTCGTTTAATGCAAGATGGATACTCATTTAAATCTGAGAATAATGGTTGTTCTATTTATATGAGAGATATATTTTATGGTCATGCCCCGCTGGTCAATGGTTTACTCATACTGAATCTCGAACGTGATGTTACACATATTCATAGTGTGAATACCAAAAGATGTAAGGTTGATAATGACAGTCCCGTATACTTGTGGCACTGCCGCCTTGGTCACATTGATGTCAAACGCATGAAGAAACCCCATGCAGATGGGCTTTTGGAGTCTCTTGATTATGAATCATTTGACACGTGCGAACCATGCCTCATGGGCAAAATGACCAAGACTCCATTCTTTGGAACAATGGAGAGAGCAACCAACTTGTTGGAAATAATACATACTGATGTGTGCGGTCGAATGAGCGTTGAGGCTCGCGGTGGCTATCTTTATGTTCTCACCCTCACTGATGACTTAACTAGATATGGGTATGTCTACTTAATGAAACACAAGTCTGAGACCTTTGAAAAGTTCAAGGAATTTCAGAGTGAGGTAGAGAATCAACATGACAGGAAAATAAAGTTCTTACGATCAGATCGTGGAGGAGAATATTTGAGTCACGAGTTTGGTACGCACTTAAGTAAATGTGGAACTGTTTCACAACTCACGCCGCCTGGAACACCTCAGCATGATGGTGTGTCCGAACGTCGTAGTCGCACTCTATTGGATATGGTGCGATCTGTGATGTCTCTTACCGATTTACCGCTATCATTGTAGGGTTATGCTTTAGAGACAAACACATTCACTTTAATGAGGGCACCGTCTAAATCCGTTGAGATGACAACGTATGAATTATGGTTTGGGAAGAAACCTAAGCTGTCGTTTCTAAAAGTTTGGGGATGCGATGCTTATGTCAAGAAACTTCAACCTGAAAAGCTCAAACCCAAGTCAAAAAAATGCATCTTCATAGGATACCCTAAGGAAACCATTGGGTATACCTTCTACCTCAAATCCGAAGGCAAGATCTTTGTTGCCAAGAACGGATCCTTTCTGGAGAAAGAGTTTCTCTCGAAATAGGTAAGTGGGAGGAAAGTGGAACTTGATGAAGTACTGCCTCTTGAACCGGAGAGTAGCATAGCTAGGGATGATGTTTCTGTGGTGCCTGCACCGACTAGAGAGGAAGTTAATCGTGATGGTCATGAAACTTCAGATATAGTTGCTACTGAACTTTGTAGGTCCACAAGGGCACGTTCCGCACCAGAGTGGTACGACAACCCTGTCCTGGAAATCATGTTGTTCGACAACGGTGAACCTTCCAACTATGAAGAAGCGATGGCGGGCCCGGATTCCAACAAATGGCTTGAAGCCATGAAATCCGAGATAGGGTCCATGTATGAAAACAAAGTATGGACTTCGACAGACTTGCCCGATGATCGGCAAGCCATAGAAAATAAGTGGATCTTTAATAAGAAGACTGGCACAGATGGTAAAGTGACCGTCTATAAGGCTTGGCTTGTCACTAAGGTTTATCGACAAGTTCAAGGGGTTGACTATGATGAGACTTTCTCACCCGTAGCGAAGCTGAAGTCCGTCCGAATCATGTTAGCAGTTGCCGCATTCTATGATTATGAGATATGGCAAATGGACGTCAAAACGGCATTCCTTAACGGTTTCCTTAAGGAAGAATTGTATATGATGCAGCCGGAAGGTTCTGTCGATCCTAAGAATGCTGACAAGGTATGCAAGCTCCAGCGCTCCATCTATGGGCTGGTGCAAGCATCTCGGAGTTAGAACATTCGCTTTAATGAAATGATCAAAGCGTTTGGGTTTATGCAGACTTATGGAGAAGCCTGTGTTTACAAGAAAGTGAGTGGGAGCTCTGTAGCGTTTCTCATATTATATGTAGATGACATACTATTGATGGGAAATGATATAGAACTTTTGGAAAGCATAAAGGCCTACTTGAATAAGTGTTTTTCAGTGAAGGACCTTGGAGAAGCTGCTTACATATTAGGCATCAAGATCTGTAGAGATAGATCGAGACGCCTCATTGGTCTTTCACAAAGCACATACCTTGACAAGATATTGAAGAAGTTCAATATGGATCAGTCCAAGAAGGTGTTCTTGCCTGTATTGCAAAGTGTGAGATTGAGCACGGCTCAATGCCTGACCTCGACAGAAGATAGAGAAAAGATGAGTGTCATCCCCTATGCCTGTCATCCCCTATGCCTCAGACATAGATATAGAACTTTTGGAAAGCATAAAGGCCTACTTGAATAAGTGTTTTTCAGTGAAGGACCTTGGAGAAGCTGCTTACATATTAGGCATCAAGATCTATAGAGATAGATCGAGACGCCTCATTTGTCTTTCACAAAGAACATACCTTGACAAGATATTGAAGAAGTTCAACATGGATCAGTCCAAGAAGGGGTTCTTGCCTGTATTGCAAAGTGTGAGATTGAGCACGGCTCAATGCCGGACCTCGTCAGAATATAGAGAAAAGATGAGTGTCATCCCCTATGCCTCAGCCATAGGGTCTATTATGTATGCCATGCTGTGTACCAGACCTGATGTGAACCTTGCCGTAAGTTTGGTAGGAAGGTACCAAAGTAATCCCGGCATGGAACACTGGACAGCGGTCAAGAATATCCTGAAGTACCTGAAAAGGACTAAGGATATGTTTCTCGTTTATGGAGGTGACGAAGAGCTCATCGTAAAGGGTTATGTTGATGCTAGCTTTGACACGGATCTGGATGACTCCAAGTCACAAACCGAATACGTGTACATTTTGAATGGTGGGGCAGTCAGCTGGTGCAGTTGCAAGCAAAGTGTGGTGGCGGGATCTACATGTGAAGCGGAGTACATGGTAGCATCGGAGGCAGCACATGAAGCAATCTGGATAGTTCATCACTGACCTAGGAGTTATTCCCAATGCGTCGGGCCCGATGACTCTCTTCTATGACAACACTGGAGCTATTGCCCTTGCTAAGGAGCCCAGGTTTCACAAGAAGACCAGGCATATCAGGCGACGCTTCAACTCCATTCGTGAAAATGTTCAAGATGGAGACATAGATATTTGTAAAGTGCATACGGATCTGAACGTCGCAGATCCGTTGACTAAACCTCTTCCATGAGCAAAACATGATCAACACCAGAACTCTATGGGTGTTCGATTCATCACAATGTAACTAGATTATTGACTTTAGTGCAAGTGAGAGACTGTTGGAAATATGCCCTAGAGGCAATAATAAAATGGTTATTATTATATTTCCTTGTTCATGATAATTGTCTGTTGTTCATGCTATAATTGTATTAACCGGAAACCGTAATACATGTGTGAATATATAGACCGTAATATGTCCCTAGTAAGCCTCTAGTTGACTAGCTCGTTGATCAATAGATGGTTTTGGTTTCTTGACCATGGACATTGGATGTCGTTGATAACGGGATCACATCATTAGGAGAATGATGTGATGGACAAGACCCAATCCTAAGCATAGCACAAGATTGTGTAGTTCGTTTGCTAAGAGCTTTTCTAATGTCAAGTTCATTTCCTTAGACCATGAGATTGTGTAATTCCCGGATACCGTAGGAATGCTTTGGGTGTACCAAACGTCACAACATAACTGGGTGGCTATAAAGGTGCACTACAGGTATCTCCAAAAGTGTCCGTTGGGTTGGCACGAATCGAGACTGGGATTTGTCACTCCGTATGACGGAGAGGTATCTCTGGGCCCACACGGTAATGCATCATCATAATGAGCTCAATGTGACTAAGGAGTTAGTCATGGGATCATGCGTTACGGAATGAGTAAAGAGACTTGCCGGTAACGAGATTGAACGAGGTATTGGGATACCACGATCGAATCTCGGGCAAGTAACATACCAGTGGACAAAGGGAATTGCATACATGATTGATTGAATCCCCGACAGCGTGGTTCATCCAAAGAGATCATCATGGAACATGTGGGAACCAACATGGACATCCAGATCCCGCTGTTGGCTATTGGCCGGAGAGATGTCTCGGTCCTGTCTGCATGGTTCCCGAACCCGTAGGGCCTACACACTTAAGGTTCGGTGATGCTAGAGATGTTATGGGAAATAGTATGTGGTTACCGAAGGTTGTTCGGAGTCCCAGATGAGATCCCGGATGTCACGAGGAGTTCCGGAATGGTCCAGAGGTAAAGATTTATATATGGGAAGTCCAGTTTCAGTCACCGGAATGGTTTCGGGGGTTATCGGTATTGTATCGGGACCACCGAAAGGTGTCCAGGGGTCCACCGGGTGGGGCCACCTGCCCCGGGGGACTTAATGGGCTGAACAAAGGGTGGGAACCAGCCCTTGGTGGGCTGGTGCGCCCACCAAGGGCCCAAGGCGCCTAGGGTTGGAAACCCTAGCGGGTGGGGGCGCCTCCCACCAAACTTGGGGGGCAAGCTCCCCCTTGGCCGCCGCCCCCCCTTAGATGGGATCTAAGGGGGGCGGCTGTCATCGTACTAAGTCTGACAGTAAGTATAGGGGGTACGAATGAGGAGGCAAGGTCCTAGCTACGGTAAGATTGTACGCAAGTGTTTACGAGTTCAGGCCCCTCTCGGAGGAGGTAAAAGACCTACGTCTCGGTGCCCGGAGGCGGTAGATTGGAATATATCAGTGTGTGAGTGTTACAGGGGGTGCGAACCCTTGTGCCAGAGGAGGGGTGGCATATATAGAGTTTGCCAGGACACCAGCCATCCCCCGTTACAGAGGGTTCAATGTACATAAAGCTTGGGGCGTTACTGGTAACGCCAGCCTTAAGTGCCTTTAATGACCTTAAATACTACGGAGTGAATGCTCGCCCGTTGCTGTTCTGAGTGACTTCTGGTCTTCAGTAGGTCGAGTGGTTTCTTGTATGGTTGAGTGGTTGACTGGTCATGTGACTTCGGGTAGGAGGGGTACCCGAGTGGTTCATTGGTCGAGTGGATTGCACTTGACACCTTTATTGGGTACTCACTACTAGGGAAAAGCCTATACACAAAATCTTAGCAGCAGCGCGGGTCAAAAAGGAGCGCTGCTGCTAATTAGTAATAGCGAGAAAAGGGAAACTTCGCTGCTGATAAGTTTTAGATGGCAGCGCTCTGTGTAAACCGCGCTGCTACAAATATCCACCGCGGTGTTCACGAGCTCCATTTAGCGAAAGCGCCGTTGCCGAACCGCGCCATCTGCTACGGATATAGTAGCAGCGCGCTTTTCTGGGATCGCTGCTGCTACATTTCAAATAGGCAAATTTTTTGCCTTTGTTAGCGATAGCGCCGTTGCCCAAAGCGCTGCTGCTAATTCTTTAGCAGCAGCTGCGTTTCTTCTCCCAGCTCTGCTAACCCGCACCAACCCACCACCTTTCCCCACCGTGCCTCCCTCCCCTCCTCTCTTCCCTTCCCCTACCTCCCCACATGCTCCCCTCTCACTCTTCTTCTTCCTCAATACTTCTCCCCCATTACTCTTTCTCTTCTATCCACCTTTCTCTCTCTTCATTACTCCTACCTAACTACACCACCTCCATTAATGCATCTCCTTTCTCTTTTTCCTTTCCCCTCCACTAGTTGAAGTTGTCTCCTCCCAAATTAGCTAGCTAGGTAGATGTAGCATTTAGTTAAGTGACCTATTTGCCACCTAACTAGATCTATCTTTGTCAACAAGAGCTTTGTGCACTTTTGATCTCCCTACAACATCATCTCCACCGTGTGCTCGATCTCGATCGAGGTGATGAAAATTTCATGCTTTTGCAAAATGAAAATATGTTTATGTGTGTGTGATATGTTTGTGGAAATTGTGTGTGTGTACATAAATTGTGCTTTTGAGTTGCCTATGTTTTGCGAAATGTCAATTTATTTCCGTTTGCTAATTCGAGCAAACTCTAGATCCATATATGTCCTATTTTAGGGAAGGTCATGCCAAATTTTTGTATGACTTTGATGCATGCATGCATTTTTATAATCAATTTGTTTATTATTACCATGCAGAGTTGACGATGGTCAGTGGAACGATGGTGGACAGGTGGTTGCGGTCAGCGGTGCAGGACATGAAAGAAAATAACCGGACAAAGGTTTTATGTCCGTGTCGAAAATGCAAAGGAATAGTTTGGCTCGACCCCCATGACGATGGTCGTGTCGAAGCGCACCTGCTCATGACTGGTTTCATGGATGGCTATACGTGGTGGATAATTGAAGATGAGGATGAAGATGTTGAGGATGCCGACAGGGCAGGCAATGATGACATGGGGCAAGACGAAGAGATGATCGATAATGGCGGTGGGGAAGAGGCCGGACATGGCGGCGGAGAAAGGGCCGGACATGGCGGAGGAGAAGGGGCCGGACATGGCGGCGGAGAGAACGACATGGACTCCATGCAGCAGAGTTCGTCGGTACTAAGTTCAATCGTGAGGGACCCTCATGTTCAAGCATTGCCGCAAGGAGACGAATCTTGAGAGAGCTGCTTCTAGAGAGGAGGCTAAGCTGGAGCAACTGGTGGTAGACTCGAACACTCCATTGTATGATGGTTGCAATCCTGAGGTGACCCGCTTGAGTTTCACGCTCCAAATCCTGAAGACGAAGGCTAAAAACAAATGGACCGACACTAGCCTCGATGAGCATCTCAAGTACCTAAAGGATGTTCTTCCCGCGGGTAATCTATGTCCTACTAGTGTTGATGAGGCCAAGAAGATTGCGTGCCCTCTTGATCTGCCACACGTTAGATACCATGCATGCATCAAAGATTGCATAATTTATCGGAAGGAGCACGCGGAAAAAACAAGCTGTCCGGTGTGCAATGCTTCTCGATACAAGAAGGCCGGGAATAAATGCCCCAGAAAGTTGTATGGTACTTACCGATCACTCCCCGTCTCCAGAGGTATTTTGTAGATCCCAAGGAAGCAAAGCTAATGCGCTGGCACGCAGAGAGGAAGAAGCCCGATGATGGAGATGATCCGAAGCTGAGACACGTGAAGGATGGAAGCCAGTGGAGAGTGTTGAACAGATTCTATCGATATTTTGAATGTGATGCAAGGAACGTCGTGCTCGGCGCGTGTACCGATGGCATGAATCCGTTTGGCAACCAGAACACCAACCATAGCACATGGCCCGTGTTTGTATGGATGTACAACCTCCCCCCCCCCCCCGGTTGTGCATGAAATCGAAGTACATTCACATGAGCATGCTTATTCAAGGGCCGAAACAACCAGGAAATAATATTAATTTGTATCTGGGGCTACTTCAAGAGGAGTTAGACACGTTATGGAAAACACCGCCAAGACATGGGGCGCCTTGACAAAGGTGAGTATTTCAACATGAGAGCGCTGATCACGATAAAGTGCAGGACTATCTCGGTTACGGATATGTGGCAGGCCAGGTGTGCCATGGATATTGCGGATGCACGCGGTGCATGGATGATATGACGTCTCAGCAGCTAACGTCAAGGAAAGATGGCGGGTCTGGGAAAATCGTGTACATGGGGCATCGAAGATGGCTTGAACAGGACGACCCGTGGAGAAACCGTGGAGATCTATTCAGTGGTCACGCTGAGCATCGAGGACCTCCACGTAAGCGGAGCGGTGCGAAATCGATGAGCTGTTGAAAAACTGGAAGGAGTGCCCGCGCCGGAAAGACGATGAGAAAGGCGCCGAGCCGCTGCTGAAGGTATGGAAGACGAGGTCTGTGTTCGGGACTTGAGTCTTGGCACAAACTCAATACACCTCATTTCCTTGATCAAATGCATATCTGTAAGAATGTCCTTGAGAGCTTGCTCGCAACACTGATGAACATGCCGGATAAGACCAAGGATGGGCCGAAGGCAAGAAAAGACTTGCAAGATTTGAAAATTAGGGAAGATTTGCACATGCCGCCCCGTAAAATGTCAGACGAGATAGAGACGGAGACAGAGGCACGGGAGAAGAAGGGCAAGAAAATAAAGAAAGAGGATTATTGCCCCCCTCCTTGCTTCACCTTAAGTCAGGCTGAGATCAATGCCTTCTTTAAGTGCCTTACCGGAGTCAAAGTTAGTTCCGGTTACTGTGGCAAGATAAGTAGATATCTAGACACGGACAAGAAAAGGTTCATCGGGATGAAGTCTCATGACTGTCATGTGATGATGATGCAGATACTACCTGTTGCCCTTAGAGGGATAATGGACAAGCACGTCCGTGACACGCTTATTGGTCTCTGCAACTTTTTCGATGTCATCTCTCGAAAGTCGATCAGTGTGAAGCAGCTCCAAAGGCTACAGGAAGAGATCGTTGTGATATAGAATGAGCTTGAGATGTACTTCCCGCCGCGTTCTTTGACGTGATGGTGCATCTGTGTGTCCATATTGTGGATGACATAATAGACCTGGGGCCGTCATTCCTGCACAACATGATGCCATTTGAGAGGATGAATGGGATCATCAAAGGATTCGTTCGTAACATGTCCTGTCCGGATGGAAGCATCGTCCAGGGCTATTTGGCACAAGAGTGCATCTCTTTCTGTGAGAATTTTCTATATGGCGCAGACCAGCCGCCTGGTGTTAGTGTTGGTTTGCCCGTTAACAAGCACGATGGGAGGCTCGAAGGAGATGGTCACTGCAACGGTCGCAGGGAACTGCACGTGGCATACTCAGGTCGATGCAGCGACTTTGACAGAGCAAACTTGGTAGTGCTACAACACCTAGACGAGGTAGATCCTTTCGTGGCACTGCACAAAGAAATTATCGTAAAGAAGTATCGTGACCGGGGGGTATGCAGGACGGACGCTGAAGTTACTAGAGAGCACAACTCCACTTTCCTGCATTGGTTCAAAGAGCATATTATTGCTAATCCTCCGGAGGAGGGCTCTAAGGACGGATTGCTCATATCGCCTTAGCACATGGCCCTCGCCCAACCTCGTAACCTATCGGGCATATGATATCAACGGATACACGTTCTACGGAGGCCAAAGATATGGACAGTGATGATCGAACTCGGGGTGACGATGGAATGCATGACCGGCAGCGACAACGGCGCAATCGAACGATTTTATGGAAGGGTCGAGGAGATCTGGGAGCTTGACTACTCTGGACTGCACAACACGACGATGTTCCGTGTCGATGGGCTAAGAATGTTGAAAGAAAGCGGATTTTCACTACCATGACTATACCCGACGCCAAGAGCGCTACCGTGAACGCTATCGCAAAAAATGAGCCATGGGTACACGCTAAGCACGTGACACAATGCTTCTTCATAACTGACCCATGAAATCCCAGCCGTGTTGTCACGAGGAGAGGCAAAAGGAACATCATTGGAATGGATGGAGTCGCCAACGAGGAAGACTATGATCAGTACAGCAACCCAATGAGGAAGATGCGATGATGATGAAGTATCGTCAAAAGAAGAATCAATACTACATTACCTAAGAAAATCGTACTTCATGGAAAAGGCAAAGTCACAATGAGGGGCTCAATTATTCTTGACGAACAAGAAGGAAAGAAGCTGACTCAAAAGCGAAAATGTCAGCAGTGAGGAAACTTATGTTATCGGTCAAATGATGTATATATATATATATATATATATATATATATATATATATATGTGTGTGTGTGTGTGTGTGTGTGTGTGTGTGTGTGTGTGTGTGTGTGTGTGTGTGTGTGTGTGTGTGTGTGTGTGTGTGTGTGTGTGTGTGTGTGTGTGTGTGTGTGTGTGTGTGTGTGTGTGTGTGTGTGTGTGTGTGTGTGTGTGTGTGTTCCTATTTTGTATACACACTTAGCCATTATTATGCATGGGTCCAATGATGTGTAATATATATGTTCCTATTTTGCGTACATATTTATGTTGGGGAACGTAGTAATTTCAAAAAAATTCCTACGCACACGCAAGATCATGGTGATGGTATAGCAACGGGAGGGGAGAGTGTATGTCCACGTACCCTCGTAGACCGTAAGCGGAAGCGTTATGACAACGCGGTTGAAGTAGTCGTATGTCTTCACGATCCGACCGATCCAAGTACCGAACGTACGGCACCTCCGAGTTCAGCACACGTTCAGCTCGATGACGATCCCCGGACTCCGATCCAGCAAAGTGTCGGGGATGAGTTCCGTCAGCACGACGGCGTGGTGACGATGATGATGCTCTACCGGCGCAGGGCTTCGCCTAAACTCCGCAACGATATGACCGAGGTGGAATATGGTGGAGGGGGGCACCGCACACGGCTAAGGAACGATCCGTAGATCAACTTGTGTATTGTGGGGTGCCCCCCTGCCCCCGTATATAAAGGATCAAGGGGGAGGGGGCGGCCGGCCAAGGGAGGGCGCGCCAGGGAGGAGTCCTACTCCCACCGGGAGTAGGATTCCCTCCTTTCCTAGTCCAACTAGGAGACCTTCCATGTAGTAGGAGTAGGAGAGAAGGAAAGGGAAGAGAGAAGGGAAGGAAGGAGGGGGTGCGGCCCCTTTCCCTTGTCCAATTCGGACTAGGCCTTGGGGGCGCGCGGCCTGCCCTAGGCAGCCCCTCTCTCTTTCCCGTATGGCCCAATAAGGCCCAATACTTCTTCCGGCGAATTCCCGTAACTCTCCGGTACTCCGAAAAATACCCGAATCACTCGGAACCTTTCCGAAGTCCGAATATAGTCGTCCAATATATCGATCTTTACGTCTCGACCATTTCGAGACTCCTCGTCATGTCCCCGATCTCATCCGGGACTCCGAACTCCTTCGGTACATCAAAACTTATAAACTCATAATAAAACTGTCATCGTAACGTTAAGCGTGCGGACCCTACGGGTTCGAGAACTATGTAGACATGACCTAGAACTATTCTCGGTCAATAACCAATAGAGGAACCTGGATGCTCATATTGGCTCCTACATATTCTACGAAGATCTTTATCGGTCAAACCGCATAACAACATACGTTGTTCCCTTTGTCATCGGTATGTTACTTGCCCGAGATTTGATCGTCGGTATCCAATACCTAGTTCAAGCTCGTTACTGGCAAGTCTCTTTACTCGTTACGTAATGCATCATTCCGTAACTAACTCATTAGCTACATTGCTTGCAAGGCTTATAGTGATGTGCATTACCGAGAGGGCCCAGAGATACCTCTCCGACAATCGGAGTGATAAAACCTAATCTCAAATCGCCAACCCAACATGTACCTTTGGAGACACCTGTAGTACTCCTTTATAATCACCCGATTACGTTGTGACGTTTGGTAGCACCAAAGTGTTCCTCCGTAAACAGGAGTTGCATAATCTCATAGTTACAGGAACATGTATAAGTCATGAAGAAAGCAATAGCAATGTACTAAACGATCAAGCGCTAGGCTAACGGAATGGGTCATGTCAATCACATCATTCTCCTAATGATGTGATCCCATTAATCAAATAACAACACATGTCTATGGTTAGGAAACATAACCATCTTTGATTAATGAGCTAGTCAAGTAGAGGCATACTAGTGACATTAAGTTTGTCTATGTATTCACACATGTATCATGTTTCCGGTTAATACAATTCTAGCATGAATAATAAACATTTATCATGAAATAAGGAAATAAATAATAACTTTATTATTGCCTCTAGGGCATATTTCCTTCAGTCTCCCACTTGCACTAGAGTCAATAATCTAGTTCACATCATCATGTGATTCAACACCAATATTCACATCTGTATGTGATTAACACCCATAGTTCACATCGTCATGTGACCAACACCCAAAGGGTTTACTAGAGTCAATAATCTAGTTCACATCGCTATGTGATTAACACCCAAAGAGTACTAAGCTATGATCATGTTTTGCTCGTCAGAGAAGCTTAGTCAATGGGTCTGTCACATTCAGAGCCGTATGTATTTTGCAAATATTCTATGTCTACAATGCTCGCGAGCTACTCTAGCTAATTGCTCCCACTTTCAATATGTATCCAGATTGAGACTTAGAGTCATCTGGATCAGTGTAAAAAGCTTGCATCGATGTAACTCTTTACGATGGGCTCTTTTATCACCTCCATAATCGAGAAATATTTCCTTAGTCCTCACTAAGGATGTTCTTGACCAATGTCCAAATGATCTACTCCTAGATCACTATTGTACTCCCTTGCCAAATTCAGAGCAAGGTATACAATAGGTCTGGTACATAGCATAGCATACTTTATAGAACCTATGACTGAGGCATAGGAAATGACTTTCATTCTCTTTTCTATTTTCTACTGTGGTCAGAATTTGAGTCTTACTCAATTTCACACCTTTGCAACACAGGCAAGAACTTTTCTTTGACTGTTCCATTTTGAACTACTTCAAAATCTTGTCAAGGTATGTATTCATTGAAAAACTTATCAAGCGTCTTGATCTATCTCTATAGATCTTGATGCTCAATATGTAAGCAGCTTCACCGAGGTCTTTCTTTGAAAAACTCCTTTCAAACACTCCTTTATGCTTTGCAGAATAATTCTACATTATTTCCGATCAACAATACGTCATTCACATATACTTATCAGAAAGGCTGTAGTGCTCCCACTCACTTTCTAGTAAATACAGGCCTTTCCAAAGTCTCAGATAAAACCATATGCTTTGATCAACTCATCAAAGCATATATTCCAACTCGAGATGCTTGCAGGACCATTGATGGATCATTTGGAGCTTGCACATTTTGTTAGCACCTTTAGGATTGACAAAATCTTCTGGTTGCATCATATACAACTCTTTTTAAGAAAACCATTAAGGAATGCAGTTTTGACATCCATTTGCCAGATTTCATAAAATGTGGCAATTGCTAACATGATTCGGACAGACTTTTAAGCATCGATACGAGTGAGAAAATCTCATTGTATTCAACATCTTGAACTTTGTCAAAAACCTTTTTCGACAAGTCTAGCTTTGTAGATAGTAACACTACTATCAGCATCTGTCTTCCTCTTGAAGATCCATTTATTTAACATGGCTTGCTGATCATCGAGCAAGTCAATCAAAGTCCATACTTTGTTCTCATACATGGATCATATCTCAGATTTTATGGCATCAAGCCATTTCACGGAATCTGGGCTCATCATCGCTTCCTCATAGTTCGTAGGTTTATCATGGTATAGTAACATGACTTCTAGAATAGGATTACAGTACCACTCTAGTGCGGATCTTACTCTGGTTGACCCACGAGGTTTTGGTAGTAACTTGATCTTGAAGTTTCATGATCATCATCATTAGCTTCCTCACTAATTGGTGTAGGCATCATCGAACTGATTTCGTGATGAACTAGTTTCAATTCGGGAGAAGGTACAAATTACCTTATTAAGCTCTACTTTCCTCCCACTCACTTCTTTCGAGAGAAACTCCTTCTCTAGAAAGGATCCATTCTTAGCAACGAATGTTTTGCCTTTGGATCTGTGATAGAAGGAGTACCCAACAATTTCCTTTGGGTATTCTATGAAGACGACTTTTCCGATTTGGGTTCGAGCTTATCAGGTTGAAAACCTTTTCACATAAGCATCGCAACTCCAAACTTTAAGAAACGACGGCTTAGGTTTACTGCTAAACCATAGTTCATACGGTGTCGTCTCAACGGATTTAATGGTGCCCTATTTAACGTGAATGCAGCTGTCTCTAATGCATAACCCCAAAACGATATTGGTAAATCGGTAAGAGACATCATTGATCGCACCATATCAAATAAAGTGCGATTATGACGTTCGGACACACCATTATGTTATGGTGTTCCATGTGGCGTGAGCTGTGAAACTATTCCACATTGTTTTACATGAAGGCCAAACTCGTGACTCAAATATTCTCCTCCACGATCAGATCGTAGAAACTTTATTTTCTTGTTACGATGATTCTCCACTTCACTCTGAAATTCTTTGAACATTTCAAATGTTACAGACTTGTGCTTCATTAAGTAGATATACCCATATCTGCTCAAATCATCTGTGAAGGTCGGAAAATAACGATACTTGCCACGAGCATCAACACTCATTGGATCGCATACATCGGTATGTATTATTTCCAATAAGTTAGTAGCTCGTTCCATTGTTCCGGAGAACAGAGTTTTAGTCATCTTGCCCAATAGGCATGGTTCGCAAGCATCAAATGATTCATAACCAAGTGATTCCAAAAATCCATCTTTATGGAGTTTCTTCATGCGCTTTACACCGATATGACCCAAACGGCAGTGCCACAAATAAGTTGCACTATCATTATTAACTTTGCATCTTTTGGCTTCAACATTATGAATATGTGTATCACTACGATCGAGATCCAACAAACTATTTTCATTGGGTGTATGACCATTGAAGGTTTTATTCATGTAAACAGAACAACAATTATTCTCTGACTTTAAATGAATAACCGTATTGCAATAAACATGATCAAATCATATCCATGCTCAACGCAAACGCCAAATAACATTTATTTAGGTTTAACACTAATCCCGAAAGTATAGAGAGTGTGCGATGATGATCATATCAATCTTGGAACCACTTCCAACACACATCGTCACTTCACCCTCAACTAGTCTCTGTTTATTCTCTAACTCCTGTTTCGAGTTACTAATCTTAGCAACCGAACAAGTATCAAATACTCAGGGGCTACTATAAACACTAGTAAGGCACACATCAATAACCTGTATATCAAATATACCCTTGTTCACTTCGCCATCCTTCTTATCCACCAAATATTCAGGGCATTTCCGCTTCCAGTGACCATTTCCTTTGCAGTGTAAGCACTCAGTTTCAGGCTTTGGTCCAGCTGTGGGCTTCTTCGCGGGAGTGACAACTTGCTTGTCATTCTACTTGAAGTTCCCTTTCTATCCCTTTGCCCTTTTCTTGAAACTAGTGGTCTTGTCAATCATCAACACTTGATGCTCTTTCTTGATTTCTACCTTCGTCGATTTCAACATCACGAAGAGCTTGGGAATTACTTTTGCCATCCCTTGCATATTATAGTTCATCATGAAGTTCTTCTAACTTGGCGATGGTGACTAGAGAATTCTGTCAATCACTATCTTATCTGGAAGATTAACTCCCACTTGATTCAAGCGATTGAAGTACCCAGACAGTCTGAGCACATGCTCACTAGTTGAGCGATTCTCCTCCATCTTTTAGCTATAGAACTTGTTGGAGACTTCATATCTCTCAACTCGGGTATTTGCTTGAAATATTAACTTCAACTCCTGGAACATCTCATATGGTCCATGACGTTCAAAACGTCTTTGAAGTCCCGATTCTAAGCCGTTAAGTATGGTGCACTAAACTATCAAGTAGTCATCATATTGAGCTAGCCAAACGTTCATAACGTCTGCATTTGCTCCTGCAATAGGTCTGTCACCTAGCGGTGCATTAAGGACATAATTCTTCTGTGCAGCAATGAGGATAAACCTCAGATCACGGATCCAATCTGCATCATTGCTACTAACATTTTTCAATACAATTTTCTCTAGGAACACATATAAAAACATAGGGAAGCAACAACGCGAGCTATTGATCTACAACATAATTTGCAAAATACTACCAGGACTAAGTTCATGATAAATTAAAGTTCAATTAATCATATTACTTAAGAACTCCCACTTAGACAGACATCTCTCTAGTCATCTAAGTGATCACGTGATCCAAATCAACTAAACCATAACCGATCATCACGTGAGATGGAGTAGTTTTCAATGGCGAACATCACTATGTTGATCATATCTACTATATGATTCACGCTCGACCTTTCGGTCTCCGTGTTCCGAGGCCATATCTACATATGCCAGGCTCGTCAAGTTTCACCTGAGTATTCCGCGTGTGCAAAACTGGCTTGCACCCGTTGTAGATGGACGTAGAGCTTATCACACCCGATCATCACGTGGTGTCTGGGCACGACGAACTTTGGCAACGGTGCATACTTAGGGAGAACACTTCTCGATAATTAGTGAGAGATCATCTTAAAATGCTACCGTCAATCAAAGCAAGATAAGATGCATAAAGGATAAACATCACATGCAATCAATATAAGTGATATGATATGGCCATCATCATCTTGTGCTTGTGATCTCCATCTCCGAAGCACCGTCGTGATCACCATTGTCACTGGCGCGACACCTTGATCTCCATCGTAGCATCGTTGTCGTCTCGCCAACTATTGCTTCTACGACTATCGCTACCTCTTAGTGATAAAGTAAAGCAATTACATGGCGTTTGCATTTCATACAATAAAGCGACAACCATATGGCTCCTGCTAGTTGCCGATAACTCGGTTACAAAACATGATCATCTCATACAATAAAATATAGCATCACGTCTTGACCATATCACATCACAACATGCCCTGCAAAAACAAGTTAGACGTCCTCTACTTTGTTGTTGCAAGTTTTACGTGGCTGCTACGGGCTGAGCAAGAACCGTTCTTACCTACGCATCAAAACCACAATGATATTTTGTCAAGTTGGTGCTGTTTTAACCTTCGCAAGGACCGGGCGTAGCCACACTCGGTTCAACTAAAGTGAGAGGGATGAGACACCGCCGGTCACCTTTAAGCAACGAGTGCTCAAGCGGTGAAACCAGTCTCGCGTAAGCGTCTGGCGTAATGTCGGTCCGGCCGCTTCATCTCACAATACCGCTGAACCAAAGTATGACATGCTGGTAAGCAGTATGACTTATATCGCCCACAACTCACTTGTGTTCTACTCGTGAATATGACATCAACGCATAAAACCAGGCTCGGATGCCACTGTTGGGGAACGTAGTAATTTCAAAAAAATTCCTACGCACACGCAAGATCATGGTGATGGTATAGCAATGAGAGGGGAGACTGTATGTCCACGTACCCTCGTAGACCATAAGCGGAAGCGTTATGACAACGCGGTTGAAGTAGTCGTACGTCTTCACGATCCGACCGATCCAAGTACCGAACATACGGCACCTCCGAGTTCAGCACACGTTCAGCTCGATGGCGATCCCGGACTCCGATCCAGCAAAGTGTCGGGATGAGTTCCACAAGACGACGGCGTGGGACGATGATGATACTCTACGGCGCAGGGCTTCGCCTAAACTCATGACGATATGACCGAGGTGGAATATGGTGGAGGGGGCACCGACACGGCTAAGGAACGATCCGTAGATCAACTTGTGTATTGTGGGGTGCCCCCTGCCCCGTATATAAAGGATCAAGGGGAGGGGCGGCCGGCCAAGGGAGGCGCGCCAGGAGGAGTCCTACTCCCATCGGGAGTAGGATTCTCCTTTCCTAGTCCAACTAGGAGACCTTCCATGTAGTAGGAGTAGGAGAGAAGGAAAGGGAAGAGAGAAGGAAGGAAGGAGGGGTGCGGCCCCTCCCCCTAGTCCAATTCGGACTAGGCCTTGGGGGGCGCGCGGCCTGCCCTAGGCAGCCCCTCTCTCTTTCCCGTATGGCCCAATAAGGCCCAATACTTCTTCCGGCGAATTCCCGTAACTCTCCGGTACTCCGAAAAATACCCGAATCACTCGGAACATTTCCGAAGTCCGAATATAGTCGTCCAATATATCGATCTTTACGTCTCGACCATTTCGAGACTCCTCGTCATGTTCCCGATCTCATCCGGGACTCCGAACTCCTTCGGTACATCAAAACTTATAAACTCATAATAAAACTGTCATCGTAACGTTAAGCGTGCGGACCCTACGGGTTCGAGAACTATGTAGACATGACCTAGAACTATTCTCGGTCAATAACCAATAGCGGAACCTGGATGCTCATATTGGCTCCTACATATTCTACGAAGATCTTTATCGGTTAAACCGCATAACAACATACGTTGTTCCCTTTGTCATCGGTATGTTACTTGCCCGAGATTTGATCGTCGGTATCCAATACCTAGTTCAAGCTCACATTGGCAAGTCTCTTTACTCGTTACGTAATGCATCATTCTGTAACTAACTCATTAGCTACATTGCTTGCAAGGCTTATAGTGATGTGCATTACCGAGAGGGCCCAGAGATACCTCTCCGACAATCGGAGTGACAAAACCTAATCTCGAAATACGCCAACCCAACATGTACCTTTGGAGACACCTGTAGTACTCCTTTATAATCACCCAGTTACGTTGTGACGTTTGGTAGCACCCAAAGTGTTCCTCCGGTAAACGGGAGTTGCATAATCTCATAGTTACAGGAACATGTATAAGTCATGAAGAAATCAATAGCAATGTACTAAACGATCAAGCGCTAGGCTAACGGAATGGGTCATGTCAATCACATCATTCTCCTAATGATGTGATCCCATTAATCAAATAACAACACATGTCTATGGTTAGGAAACATAACCATCTTTGATTAATGAGCTAGTCAAGTAGAGGCATACTAGTGACATTAAGTTTGTCTATGTATTCACACATGTATCATGTTTCCGGTTAATACAATTCTAGCATGAATAATAAACATTTATCATGAAATAAGGAAATAAATAATAACTTTATTATTGCTTCTAGGGCATATTTCCTTCAATTTAACCGTCAAATGATGCAATATATATTGCCCTCCCTTCGTTCACTGCCCTCGGGAAATAAAAGTGGGATAAAATAAAGGAAAAGGAAAACTGGCAGTAGCGAAGGTAGTAGCAGCGCTTTTTCCTAAACCGCCACTGACATCTTGAAGTTAGTAGAAGCGAATTTCGTAAAGCGCTACAGCTACTGAAGGTAGTAGCAGCAGCGTTTGTCCAAATGCGCCATCACACGTCCACTTAACCCAAAATTCTCACCCGCCTGCTTCATCCCGCATCCCCCCCACCCCAAATCCCCTCTCTCCCGTCGCATCACCGCGCCCGACCAGCCCCGACAGCTCGCCCCGACTCAAGGCCGGCGCTAGCTCCTCGACCGGCGCCGCCTCGACCTGCCCTCGCCGACCCCGGCGCGGTGCTCGCGCCCGACCCCGGGCGCTTGCCCCGACCGTCGGCCCTCGCCTCCTCCTCTCCCCTCCCGGCCGTCGTCGGGCCTGCCTCCTCGCCCCTGCACCCTCTGTAACCCCCCCTCTCTCTGCTAGGGTTCTTCGGTTAATTTACTTAGGTTTTAGTTAGGGCACTATGTTAATTAGGTTATCTATTTAGTTATGAATTTAGCTAGGTTTCAAAATTTGAACTGGACATGTGATATGTGCAAATTTGAACTGGACATGTGATGTGTGCATATGTCATGTTTTGGACATGGCATGTTTGGAAAATGATCCGAGTGGCCTATGTTACGCCGGAATGTTGATTCATTTCCATTCCGGTGAATTTCAGGCGCTCGATATGTCCATTTTTTAGCAAAGGTCATGCCGAAATTTCCCGTGAATAAAGGCATGATTTTGTGCTACATAGTTGGCATATCGAGTGCTGGCACATAGATTTCTTTTTGTCATTTATCAAATGAGGACACTTAATCATAGGAAACATGTTGAACAACGAAGAAACTGGGCCTTCTGACCAAGATGCAGACGAGATGGATTATGAGGGCAAACAAGAGTACCTCGACTATTTGAATGCTAAGCAAGGTTTGCAGGTCAGCCTCGATGATGGCACTGACGCCGACATCGACACCGAAAGCGCCGGCACCGATGGCGGCACCGAGACCGGTGGGGAAGGTACCGGCGGGGAAGGTACCAGCCCCGATGCCGCTACCGAAAAGAGGAAGCATAAGAAGCAGAGGATACGAAAACCTAACAAACTAGGGATTGGACGACTTGTGATCACAAAGATGGCACTTGGCAAGTTTGAGCCGTTAGAGCCGGAAGAACCTCGCAAGTGCTATGGGAACCAAGTAGGATGCATCCTACGGAATCTTGAGCATCAACGATGATGACTTAAGGAGTAAAGAACATTTGACGCAGATTGCTCTAACAAAGTTGCACAAGAGATTCAAGTTCCCGACCGGGATGATAACATAGAACAACCGTGGGATGATCCGAAGATGAAAAAGATTAACAATCACGCCATGGGCATGTTCAGCAATAATTTGGCCTCCTGGAAAACGAGGGTGAAACGAGCTATTGAGGCTGATGAACCCCTGTCCAAGATTCTGGAGGAAAATCCGACACTTACGGAAGAGGAGTTCGAAAAGTTCAAGGAAACATGCGCTACCGAGGCAGCCAAGGCTAAGGCTGCTAAATTCAAGAGCCTTCAGCAAAGGAACACGGGGAAGCATCGCCTCGGAAGACATGGCTACCTCGGTAAAAGGCCCATATGGGATAAGGAGGATGCGGAACGTGAAGCCGCGGGTCTCCCAGACCCCTTCGCAAAGTTCACCAACCCCTTGGAGCATGACTTCATCAGGGCCCGCTACAAGTGGGACAGGGAGAAAAAGGATTTTTACACGGACAAGATCACGAGGAAATTGATTAGACTACTAGAGAAGCAACACCAGCTTGCAGCTGAAAGCCCTACTTCTCCGATGAGGCCCATGTGGGACACCCCTCTCAACCGGGCCTTGAACGAACTTAAGGGACTCCCTTTGGATCAGCGGCCGCAATATGGTCGTGTGCACGGCGCTGGAGACGGCGCCACGTGGAAGGTGTTTTACAACGAGGGGCCGGAGGCCAAGAAGCTGAAAACGAAGTTTAGTCAGGCGGACATCGACACGAAGATGAAGCTTGCGGTCGAGAAAAAAGCAGCTGAGGACGCGAAAAAAGCAGCCGAGGACAAATATGAGTTGCTACAGCAGGCAGTCAATGCAGTTGTAACTGCCTGCAGAAATGATTTCGCTACTAACTTGGTTCCAGTTATCATCAACTAGGCGAAGGAAAATCCAGACAATATGGTACATGATTTCCCGCTGCCCAGTTTCGTCGGGAGCAACTTCATGAACAACAACACCATCGCACCATCACTTGCTCACGCAACCGGGCCTCCTCTCGCAGCCGCTCCGCTCATAGCAGCCGTCCTCGGTCTCAAAGCGCTAGGTGGGCCTTCGTCTTTGGCTGAGCTCGACGCCGTCACGGTAATTACATGTCGCACCAACATATATATATATATATATAATATTCCATTTTTGTTGCCTTTCAGTTGTTTTACGCCACAGACATATGTGTTTGCAGGCGAAAGAAACCCCGTGCACCATACTCTACTTGATCAAAGGCCAGAAGGTGGACGTGGGAAAGGGGATGATAATGGACCCCTCTCAACGCACGTTCCACAACTAGCCGATCCCCGCTGGGCACTTCAGGGTTAGCTTGACCAGTGTGAAATCGGGGCACGAGGATTTGCCTCCTCCAGTACAGCATGTGGGAGCGGACGACGAGACCCCGCCGCGGATTGGAAGCTCCAAGAATTGGGTGCTGGTATGGCCAAAGAATCTTATTCGTCTGGACCTGGCCGAGAGCACACCAATAACTACCACACATCAACAAGCATGTGCGAAGACCACCGCCCCGCCTACGCAATTACCAGCTCCTGTAGTGCCGGGTGAGAGCGGCGGACGACATGATGAAGGGGGTGCAATAGTACTGGTTGATGTAATTTCTCCTGTAGAACAGAGAATGGATGATGAGACGGAGGTCGACCCTATGGATTACCTCAATACAAACGCGTATGACTGTGACATAGATATGATGAGTCAAGCATATGACGAATCGGGCTATCAGCTTGCTAATGAGGATATGGATGATATGCCCGTGCAGAGTCGTACCATGGATTGCAAAAAGTCTCTCTTCATGAAATCCTCACAGGACACGCCTGAAGATGCCGCCTCAACACAGGCTCAACTAGCCGGCGCGAGGGTCGTCTGAAGACTTAGCCCGGGAACACTGGGGCAGGGGTTAAGGAAGGGTCGGAAGGTGTGCCCAAGAAAAGGAGAGGAAGAGATCGGGAAGGTAACGCCTCCAAACAAGCGAGCACATAGCAGCAGACGATGCATTCTCAAGAGCGTGTACTGTGAAAAGTGCGGTCATGTTCCATCTCACGGGCGAGCCGATGCTACCGCGAAACCGCTGGAGGCACTATCCGGGATCTCGGAGACTGCACGACCATGTGCTGTCGATCGAGAAAAGCCTACTAGCCTCAAAGGATCCAGGATATCCGACATACGCTGCTCGTGTGCACGAGGGGAAGTGCTACGTCGACACACAGCCCGTGGAGGTGTTCTTCCTGCGGTTTGACCATATCTTTGAGATGTTTCTAACAAGGCGGCTTGATTTTACTATCGTCCGCCTTTTTGCGCTACATATGAGCTCCGTCATGAAGAGTGAAGAAGTCTCGCAAATCTGTGTGGCGGATCCATACTACATGCACGAGTCTTTCTTGAGTCTCGGCGACTTTGAGCGTGAAACTGCTAGGGAGTACCTCCAAAACATCATGGTACAGAATAAGGACCGCGAAATTGTCCTCGTGCCTTATCATCCAAAGTAAGTGAGTTCCGGACAACCCTTTCGTACATTTCAATCATTCCTTCTCTCTCATATGGGGAATAATTTGAGGTGTCTTTTCCCCGCAGCAGCGGGCGCGCCGTCCTTATCGTTCTTTACCCGCAAGTCTCCCACGCCGTGTATTTTGACCCTTCCAAAGACTACGAGAAAAAAGACTACACCCACATAATGAATATTCTAGATGATGCTCTCCAAGGCTTCGGCTTTAGAGGTGGCCACGTGCAGATCAAGAAACAAAGGAACAAGAAGATGGGTTTCGCGCATAAAACTAACTTCTCCTGCATCCATGTCCCAAAACCAAGCAAGAAGGATGGATTCTACATCGTCCATCTCATGATTCAGTTCAACACGGATCACCAAAAGCTTCACATTAACAGCAGAAATGATGATCGTATCCACAAGTGGCTAGAATCTCATGGAGAAGCGGATTATAAACTTAGAGATGACTTCTTTCGCATCCAAAGCGACATTGCGACGATCATCATGAAAGAAGTCGTCGATGAGAAGGGGATGTTCCACCACGGCCCTATATCGCGAAATGACGTCCGAACTCGATAGGCATGCAACTTCTAGACCTCACGCCGCTCAAGAAGCTAGGTTCGTCCTCGATGATATGGAAGGATGGAACTTCTAGTGATTTATGATGCTGATGATGATGATATGTGTCGGTTGAACTTGTATACTTCTTGTAGCGATGAAACTTTGTGATGTCCATCGTCCATGTGCCGAACTTATGTAACGCTACTTTGTTAGTTTGCGTCACGATGACCCGCGTACCTCTAGTTAATTAATTTTATGCATTGTATGTTGCATCTAGTTGCTAACCCTTTCTTTTTCGGTGTTGCTCTAGTATATTTTGTTGCATATATATGATTGTACATCCTCTTCATGAACATGCATCTCTAACAGGTACCTAGTTTCTTGATGGCGAGATGGAATTGCTATGTCGTGTACAAAGGGAAGGTTCCGGGGGTGTACAACGAGTGGCATGAGTGTCAGGCGCAAGTGAATGGGTTCACGGGCGCTAGCCATAAAGGCTTCAAAAGAAAACAAGAAGGAGAAGCTAGTTACTTGAGGTTCACTCTAGCGCGAGAGAGGGCTCGTAACCGCCACCTCATGTACTGCATAGTTCCGTTCTCACTCATAGTGATAGCACTTCTTGCGTATACCTTTGTTTAGATGGATGATGTTGTTGTAGTTGCAAGTATTCGAGACTTGCATGTATCGCTATTTTCGAGATGATGACAAGATATCACTTTGTGTTGGATGATGATTATGATGAGACTATTTGTATGTACATGCTATGATTACATTTGTGGTCTCGCAGACATTTGTATGTGTATCATGATGACATTTCTATGTGCTAAAGATTCTTCTATAAAGCCTGTTCAAATACAAAACAAATATGCCAAAAAAATAACAAAAAAACCTACTTAAATTAGCAGAGCGAGTGTACAAAAGTTAGCAGTAGCGCAGCGATAGCGATAGCGCGTCAAGGTAAAGCGCTAGAGATACTAGCAGTAGCGAAGCTTCAGAACAGCGCTGCTGCTACACTTGTGTAGCAAGAGCGCCGGTGAGCACGCGCCATCGCTATATGTTAGCAGAAGCGCCTTATTAGTAGCGCCTATCCCCGCCATCGATACATCTAAAACCCGCGCTGCTGCTAGCCTTTTCCCTAGTAGTGACTCCCTATTGTCTCTTGAGCTTCTTTGCTTCTAGGGTAGTGACCTTGGGTAGGGCGTATAGGTCAGGCCTATTACCCTACCCTAGGTCTGTATCCTCATCATTAGCCCCCGAATGGATTAAGGTCCGAGCGGAAAGAAGATTGAAGTTGATCGTGCTTCGACCCATGCACTTCACAAGTATTTACGCAGGACGGAAGGCTCATGTTAGAACTTCAGCTTCGCTCCAGTCGCCTTGATCGGTTCAGAAAGTTGTCGAGTGAATTGATAACATCATCCGCCGAGTGTTGTTTTAGGGCGCGGAATCTTTGGCGCGATTGCTTACGTTGTATCCCGGATCTCACGGGATCTGAAATTTCGGGGAAGCGATCGGGACGGAGCGTGCCGTGGTAAGCGGGATGGATAGACAAGAGTCCTCGATCTCCGCGCCACCTTTTTCGCCACGTACCTAGCGCGCGACTGTTGCGGGATTTGAAAGGATTGCCTGGGCCCACGCGTCAGCCACTCGGAAGTGGGCCTTTATAAGGCGACGGAGCTGAGGCGCATGCACTGTGTGCGTCTATTTTCTCCTCTTCTCCTCTGCTTCCCCACCGCATCTGACTCCTCCGATCTCGACGCCGCCGCCTCGCCACCATGGTGAAGGACAAGACGGTGGCGCTGGAATGCGTGAAGAAGGTGACGGGGGCAGCGAAAGGCAAGAAGCATAATCGTGGGTCGTCATCGCGCTCCGCGCTGCCGCCGGGTTGGATCCAGGGCGATTGGATCTTATCTTTGCTCCGGCAGGATGATTTGGACGAGCTGGTGGAGTCCGGACTGATCACCGAGAGTGCTGCGCGGTTGCCGGAGGGGGAGACAGAGCCGCAGCCGCGACCAGGTGAGTGTGTTCTACTCGCCACCCATGTCGACTGGGGTTTCCCGCTCCCTCCGCACCCCTTTTTCCGGGGTTTCCTGAACTTCTTCGGAGCCCAACTCCATCACTTTTCTCCCAACACCATCACATACCTTGCTGCATTCGTGTCCATGTGCAAGAATTTCTGGGTTGTCGACCGCACTGGGGTCTTTTCAAGCACATTTTCACCATCCGCTCTCAGTCGGTGAAGAAAGCAAATACAAGTGACGAGAAAACACATGTCATTCAAATGTGTGGGGGTTTGGGTATCCAGAAGAGGCAGAGGAGCTCTTTCCCTTCCATGACCCTTCCTGAGTCGGTCAGGGGCTGGCAGTCGACATGGTTCTACTGCCAGGACCTTGCAATCCAGGCCAGTCCACTGGAATTCCCCATTTCACCTTTGATCGTGTTCAGACTCCTTCCTCGCTAAAAGTGACCACTGCTAAGAGCGTGGAAACAAACATGCTAGTTGAGAGGGTGGTCCAATTGATCAATCAAGGCGTCACTGGCATGGATCTGCTGGAGGTATTCCTCAGTCGATGCATCCAGCCTCTCCAGGCTCATGACCACCCTATGTGGATGTATTCTGGGGCCAACGACACCGCTCGGGTCATCCAGAGGAAGTACCAGCTAAGACAGTGGCCCTGTGGTTGAGGAGTATTACAGGCAAAAAGGACAACCCCAGAGGAGCCAGGAGAGTCGACCCCTTCAGTGACAATAACCAGCCAGACAAGGTACGCCCCCCACCATCGACTGTATTTGGGTACATATTCTGACTGTCTTTGAATCCGACTGACTTTTATTCGACTTCTTGTCTTGTAGGTTTATATTGAGATGTACTCGATGCCCAATGGTGAACAAGTTCTGGAGCAAGGCCAGGAGGGAGAGGACAGCGCGCAGGAGAGCGGTGATTGGCAATCTCTGGACGATGAAGACGAAGAGGAGAGCGATGAGTCAGACAACGAAGAGACGGTCGACTCGCCGCCTCGTTCGGAACTTCGATCCAAGCTACTCCATGATCCAGCGGGCGGGCGCAGCAAGACCGTGGCCCCAAGCACCCAAACGTAGAAGCACACTCGGACTTCCACTCCGGAGCCGACAGAAAAAGTCGCCAAGCAGCCCAAGGTTGCTCCTCCAAAAGCTCGGAAGACTCTACCCAGGATTAAGATGGATGTTCCTGTTGCCTCTGGGTGAGTGTCCTTTATGTGTTTTCCTCTACTGACTGACTCTTCTGTTCTGACCGAATGGATCGTACACCTTTCCAGCCCTACCTCTGTTGCGACTGATATGGACGTTGACAAGGCCCCAGGTGACGACGAAGCCGATGACGCGGCCACCTCCAGAGCTGCTAAGTCCGCCCGACTCGAATTTGTTCTATCAATTGAGTTGTCAGCCAGTTTAATTTCTGATGTTCCTTTTTGTTGCAGCTCCACGAGACATTGTCGTGCTTCCAGATGATGATGAAGAAGAAGTGTCGCTGAGGGAGAGGAGGAGGAGGGGCAAGGGCTCGAGCGGGAAAGCGCCTGAGGTTCAGGTCCCTCAGTCGACGCTGGAGCTTGAGACGGTGGTCGAGCGATCCGAAGATCCGTTTTGGACAAAGGTCACTTTCGCTAACCCGTTGTTGACTGATCGCCCATCAGGGTTGACTGCTCAGATCCCCACTACTCCAGTACAACTCCATGTGTCCGACCCAGTGGCTTCTTCGACTGCTCTGACACCATTGATGTTTGCTTCATACCAAACTCCAGACGACTCGCCAAGTGCTGCCAGGGAGGCTCTTCGCCAGGTGAATCTTGTGATGGAACAAGTGAAGGTGGTGCACGAGGCCAGTCAAGTGGCCTATAATGCCAGCACCGCTCTACAGACCAACCTTAAGGTTAGTTGATTCCCGACTGAATTTTTGAATAATGAAAACTGCCGTTGTTGCTTCGCTACCCATATGTGCATCTACTATCATGGGTCTGTGTTTCACATCCAATCACCCACTGGGGTGTGCCTGCCTTTAGAGTTAAACAGGTCTTCCACTCCACTCGACTTATGTTGAATTGAGTGTTTGTCCGAACCAGTGGGGGCACACAGAGTGCACACACTAGGTGTAGTCCCTAAGACCATGGTCGACTGCTGGCAGTCGGCTGGGGTTTGAGAATCTACTCTTTTTTTGACTCATGCTGGGCAGACCATGCTGAGTGTTGATCCAAACCAGTGGGGGCATGCTAAGTGCACCCACTGGGTGTAGTCCCCGAGACTACTGTTGAATGTTTAATTCGGCAGTAGTCTTAGAGTAACTTTCACTGTGATTGTCTTTCGTTTCTGTTGACTGACGTATCTTGTTTGTTGACCGTAGAGGTCGTGTGATCTTGGGGCTCAACTTTCCGAACTGAACAAGAAAAAAATCAGCCTCAGTCTTGATCTGGAGCTAGCCAAGAAGAACCTCAAGACTGATCAGGATGATGCGGCTATCATGGGAGGTAACCAAACGTCAATTGTCCACCTTGTGACCCGCACTCCACCGTGTTTCTCCTTTTAGTCTCTTTGAACCGAGTGACTTCACTCGAACAGATGTGCATAGTGAAAACCGTCAACTTCAAGCTCGTCTGAAGAATGTTATTTCTTTAGAGAAAATAAAGGAGGCTCTGGAGAAGAAGGATCAGGATCTTGCTGCTGCTCAAAAGGAGGCGCGAGAGAAGACAGTTCTTGCGGACAAGAAGCTGGCTTCAGTCAGCAAGTTGGAAGAGGAGAACTCGAAGCTGAAGACTGTCATCTCTGAGGCCAATCGGGAGGTCGAGCAACTGAAGAAGGACAAAGAGAACTTAACCAATGAAGTCGGAAGCCTCAAAGCCAAGAAGGGCGAGCTGGAGTCCTATCTGGGACAACTTGCTGCAAAACTGGTCCTGAAGCTTGAAGGTATCATCGTTCGACTGATTAGTTGCTGTCGATTGGTACGTCTTGTCATACTGTCGACTCACCATTTTTTCCGACTGTGCAGAACTTTGTCAGGACTTTGAGGCTCAGACTGGGTGGGTCGAGACGGGTCTCGACCCCATCAATTGTCTTGTTAAAGATGATGTTGCAATGAACTTGGTGCGGTTGGAATCACGCATGGACAGCGTTGTTGCTTATCTTGCCCGACTGAAGGCGGCGATGACTCGGGTTGATGTTGAACTCTGGCCTCAGGCGGAACTTTCACAAGATCTCGAGTCATTGATGACTCAACTGAATCAGATCCCTGGCCGAGTGCAAGAATGGAAGAAATCGTCTGCTCGCCGTGGCGCTGACGTTGCCATGTCGTTGGTCCGAGTGCACTGCAAAGACGCCAAAGAAGACAAGCTGGCGGCCCTCAATGTTGTGAACACCAAGAAGCACACTTTCCAGTCCTTCATGGACACTTTCCTTGAAGCTGCCACTCGCATTGCAGACAGCATTGATCTTGACAGTTTCTGTGATCCAGCCAGCCCTTCCCCTGATGAGTGATCAAAAAACATTATGCCCCAACCTTTATTTGCCTCCGAATGCCGAGTAATCATGATATCATTAAACTCTTTCAGTCTTGATGCCTGAGTACTCCTGCCCGCTGCAGTTCTGAACTTTTGCAGGGTTTATCTGAACTTGGATTTCTTTGAATATCATGGTATTTGCTCTGTTTTTTAAACTGTTTCTAACTGTCCTTCGGTTCCGAGTGGACTTGATCTTCTCACCCTTTGCCGAATGAAAGTACATTGTACTTGAGATGGAGCTCAGTCGCGGTGTTCAGTCGACACCTCGTCGTCCTTGCGGATAGGGACGGAACATTGTATTTGTGGCGTAGCTCAGAGGTGGTGCTCAGTCGACGCCTTGTCGTCCTTGCGGATAGGGACGTAACATTGTACTTGTGGCGTAGCTCAGAGGTGGTGCTCAGTCGACGCCTCATCATCCTTGCGGATAGGGACGGAACATTGTATTTGTGGCGGAGCTCAGAGCATATTTGTGACTTAGGCGATTACGGGGTCGCAGCTAAGTCCCCGAGTGGGGGGATTGCTCTCCACTCAGAGTGTTTTTAACTTAGGCTATTACGGGGTCACAGCTAAGCCCCCGAGTGGGAGGATTGCTCTCCACTCGGAGTGTTTTTAACTTAGGCAATTACGGGGTCGTAGCTAAGCCCCCGAGTGGGAGGATTGCTCTCCACTCGGAGCGTTTTTAACTTAGGCGATTACGGGGTCATAGCTAAGCCCTCGAGTAGGAGGATTGCTCTCCACTAGGAGTGTTTTTTAACTTAGGCGATTACGAGGGCTAAGCCCCCGAGTGGGAGGATTGCTCTCCACTCGGAGTGTTTTTTTAACTTAGGCAATTACGGGGTCGCAGCTAAGCCCCCGAGTGGGAGGATTGCTCTCCACGCGGCGTGTTATTTAACTTAGGTGATTACGGGGTCGCAGCTAAACCCTCGAGTGGGAGGATTGCTCTCCACTCGGATTGTTTTTTAACTTAGGCGGTTATGGGGTCGTAGCTAAGCCCCGAGTGGGCGGATTGCTCTCCACTCGGAGTGTTTTTTTTAACTTAGGTGATTACGGGGTCGCAGCTAAGCCCCCGAGTGGGAGGACCGCTCTCCACTCGGAGTGTTTTTTAACTTAGGCGAAACGGGTTCACGGTTAAGCTATCCACTGGGGGATTTGGACACAAGTGATTATGAGAAACCAATCATTAAGATACTGTAAAGATCTTGTCTTTGGAAAATAATCTGAAGTGTTTTTATTACAACTTGTCGGGTCGAGTGATTCTAGGTATAGAAAGGACGAACCAGCTCCGCGTTCCATGCACGTGGCTCGTCCATTTTCTTGGCTACGTTGTAGATGTGATACGCTCCATTGTGAAGCACCTTAGTGATGATGAAGGGACCTTCCCAGGCCGGAGCGAGCTTGTGAGGTCATTTCTAAACCACTCGGAGCACAAGGTCTCCCTCCTGAAATGCTCGACCTCTGACATTGCGGGCGTGGAATCGGCGCAAATCCTGCTGATAAATGGTCGACCGAACCAAAGCCATCTTGCGTTCTTCTTCCAAGAGATCGACTGCGTCTTCGCGTGCTTGCTCTGCTTCGGCTTCTGAGAACAGTTCAACTCTAGGAGCATTGTGTAGCAAGTCGCTCGGAAGCACCGCCTCAGCGCAGTACACCAGGAAGAAAGGGGTTCGATCAGTCGACCGGTTGGGTGTTGTTCTCAGCCCCCATAGGACTGATGGTAATTCGGTCACCCAAGCTCCAGCAGCATGCTTAAGATCACGCATCAGTCGAGGCTTTAAGCCCTGAAGGATCAAACCATTCACCCTTTCAGCATGTCCATTCGACTGTGGGTGCGCGACAGACGCGTAGTTGACCCGAGTGCCTTGAGATGCACAGAACGCCTTGAATCATCAGAATCAAAGTTGGAGTTGTTATCTGTGATGATGCTGTGAGGAACTCCATATCTGAATATCAACTCTCTGATGAAACTGACGGCAGTGCCTGCTCCAAGGTTCTTGATGGGCCTGGCTTCGATCCACTTGGTAAACTTGTCGACTGCTACGAGCAAATGGGTGAAGCCACTCGCGCCAGTTTTGAAGGGCCCGGCCATATCCAATCCCCATAATGCAAATGACCAGATGAGTGGAATAGTCTTCAGGGCAGATGCGGGCTTGTGAGACATGTTGGAGTAAAACTGGCAACCTGCGCACTTGTCGACTATATCTTTCGCCATCTCATTTGCTCGAGGACAATAAAATCCCGCTCGGTATGATTTGGCCACGATGGTCCGAGAGGACGCATGGTGACCACAGGTCCCCGAGTGGATATCATTTAGGATCATCTGACCTTCTTCCGGGGTGATGCAGCGTTGGGCTACTCCTGTGACACTCTCTCTGTAAAGTTGCCCTTTCATCATAGTGAAAGCTTTGGATCGACGGACTATCTCGCGAGTGATACGTCTCCAAAGTTTCTACTTATCCAAACACGTTTTCCCTTGTTTTGGACTCTAACTTGCATGATTTGAATGAAACTCACCCGGACTGACGCCATTTTCAGCAGAACTGCCATGATGTTGTTTTATGTGTAGAGAACAAAAGTTCTCGGAATGTCCTGAAAATCCACGGAGGCACTTTTTGGAAAATATAAAAAATACTGGCAAAAGAATCAAGACCAGGGGCCCACACCTGTCCACGAGGGGGGGGCGCCCCCCCCCCGGCGCCCCTGCCTCGTGGGCCCCTCAAGCTCCACCGACCTCAACTCCAACTCCATATATTCCGTCTCATGGAGAAAAAATTAGAGAGAAAGTTTCATCGCATTTTACGATATGGAGCCGCCGCCAAGCCCTAATCTCTCTCGGGAGGGCTGATCTGGAGTCCGCTCGGGCTCCGGAGAGGGGACTCGTCATTGTCGTCATCATCAACCATCCTCCATCACCAATTTCATGATGCTCACCGCCGAGCGTGAGTAATTCCATCGTAGGCTTGTTGGACGGTGATGGGTTGGATGAGATTTACCATGTAATCAAGTTAGTTTTGTTAGGGTTTGATCCCTAGTATCCACTATGTTCTGAGATTGATGTTGCTATGACTTTGCTATGCTTAATGCTTGTCACTAGGGCCCGAGTGCCATGATTTCAGATCTGAACCTATTATGTTTTCATGAATATATGTGTGTTCTTGATCCTATCTTGCAAGTCTATAGTCACCTATTATGTGTTATGATCCGACAACCCCGAAGTGACAATAATCGGGATACTTCTCGGTGATGACCGTAGTTTGATGAGTTCATGTATTCACTATGTCCTAATGCTTTGTTCCGGTTCTCTATTAAAAGGAGGCCTTAATATCCCTTAGTTTCCGGTAGGACCCCGCTGCCACGGGAGGGTAGGACAAAAGATGTCATGCAAGTTCTTTTCCATAAGCACATATGACTATTTACGGAATACATGCCTACATTACATTGATGAACTGGAGCTAGTTCTGTGTCACCCTATCTTATAGCTATTACATGAGGAATCGCATCCGACATAATTGTCCATCACTGATCCAATGCCCACGAGCTTTTCACATCTTGTGTTTCGCTTATTTACTTTTCCGTTGCTATTGTTACAATTACTACAAAACCCAAAAATATTACTTTTGCTACCGTTACCTTTATTATCATACTACTTTGATACTAAATACTTTCCTGCAGATACTAAGTTATCCAGGTGTGGTTGAATTGACAACTCAACTGCTAATACTCAATAATATTCTTTGGCTCCCCTTGTGTTGAATCAATAAATTTGGGTTGAATACTTTACCCTCGAAAGCTGTTGCGATCCCCTACACTTGTGGGTTATCAAGACTAATTTCTGGCACCGTTGCCGTTGAAGCATAGATCTATTCTCTGAGTCACTTGGGATTTATATCTGTTGATCACTATGAAGAATTTGAAAGACGCGAAAACTACGATTTTTCCCTCAACTACGAGAGGAGGTAAGGAACTGCCATCTAGCTCTGCACTAGATTCTCCTTCTGTTTTTGAGTAAGCTCGCGACACCTAAACCTGCTACTGCTATGAATTCCGATATGTCGCATGTTATTGATGATGCCACTTCTGCTACGCACGATACTTATGATGAAACTACTTCTGTGCGTGATACTACTTTGCCATTAGGTGAATTTCTTGATGAACAACTTGCTCGGGCTAGGGAGAATGAAATTATTGAAGAAGCTATTATTGATGATAGCGATGATGAAGGTTCTCCTAATGATTATGAATTGCCTGTTGTTCCTGAGGGTTATATTATGGAAGAGGAAGCTGCTAGAGCTATCTTTGTCTGTAACGATAGATCTGATCTTAAGAAATTATTAGCTAAATGGAAGCAGCAGTCTCTTAATGCTAGAATGAAACCTGACCCCGCTTTTGCTACTTCACCTATCTGTGTTACTGATAAGGATTGTGAATTCTCTGTTGATTCTGAGATTATTACTTTGGTTGAATATGATCCTTTTTATGGCCTTGAATCTGAAACTGTTGTGGCACATCTTACCAAGTTGAATGATATAGCTACCCTATTTACTCATGATGATAAATCTCACTATTATTATATCCTTAAGATATTTCCGTTCTCATTAAAGGATGATGCTAAGACTTGGTATAATTCTCTTGCTCCTGGTTGTGTGCGTAGTCCCCAGGATATGATTTACTACTTCTCTGCTAAATATTCCCCTGCTCATAAGAAACAAGCTGCCTTACGGGAAATATATAATTTTGTGCAAATCAAAGAAGAGAGTCTCCCACAAGCTTGGGGGAGGCTTCTCCGATTACTTATGCTTTGCCCGATCATCATCTTAAGAAAAATGAAATAATTGATATCTTTTATAATGGACTAACCGATGCTTCCAAGGACTACTTGGGTAGTTGTGCTGGTTGTGTTTTCAGGAAAAGAACAGTCGACGAAGCTGAATTACTATTGAATAATATGTTGACTAATGAAAATAATTGGACTCTCCGTGAGCCAATTCCTGAACCAATTGAGCCAACTCCTGAGCCTATTCCTAAACCCACTCCGAAGAAGAGAGGTGTTTTATTTCTCAGTCCTGAAGATATGCAAGAGGCAAAGAAAACAATGAAAGAAAAAGGTATTGAAGCTGAAGATGTTAAGAATTTACCTCCTATTGAAGAAATACATGGTCTTAATATATCGCCTGTTGAAGAACCACATTGTCTTGATAACCCGACATAGGTAGTAAAGGTAAATTCTCTCTATAGATATGATAAAGTTGAAATTCCCTCTACTAAATTTCATAGCCCATGCTTAGATGAATTTGATGACTTTATGGCTAGACAAGAAAGTTTTAATGCTTATGTTGGTAGAGAGTTAAAAAATAATGCTTTCGAAATAGGACGCTTGAGTGATTATATGGCTAGAGTTAAAGGTGAATTTAAACTCGTTAGCAAATATGCTTCTATGGTTGCTACTCAAGCTGAGCAAGTACTTAAAGCTCAAAATGATTTGCTTGATGAATTAAATTATAAAAATGACTTTGCTGTTAGAGTGGCTACTAGAACTGGTAGAATGACTTGGGAACCTTTGTATTCTGAAGGTCACCCTAAGAGAATCGAGCAATATTCTCAGAGAAATAATTTAGAGGCACCTAGTTCTTCTAAAAATAAGAAAAAGAAAAACGATAGGACATTGCATGCTTCTAGTGCACCTACTGTAGACACACCTGAGAATCCCAATGATATTTCTATCTCTGATGCTGAAACACAATCAGGTGACGAACATGAACCTAGTGATAATGTTAATTATAATGTTCATATTGATGCTCAACCTAGCAAAAACAATGATGTAGAGATTGAACCTGCTGTTGATCTTGATAACCCACAATCAAAGAATCAACGTTATGATAAGAGAGATTTTGTTGCTAGGAAGCACGGTAGAGAAAGAGAACCATGGGTTCAGAAACCCATGCCCTTTGCTCCTAAACCATCCAAGACAAAGGATGATGAGGATTTTGAGCGCTTTGCTAAAATGATTAGACCTATCTTCTTGCGTATGCGCTTAACTGATATGCTCAAAGTAAATCCTTATGCTAAGTATATGAAGGATATCATTACAAACAAAAGAAAGATACCGGAAGCTGAAATTTCCACCATGCTTGCTAATTACACTTTTAAGGGTGGAATACCAAAGAAACTTGGAGATCCCGGGGTACCAACTATAGCATGCTCCATTAAAAGAAACTATGTTAAAACTGCTTTATGTGATCTTGGAGCCGGTGTTAGTGTTATGCCTCTCTCTTTATATCGTAGACTTGAATTGAATAAGTTGACACCTACTGAAATATCTTTGCAAATGGCGGATAAATCAACTGCTATACCTATCGGTATTTGTGAGGATGTGCCTGTTGTGGTTGCAAATGTCACTATGTTAATGGACTTTGTTATTCTTGATATTCCCGAGGACGATAGTATGTCTATTATCCTTGGTAGACCCTTTTTGAATACTGCAGGGGCTGTTATTAATTACAACAAAGGCAATGTCACTTTTCATGTTAATGGTAATGAGCATATGGTACACTTTCCGAGGAAACAACCTCAAGTTCATAGCATCAATTCTATTGGAAAAGTTCATACTATCATTATTGGAGGTTTTGAATTTCCTCTTCCTACTGTCAAGATAAAGTATGATATTCTTATTATTGGGGATGTTCATATCCCCGTTGAGGTAACTTAGTGTTATTCTAAATTTCTCCGGTTCCGTGTTATTCGGAATGAGTTTGTTAACAAGACTTGATCAACCTTGTTAGTGGATTCATTTTGATGATCATGAGATGGATGAAACTAGAAGGCATAACCTTCTGTACCCTCTTTTTAATTTCTATTATTTAGAATAAATAAAGCAAAAATAGTATTATCTGTCTGTTTTCTGAATTATCCGTGCAATAAAAAATATTTCGAAAATAGAAGTGCTCCAAATGCCCTGCAAATTTAGTATGATTTTTTATGGAATATTTGAGGATTTTAGGCACTTAAAACACTACAGGAGGGGCAAGCACCAGGCCACGAGAGTGGAGGGCGCGCCCACCTTCCCTGGCGCCCCCCTATCTCGTGGGCCCCTGGTGGCCCCCCTCCGCTTATGCCAACACCCACACACTCCATCTTCTTCCCAAAAAAATCCCCATCCAGCTCAAGCACGAGTTCTAGCTCGTTTTGCTGCGATTTTCGATCTCCTTACTCAAAGCTCCGTTCACAAAACTGCTTTGGGAGATTGTTGCTTGGTATGTGACTCCTCCATTGGTCCAATTAGTTTTTGTTCTAGTGCTTTTTTCATTGCAAAATTTTGCTGCATAGGTGACCATGTTCTTGAGCTTGCATGTTAAATTTATGAGGTCCCAAGTAATTCTAATACATGATATAGGCTCTAGGCACTTGTAGGAGTAGTTGCTATCAATCTTGTTTAGTTTTATTCATTTTTATTTTGAAGTTACTAAAATTTCAGAAATTTTCACAAAATGTTAAGGAGACTTTTGAGGGGCTCTTCTAGCCAAGGCTCCCAGGAAAAACAAGCTAAAGAGAAGGAAAAGGCCAAGTATAATCTTCCTCGCATAGCGGAAGTACGGCCGTGTGAACGGCCATGCGATAATTTCTTGAAAGAAGCTGGAATTCATGAAGATTTTTATTCTTTGATCGAGAATGCAGGCCTCACTGATTTCGTCCATGACCGGATCGATCCGTATCTCTTACCCACCAATACTTTCATGCAAAACTTTTATTATTATCCTAAGAAGTCACCGCCTTCAGTATCATTTCATTTATATGATGAATTCAGAGAAATGTCTTTACGTAATTTTTGCACGGTATGTAGGATACCCTTTGAGGGAAAATTAGAGGAACCCCATCGTAGAGATGTGGATGACTTTGTTAACACTATCACTATAGAGGATCCAAAGAAGGGTTCCGACGCGAAAATCTCTGGCATACACTTTCCTGTTTTACGCTACTTTGCCATATTTGCTAGCAGATGCTTGATTGGTCATGGAAATAGGGGAAACTTTCATGTTCCTGATATTATCATTCTTCACCAGGCCTTGTTTGGAGATAATAGTTTTAGTATGGGTGCCGTCATTGCTAAACGGCTAAGCCTTAATCATACAAAAGGCCCCATCTTTGGAGGTATCTATGCTTCACATATTGCTAGACATCTTGAGATACCTATTAGGCACCATGAGAAAGAGGAGACAAAATTGCCTCCTTACATTTTAGATTACAAGAGCATGGTAGCACATGAGTTCATTGTTGACAACAAAGATAAGATGCTCTTGTATAACCTGAGATTTAATAAGAAACACAGTCAGACAATTATTTTGCCTACACCTCTGTTGTTTGATTTGATTGCAGACAATTTTCTCGTCACGCCGGAAGCGGTGTACGCTCATCGAAGCCAAGCATCCACTCCAGAACCTGGCCTGAGCCGGAACCTGAACTGGACCCTTATCGTGCATCATCTTACCAGTGGGACCCGGAGATGGCCAGCCAGTGGTATCCTGATTACACCTCTCAGTACACCGGGGACAGTAGCAGCGGTCCTTGGGATTATACCAATTTAGGCCAAAAGCCTAAGCTTGGGGGAGTACGTATTTCTCACCGACTTCACATTCATGTTCACACACTATCCTAGTCGTCGGTGCTCATACTCTTTCATTGTATTATCCATGCTAGTTTAGTTTTCTTTTTCTAGCTTTCTTCTTGTGTGTTTGATAAACCTTAAGAAAAACCAAAAAAATAGTTAGTTTAATTTCCATGATTGTAGTAGTAATTAAAATGAAAATCCAAAAAGATTTCTCGTTCTTCTTTTACTTGTTGGGAGCTTTCCCGTGTAAATAATTTTATTTTCTTTTCTTTCCTTTGGGGGTCGAGAGTAGAAGACCATATTGAAAATGTTTAGTGGATCTCATATGCATAATTGTTTATTTAACCTAGAGCCCATATTACCTTGTCTTCTCTCTTGAGTTGAATGCTTGCAGATTCTAGCTTAGTCCAATGCACGTGCACTCTTATTATTATACACATCGTTCGGTCGTGCAAGTGAAAGGCAATGGTGACGATATATGACGGACTGATTGAGATGAGAAAAGCTGGTATGAACTTGACCTATCTTGTTTTTGTAAATATGATGAGTTCATCGTTCCTGATTCAACTTATTATGAAGTAAACATATTTGCAATGACATTTAGAGATTATAGTTGCTTGTGCCATGCTTGATTAGCTATGAGTTATAATGGTTTACCTTGCGTGCCAACATGCTATTAGAATGATTATGATGTGGTATGATGGGATGGTATCCTCCTTTGAATAAATTGAGTGACTCGACTTGGCACATGTTCACGCATGGAGTTGAGACAAATCAACATAGCATTCATGATATTTATGTTCATGGTAGATTATATCCTACTCATGCTTGTACCTGGTGTAAATTAATTTTAATGCATGTTTATGACTGTTGTCGCTCTCTCAGTTGGTCGCTTCCCATTCTTTTGCTAGCCTTCACCTGTACTAAGCGGGAATACTGCTTGTGCATCCAAACTCCTGAAACCTCAAAGTTGTTCCATATGAGTCCACCATACCTACCTATCTGCAGTATTTACCTGCCGTTCCAAGTAAATTTTTATGTGCCAAACTCCAAACCTTCAAATGAAATTATGTTTTGTATGCTCGAGCAGCTCATGTTACAACTAGGGCTGCCTATATCTTCCATGCTAGGTGGGTTATTCTCAAGAGGAGTGGACTCCGCTCCACATTCACGAGAAAGGGCCGGTAACCGGGATGCCAGTCCCATGATCCAAAAAGATCAAAGCAAATCAAAATAATTAAACAAAACTCCCCCAGAGTTGTTGTTAGTTGGAGGCACTCGTTGTTTCGAGCAAGCCATGGATTGATGCTTGTTGGTGGTTGGGGAGTATAAACCTTTACCATTCTGTTTGGGAACTGCCTATAATGCATGTAGTATGGAAGATACAGCCATCTCATAGTTGCTGCGTTGACAGCGAAAGTATGCCGCTCAAAATGTTATTCAATCTCTATTTTAAAATCGAGCTCTGGCACCTCTACAAATCCCTGCTTCCCTCTGCGAAGGGCCTATCTATTTACTTTTATGTTGAGTCATCACCCTTCTTATTAAAAAGCACCCGCTGGAGAGCACACTGTCATTTGCATTCATTACTATTGGTTTATATTGGGTATGACTTGACTGGATCCCTTTTACCATGAATTACAATGTTTAGTCAGTCCTTGATCTTTAAAGGTGCTCTGCATTTATGTTTTGCGGTCTCAGAAAGGGCTAGCGAGATACCATTTTGTTATATCATGTTATGATTGTTTTGAGAAAGTGTTGTCATCCGAGTTTTATTATTATGGCTCGCTAGCTGATTATGCTATTGATATGAGTAATTGTGAGACCTGGGTGTTATTATGAATATAGTTAGTTCATAATATTTGCTGAAACCTGAATGCTGGCTTTGCATGTTTACAACAACAAGAGCAAACAGAGTTTGTAAAAGTTTTTCTTTATCACTTTCAGTCTATCAACTGAATTGCTTGAGGACAAGCAAAGGTTTAAGCTTGGGGGAGTTGACACGTCTCCAACGTATCTACTTTTCCAAACACTTTTGCCCTTGTTTTGGACTCTAACTTGCATGATTTGAATGAAACTAACCAGGACTAACGCTGTTTTCAGCAGAACTGCCATGATGTTGTTTTATTTGTAGAAAACAAAAGTTCTCGGAATGTCCTGAAAATCCACGGAGGCACTTTTTGAAAAATATAAAAAATACTGGCGAAAGAATCAAGACCAGGGGGCCCACACCCTGTCCATGAGGGTGGGGGGCGCGCCCACCCCCCTGGGCGCGCCCCCTATCTCTTGGGCCCCCTGAGGCTCCGCTGACCTCAACTCCAACTCCATATATTCCGTCTCACGAAGAAAAAAATTAGAGAGAAAGTTTCATCGCGTTTTACGATACGGAGCCACCGCCAAGCCCTAATCTCTCTCGGGAGGGCTGATCTGGAGTCCGTTCGGGGCTCCAGAGAGGGGGATTCGTCGCCGTCGTCATCATCAACCATCCTCCATCACCAATTTCATGATGCTCACCGCTGTGCGTGAGTAATTCCATCGTGGGCTTGTTGGACGGTGATGGGTTGGATGGATTTACCATGTAATCAAGTTAGTTTTGTTAGGGTTTGATCCCTAGTATCCACTATGATCTGAGATTGATGTTGCTATGACTTTGCTATGCTTAATGCTTGTCACTAGGGCCCGAGTGCCATGATTTCAGATCTGAACCTATTATGTTTTCATGAATATATGTGTGTTCTTGATCCTATCTTGCACGTCTATAGTCACCTATTATGTGTTATGATCCGACAACCCCGAAGTGACAATAATCGGGATACTTCTCGGTGATGACCGTAGTTTGAGGAGTTCATGTATTCACTATGTGCTAATGCTTTGTTCCGGTTCTCTATTAAAAGGAGGCCTTAATATCCCTTAGTTTCCGCTAGGACCCTGCTGCCACGGGAGGGTAGGACAAAAGATGTCATGCAAGTTCTTTTCCATAAGCATGTACGACTATTTACGGAATACATGCCTACATTACATTGATGAACTGGAGATAGTTCTGTGTCACCCTATGTTATAGCTCTTACATGAGGAATCGCATCCGACATAATTGTCCATCACTGATCCAATGCCCACGAGCTTTTCACATCTTGTGTTACGCTTATTTACTTTTCCGTTGCTATTGTTCAATTACTACAAAACCCAAAAATATTACTTTTGCTACCGTTACCTTTATTATCATATTACTTTGCTACTAAATACTTTGCTGCATATACTAAGTTATCCAGGTGTGGTTGAATTGACAAGTTAACTGCTAATACTCAATAATATTCTTTGGCTCCCCTTGTGTCGAGTCAATAAATTTGGGTTGAATACTTTACCCTCGAAAGCTGTTGTGATCCCCTACACTTGTGGGTTATCAGCGAGCCTCGCCTTCATCCTCTGGGAGATCTTTTCTGAGAATGCACGCGATGTATGGGACCGTCCAATCGGGAGTGATCACCAAGACTTCCATGATCAGATCGACCACGGCTGGAATCTCTATCTTAGTCGGGTTGGTTGGACTTATCGGTTGCGGGGGCTCTTCTTTGAAGGGATCTTGTTGCACTGACGGGGTATGGAGATGCTCCAAGAACACATTGCTAGGGATAGGCTTCTGAGCGGAACCTATATATCTTCGCCAAATCATCAGCAGCTTGATTTTTGATTCGTGGTATGTGGTGGACCTCCAATCCCTCAAACTTGTTCTCTAGCTTTCTCACTGCATTGCAGTAACCTGTCATTGCAGGACTCCTGACATCCCATTCCTTCATTACTTGGTTAACCACTAAATCTAAGTCGCCATAAACATCAGGCACCGGACGCCGAGTGAAATGGCCATAGGCAACCCATATAGTAGTGCCTCATACTCAGCTTCATTGTTTGAAGAGTCAAAGTGAATCTGGAGGACATAACTGAGCTTGTCTCCTCGTGGGGACACTAAAACCACTCCTGCACTAGAGCCATTCAACATCTTGGATCCATCAAAGAACATGGTCCAATGTTTCGACTGAATTTCAATCGGCTGTTGTTGTTCAGTCCACTCTGCGAGGAAGTCTGCAATTGCTTGAGTCTTAATGGCCTTCTTTGCCTCAAATTTGATATCCAAAGGAAGAGTTTCAATCGCCCACTTTGCCACTCGACCAGTTGCATCTCTATTATTCAGGATCTCTCACAATGGAGCATCACTGATGACTGATATTGAATGATCAGAGAAATAATGTGCAACCTTCTTCATGGTCAGGTAAATCTCATAAATAAGCTTCTAATAATGAGGATATATCTGCTTGGATGGGGTTAAGACTTCTGAGATGTAATACATGGGGCGCTGAACTTTGAAGGCTTTGCCTTCTTCTTCCCGCTCGACCGTGAGCAATGTGCTAACAACTTGTCATGTGGCTGCGATGTAAAGCAGCAGGGGCTCCTTGCTAACCGGAGCAGCAAGCATCAGCTGGGTGGAAAGCAGGGCTTTGAGCTCCTTAAATTCTACTTCAGCTTCGTCACTCCACTTGAATTTGTCAGATTTCTTCATCAGTCGGTAAAGAGGCAGCGTCTTTTCACCGAGGCGTGAGATGAATCGGCTCAAAGCGGCCAAGCAACCAGTAAGCTTCTGAACGTCATGCACGTGCACTGGGCGCTTCATTCGGAGGATTGTGCCAATCTTATCAGGGTTTGCATTGATCCCTCGTTCGGAAACAAGGAAACCGAGTAACTTTCTGCCTGGGACTCCAAATGTGCACTTAGATGGGTTAAGCTTTATATCATAGCTTCTCAGGTTGGCAAAGGTTTCAGCAAGGTCAGTCAGCAGGTCGGAACCTTTGCGTGACTTAACCACTATGTCATCCGCACTACTAAATCATGCGCATGAATGTGGCACCAGCATTCTTAAGGCCGAAGGGCATAGTAACATAGAAAAAACACCCAAACGGGGTGATAAAAGTTGTTTTTATCTCGTCGGGTCCATACAGTCGGATCTGATGGTACCTGGAATAAGCATCCAGGAAGGACAGTCGCTCACATCCCGCAGTTGAGTCGACAATCTGGTCGATGCGGGGTAGAGGAAAATGATCTTTCAGGCAGGTGCTACGTATTGAGCTTGCGTTGGTTTTCCCCGAAGAGGAGAGGATGATGTAGCAGAGTAGCGTAAGTATTTCCCTCAGTTTTTTAGAACCAAGGTATCAATCCAGTAGGAGGCCACGCGCAAGTCCCTTGTACCTACACAAAACAAATAGCTCCTCGCAACCAACGCGAATAGGGGTTGTCAATCCCTTCACGGTCACTTACGAGAGTGAGATCTGATAGAGATGATAGATAATATTTTTGGTATTTTTGGTATAAAGATGCAAGGTAAAATAAAAAGGCAAAGTAAAGAGCAAAGCAATAATAAAGCGTAGGAAGATTAATATGATGAAAATAGACCCGGGGGCCATAGATTTCACTAGTGGCTTCTCTCAAGAGCATAAGTATTTTACGGTGGGTGAACGAATTACTGTTGAGCAATTGACAGAATTGAGCATAGTTATGAGAGTATCTAGGTATCATCATGTATATAGGCATCATGTCCGAGACAAGTAGACCGACTCCTGCCTGCATCTACTACTATTTCTCCACTCATCGACCGCTATCCAGCATGCATCTAGAGTATTAAGTTAATGAAAACAGAGTAGCGCCTTAAGCAAGATGACATGATGTAGAGGAATAAATTCATGCAATATGATAAATACCCCATCTTGTTATCCTCGATGGCAAAAATACAATACGTGCCTTGCAACCCTTTTCATCCTTTGGGTAAGGACACCGCAAGATTGAACCCAAAGCTAAGCACTTCTCCCATTGCAAGAACTACCAATCTAGTTGGCCAAACCAAACGGATAATTCGAAGAGACTTGCAAAGATAACTCAATCATACATAAAAGAATTCAGAGAAGATTCAAATATTGCTCATAGATAATCTTGATCATAAACCCACAATTCATCGGTCTCAACAAACACGCCGCAAAAAGAAGATTACATCGAATAGATCTCCACGAGAGAGGGGGAGAACATTGTATTGAGATCCAAAAAGAGAGAAGAAGCCATCTAGCTACTAACTATGGACCCGACGGTCTGAGGTAAACTACTCACACTTCATCGGAAAGGCTATGATGTTGATGTAGAAGCCCTCCGTGGTGGAATCCCCTTCCGGCGGAGCTCCGGAACAGGCCCCAAGATGGCATCTCGTGGATACAGAAAGTTGCAGCAGTGGAATTAGGTTTTTGGCTTCGTATCTGATCAATTGGGGGTACGTAGGTATATATAGGAGGAAGGAGTACGTCGGTGGAGCTTTGAGGGGCCCACGAGGCAGGGGCGCGCCCTGGGGGGCGCCCTCCACCCTCGTGACCGCCTCGTGGCTTTCTTGACGGAGGGTCCAAGTCTCCTGGGTCTTATCTGATGAGAAAATCACGTTTCCAAAGATTTCATTATGTTTGGACTCCGTTTGATATTCCGTTTCTTCGAAACACTGAAATAGGCAAAAAAACAACAATTCTGGGCTGGGCCTCAATAGGTTAGTCCCAAAAGTAATATAAAAGTGGAAAATAAAGCCCAATATAGTCCAAAACAATAGATAATATAGCATGGAACAATCAAAAATTATAGATACGTTGGAGACGTATCAGGCATCCCCAAGCTTAATTCCTGCTCGTCCTCGAGTAGGTAAATGATAAAAAGAGAATTTTTGATGTGGAGTGCTACTTGGCATAACTTCAATGTAACTCTTCTTAATTGTAGTATGAATATTCAGATCCGAAAGATTCGAGACAAAAGTTCATATTGACATAAAAATAATAATACTTCAAGCATACTAACAAAGCAATCATGTCTTCTCAAAATAACATGGCCAAAGAAAGTTATCCCTACAAAATCATATAGTCTGGCTATGATCTACCTTCACCACACAAAGTATTTAAATCATGCACAACCCCGATGACAAGCCAAGGAATAGTTTCATACTTTTGACATTTTCAAGACTTTTTCAATCTTCACGCAATACATGAGCGTGAGCCATGGATATAGCACTATATGTGGAATAGAATGGTGGTTGTGGAGAAGACAAAAAGAGGGAAGATAGTCTCACATCAACTAGGCGTATCAACAGGCTATGGAGATGCCCATCAATAGATATCAATGTGAGTGAGTAGGGATTGCCATGCAACGGATGCACTAGAGCTATAAGTATATGAAAGCTCAACAAATGAAACTAAGTGGGTGTGCATCCAACTCGCTTGCTCATGAAGACCTAGGGCAATTTGAGGAAGCCCATCATTGAAATATACAAGCCAAGTTATATAATTAAAAATTCTCACAAGTAAATGAAAGTGACAAAACGAGAGACTCTCTATTATAAAGATCATGGTGCTACTTTGAAGCACAAGTGTGGTAAAAGGATAGTAACATTGTCCCTTCTCTCTTTTTCTCTCATTTTTTATTATTTTTTTATTGGGCATTTTCTCTTTTTTTTGGCCTTTTTTTATTTTTCGTCCGGAGGCTCATCCCAACTTGTGGGGGAATCATAATCTCCATCATCCTTTCCTCACTTGGGACAATGCTCTAAAAATGATGATCATCACACTTTTATTTTTCTTCCAACTCAATAATTACAACTCGATACTTAGAACAAAATATGAATCTATGTGAACGCCTCTGGCGGTGTACTGGGATATGCAATGATTCATAAGTGACATGTATGAAAGAATTATGAACGGTGGCTTTGCCACAAATACGATGTCAACTAAATGATCATGCTAAGCAATATGACAATGATGGAGCGTGTCATAATAAACTGAATGGTGGAAAGTTGCATGGCAATATATCTCGGAATGGCTATGGAAATGCCATGATAGGTAGGTATGGTGGCTGTTTTGAGGAAGGTATATGGTGGGTGTATGATACCGGCGAAAAGTGCGCGGTATTAGAAAGGCTAGCAATGGTGGAAGGGTGAGAAAAGTGTGTATAATCCATGGACTCAACATTAGTCATAAAGAACTCATATACTTATTGCAAAAATCTACAAGTTATCAAAGCAAAGTATTACGTGCATGCTCCTAGGGGGATAGATTGGTAGGAAAAGACCATCGCTCGTCCCCGACCGCCACTCATAAGGAAGACAATCAATAAATAAATCATGCTCCGACTTCATCACATAACGGTTCACCATACGTGCATGCTACGGGAATCACAAACTTTAACACAAATATTTCTCAAATTCACAGCTACTCAACTAGCATGACTCTAATATTACCACCTTCATATCTCAAAACAATTATCAAGCATCAAACTTTTCTTAGTATTCAACACACTCAAAAGAAAGTCTTACAAATCTTGAATACCAAGCATATTATTATTAAGCAAATTACCATGCTATTTAAGACTCTCAAAATAATCTAAGTGAAGCATGAGAGATCAATAGTTTCTTTAAAACAAATCCACCACCGTGCTCTAAAAGATATAAGTGAAGTACTAGAGCAAAACTATCAAGCTCAAAATATATAAGTGAAGCACATAGAGCAAAACTATCAAGCTCAAAAGATATAAGTGAAGCACATAGAGTATTCTAACAAATTCCAATTCATGTATGGCTCTCTCAAAAGGTGTGTATAGCAAGGATGATTGTGGTAAACTAACAAGAAAAGACGCAAATAATACAAGACGCCCAAGCAAAACACATATCATGTGGTGAATAAAATATAGCTCCAAGTAAAGTTACCGATGGAAGTGGATTTAAAGAGGGATGCCTTCCGGGCATCCCCAAGCTTTGACTTTTGGTGTCCTTGATTATCTTGGGGTGCCATGGGCATCCCCAAGCTTAGGCTCTTGCCACTCCTTGTTCCATAATCCATCAAAAGATTTCACCCAAAACTTGAAAACTTCACAACACAAAACTCAACAAAAATCTCGTAAGTCTGTTAGCTTAAAGAAAACAAAAGACCACTTCAAGGTACTGTAATGAACTCATTCTTTATTTATATTGGTGTTAAACCTACTGTATTTCAACTTCCCTATGGATCCTAAACTATTTTACTAGCCATAGATTCATCAAAATAAGAAAACAACACACGAAAAACAGAATCTGTCAAAAACAGAACAGTCTGTAGTAATCTGTAACTAACGCAAACTTCTGGAACTCCAAAAATTCAGCCAAAATAGGAAGACCTATGAAATTTTTTTATTGATCAGAAGCAATTGGAATCACTATTTTATCACGTCCTGGTGAGTTTTAACAATTGTTTTCGTGAACCAAAAGTTTCTGGAAATTACAGCAAGACCAAATAACTATTATCCAAGAAGATCCTATAGGTTTAACTTGGCAAAAACACTAATTAAAACAAAAAACCACATCTAAACAGAAGGTAGATGGATTATTTATTCCTAAACAGAAACAAAAACTAAAAACTAAAAATAAAATTGGGTTGCCTCCCAACAAGCGCTATCGTTTAACGCCCCTAGCTAGGCATAAAAGCAAGGATAGATCTAGGTATTGCCATCTTTGGTGGGCAATTCTTCAATGAGACATCTACCATCCTTAGAAATTTCTTTCTTTCTAGTAATTATCAAACTTTTAGGCAAAGATCAAGAAATTCATTCGTAGCAAATGGTTCCTTAATGATAGCAAAAAGATTGGGATGAATACTTATAGTTTTAAGATCCGCGGTTTCCTTACTAGAGGATTCACCCTTATTTTTAGGAACATACATGAGCTTAGCAACTTTAGTAGGAGGACTTGGAGTATTTTTTTTGGAAGAAAAAGCGGTTCCCAAGTTGGTAATAATACCCTCAAGTTTATCAATTCTAGAGGAATCTTGATTTATTTTCTCATTAACTATGGGTTCCTTCTCCTTAATATTTTTCAAAGTTACTCCTACCTTAGATCCATATTGGGTAATTTGATTGTGGATCTTTTTATCTAGATTTTCAATTAACTCAACGGTAGCAACTTTATTTTCGATAATCTCAAGTCTTTGCATTACATGCTCCAAAGTCAACATAGTTCCATTAACCAAGAGAGGTGGTGAGCCAAATAAATCTATCATAGCATTATAAGAATAAAAAGTATGGCTACCCAAGAAATTCCCTCCGGTAATGGTATCAAGGATATATCTATACCAAGGATTACCACCTACATAAAAATTGCGGAGAAGAACTGAAGTAGATTGCTTCCTGGTAGATCAATTTTGAGCATTGCAAATTCTATACCAAGCGTCTTTTAGATTTTCTCCCTCCCTTTGCTTAAAATTTAGATCTTCATTCTCGGGAGATAACGGAGAAGATACAAGACTAGCCATAATGACAAGCAAGCGAGAAAAAGGCAAACGAAAAGAGAGGAGGAGATTGGGAAAGAGAGGGCGAATAAAACGGCAAGGGTGAAGTGGGGGAAAGGAAAACGAGAGGCAAATGGCAAATAATGTAATGCGAGAGATAAGGGATTGTGATGGGTACTTGGTATGTTGACTTTTGCGTAGACTCCCCGGCAACGGCGCCAGAAATCCTTCTTGCTACGTCTTGAGCTTGCGTTGGTTTTACCCGAAGAGGAGAGGATGATGCAGCAGAGTAGCGTAAGTATCTCCCTCAGTTTTTGAGAACCAAGGTATCAATCCAGTAGGAGGCCACGCGCAAGTCCCTCGTACCTACATAAAACAAATAGCTCCTCGCAACCAACGCGAATAGGGGTTGTCAATCCCTTCACAGTCACTTACGAGAGTGAGATCTGATAGAGATGATAGATAATATTTTTGGTATTTTTGGTATAAAGATGCAAGCTAAAATAAAAAAGCAAAGCAATAATAAAGCGTAGGAAGATTAATATGATGAAAATAGACCCGGGGGCCATAGGTTTCACTAGTGGCTTCTCTCAAGAGCATAAGTATTTTACGGTGGGTGAACGAATTACTGTTGAGCAATTGACAGAATTGAGCATAGTTTTGAGAGTATCTAGGTATGATCATGTATATAGGTATCACGTCCGAGACAAGTAGACCGACTCCTGCCTGCATCTACTACTATTACTCCACTCATCGACCGCTATCCAGCATGCATCTAGAGTATTAAGTTAATGAAAACAGAGTAACGCCTTAAGCAAGATGACATGATGTAGAGGAATAAATTCATGCAATATGATAAATACCCCATCTTGTTATCCTCGATGGCAACAATACAATACGTGCCTTGCAACCCTTTCTGTCATTGGGTAAGGACACCGCAAGATTGAACCCAAAGCTAAGCACTTCTCCCATTGCAAGAACTACCAATCTAGTTGGCCAAACCAAACGGATAATTCGAAGAGACTTGCAAAGATAACTCAATCATACATAAAATAATTCAGAGAAGATTCAAATATTGCTCATAGATAATCTTGATCATAAACCCACAATTCATCGATCTCAACAAACACGCCGCAAAAAGAAGATTACATCGAATAGAACTCCACGAGAGAGGGGGAGAACATTGTATTGAGATCCAAAAAGAGAGAAGAAGCCATCTAGCTACTAACTATGGACCCGAAGGTTTGAGGTAAACTACTCACACTTCATCGGAGAGGCTATGATGGTGATGTAGAAGCCCTCCGTGGTGGAATCCCCTTCTGGCGGAGCTCCGGAACAGGCCCCAAGATGGGATCTCGTGGATACAGAAAGTTGCGGCGGTGGAATTAGGTTTTTGGCTCCGTAACTGATCTGTTGGGGGTATGTAGGTATATATAGGAGGAAGCAGTACGTCGGTGGAGTTCGAGGGGCCCACGAGGCAGGGGCGCGCATACTGGGGGCGTCCTCCACCTCGTGACCGCCTCGTGGCTTTCTTGACGGAGGGTCCAAGTCTCTTGGGTCTTATCGATGAGAAAATCACGCTCAAGATTTCATTCCGTTTGGACTCGTTTGATATCCCGTTTCTTCAAACACCGAAATAGGCAAAAACAGCAATTCAGGCTAGGCCTCCGGTTAATAGGTTAGTCCCAAAAGTAATATAAAAGTGGAAAATAAAGCCCAATATAGTCCAAAACAATAGATAATATAGCATGGAGCAATCAAAAATTATAGATACGTTGGAGACGTATCAGCAGGCCCGATTGATGTATTTGAAGTCAATGCACATTTGAAGTGAATTGTCTTTCTTGGGAACCATAACGACATTGGCGAGGTATATCTCGCGGATGAACTCAACAGCAAGGAGCCGAGCCACTTCTTCACCAATGGCCTTTCTCTTCTCCGTGGCGGATCGACGGAGGTACTCTTTGACGGGTTTAACTTTTGGATCGACTCGCAAATGGTGCTCAGCCAGTCCCCTGGGTACACCTGGCATGTCAAATGGTTTCCATGCAAAGATGTCCCAGTTCTCACGGAGGAACTGGATGTGCGCTTCTTCCTATTTGTTGTCGAGCGTCATTGAGATATGAGTCGGAGCAGCATTGGGATCGGTCAGGTGAACATGGACTGGCTTGGTCTCTCCGGCCGACTGAAATGCGGACTCTGAGGCTGGTCTCTTAGCATGCAGCAAATCACTCGGATCTGCCATCTTCCGATATTCTTGGAACTCTACTGCTGCCATCTGCTCATCTGCTATTTTTGCTCCATCTTGAAGACAATCTTCTGCTCTCGGGTGGTTACCGGAAACCGTTATTACGCCTCTAGGGCCAGGCATCTTCATCTTGAGATAAACATAGCACGGTCGAGCCATAAAGCTAGCATAAGCAGGTCTGCCCAGAATGGCATGATATGCACTCTAGAAATCCACTACCTCAAATGTCAACTTCTCCTTGCGGAAATTCTTCTCCTCGCCGAAAACCACATCGAGAGTGATCTGGCCGAGTGATTCGGCTTTCTTTCCTGGCATGATCCCATGGAACTGCATGTTACTCTCGCTGAGTTTGGACATCGGGATGCCCATTCCTTTGAGAGCTTCAGCATACAGAATATTCAGACCACTACCACCATCCATCAGGACCTTAGTCAGTCGGGTGCCCCCCACGACTGGGTCGACCACCAGCGCCTGCCGCCCAGGGGTAGCTACGCGTGTCGGGTGGTCGGACTAGTTGAATGTAATGGGAACCTTTGACCACTTCAGATATCTTGGTGTTGCCGGAGCAACCATGTTTACCTCCTTGTTAATGACCTTCAGTCGACTTTTGCTCTCTATATCGGCAAAAGTCACCAAGGTGGCATTAACATTGGGATAACCACTGTCATCGTCCTTATCTTCTTCTTCCTTCTCAGGCTCTTTGTCCTTATCATTGGGTTTACTTTCTCGGGAGATCTGAATAAGGAGTCGACATTGTCGAGTGGTATGCTTGGGGAGAATCAGATCCCCCTCCTCATCCTTCTTGGTGTGAATATGACACGGCAAATCCAACACATCATTTCTTCCTGATCTTTTACCTTCTTAGGGGTCCAGGGCCCTTTAGGTTTCCCTTTGAACTTTCCTTGATTTAACACTGCTGCCTTGGCAGGACCTGCTGCCTCGGCCTATCGCTTCTGCTTCCGACTGGAATTTACACCTCCGGTGTCCTGGGCGACTGTTTTGTGCTTGCCACTCCAGAGTCGGTCTTCCCCTTTGCTGTTAGCGTATTTGGTAGCAATCTCCATCATCCGAGTCAAAGACATATCCTGTCCGACCAAATTTCAGGACGAGTTCTCTGGAGCGAACGCCTTCCTTGAAAGCACAGACTGCTTGGTGATCTGACACATTTTCCACTATGTGGTGCAGAGTGATCCATCTCTAGATATAGTCTCTCAGGGTTTCATTCGGTTTCTACACACAATGCTGCAACTCTGATAGACCGGCAGGTCTCTTGCAAGTGCCCTCAAACGTTCTGGTGAACACTCGGGCTAACTCATCCCAACTCAAAATACTCCAAGTGGCCAACTGAGTCAGCCAAGCTCTGGCAGACCCTTCAAGCATCAGAGGAAGGTGCTTCATGGCCACCTCATTGCTGCCGCCACCGATGTGCACAGCCACTCGGTAGTCTTCGAGCCAAGTATCGGGCTTTGACTCGCCTGTAAACTTACGGAGGCCAGTCGCCAGTCTGAAGTTATGGGGTATCTCAGCAGCTCGGATGGCCCTTCCGAATCATTCGGGGCCGGAAACATGGACTCTGCCCCCACTGGGTCTGTCCCGATCCAACCCTTCTCTGTATGCTCTATTCCGGTCGACCAAACCTTGCACAAGGACGGACCTTGCGTCAAAGCCAGGTTCTCGGGTCGATCGAACTCTCTGGTCATTCTCAGACGGACGCTTTGTCGCTAAGGTCGGGCGCGATGACCCGTCCCTCAGAAGGGGCGAAGGGGCGAAGGCGCTCGACGGTAGTTGTCGCGGGCGTACTCACGATCATATTCGCCATGAGCTCTTCCTAGGTACCGATCCTGGCGGTGATAATGGCCTCCCTATCGCAAAGGGGACCTAGGACTGTGAGCCGACTGAATGGTATCTGCTCTCACCAATCTGCTGTGGATTCTGTTCCGCGACTAGGAAACAGCGGAGTTCTGGTCTCCCGCTGCTCGGAGCAATGTTCTGATCTGCTCCAGGCCTCTCCCAGCTTCTGAACGAGACGGCTGAATGATGTCTACTACACAACCTTCTACTTGTAGACGTTTGTTGGGCCTGCAAGTGCACAGGTTTGTAGGACAGTAGCAAATTTCCCTCAAGTGGAAGACAAAAGGTTTATCAATCCGTGGGAGGCGTAGGATGAAGATGGTCTCTCTCAAACAACCCTGCAACCAAATAACAAAGAGTCTCTTGTGTCCCCAACACACCCAATACAATGGTAAATTGTATAGGTGCACTAGTTGAGCGAAGAGATGGTGATACAAGTGCAATATGGATAGTAGATGTAAGTTTTTGTAATCTGAAAATATAAAAACAGCAAGGTAACTAATGATAAAAGTGAGCGTAAACGGTATTGCAATGATAGGAAACAACGCATAGGGTTCATACTTTCACTATTGCAAGTTCTCTCAACAATAATAACATAGATAGATCATATAACAATCCCTCAACATGCAACAAACAGTCACTCCAAAGCCACTAATAGCGGAGAACAAACAAAGAGATTATGGTAGGGTACGAAACCACCTCAAAGTTATTCTTTCGGATCGATCTATTCAAGAGTTCGTACTAGAATAACACCTTAATACACAAATCAACGGAAACCCTAATGTCACCTAGATACTCCATTCTCACCTCAAGTATCCGTGGGCATGATTATACGATATGCATCACACAATCTCAGATTCATCCAACCAACACAAAGTACTTCAAAGAGTGCCCCAAAGTTTCTACCGGAGAGTCAAGACGAAAACGTGTGCCAACCCCTATGCATAGGTTCATGGGTGGAACCCGCAAGTTGGTCACCAAAACATACATCAAGTGGAATGTGAAATCCCATTGTCACCACAGATAAGCACGGCAAGACATACATCAAGTGTTCTCAAATCCTTAAAGACTCAATCCGATAAGATAACTTCAAAGGGAAAACTCAATCCATTACAAGAGAGTAGAGGGGGAGAAACATGATAAGATCCAACTATAATAGCAAAGCTCGCGATACATCAAGATCGTGCCAACGAGAACACGAGAGAGAGAAAGATAAAACACATAGCTACTGGTACATACCCTCAGCCCCGAGGGTGAACTACTCCCTCCCCATCATGGAGAGCGCCGGTTTGATAAAGCTGGCCACCTGATGAGGGATTCCCCCTCCGGCAGGGTGCCGGAACAGGCTCCTGAGAGGTTTTTGGTGGCTACAGAGGCTTGCGGCGGAGGAACTCCCGATCTATCTTCATATTCGATGTTTTTAGGGTACGTAGGCTTATATAGGCGAAAGAAGTCGGTCGGGGGAGCCTCGAGGGGCCCACGAGAGGTTAGGGCGCGCCCAGGGGGGTGGGCGCGCCCCCCTGTCTCGTGGCCTCCTCGATGATCCACTGGCTTGCACTCCAAGTTCATGTGATTGGTTCTGTTCCAAAAATAACTTTTCCGAAGGTTTCATTCCGTTTGGACTCCGTTTGATATTCCTTTTCTTCGAAATACCGAAACAGGCAATGAAACAGCAATATGGGCTGGGCCTCTGGTTAATAGGTTAGTCCCAAAAATGATATAAATGTGTAAAATAAAGCCCATAAACATCCAAAAGGGTAATATAATAGCACGGAACAATCAAAAATTATAGATACGTTGGAGACGTATCACTGAATAGACTCTGCAATACATGCAGCGGCTACTAAATTCTGAATCAGTGTAGAGAATACCTGGGATTCCGGCGGAAACAACTGTCGTGGACGTCTACTCAATTCAGGAATCAGTCGACGAGCACGCTCGTCGAGAGAATGTTGGAGATTCTCCAGTCGAGTGCGCTCAACCAGAGTGGCCAGGCGCACCGCCTCCAAGGCCCGGGCCTCAGCGGTTTCCCCTATGATGGGGATCTGGAGAGCCTCCACGTTGCGGCGGTGCAGCTCCTCCATCTGCTGCGAGCTGAGAGGTTGGGGCTGGTACTCTTCATGGTCGAGTGACGGACCAGCGCTTCTGCCGTCGTCGCCGCTGCGACGGAAGCCAGGCGGACCGCGATGGGAGTCGACCATGAGGACCTCCGCCGCGGGATCACAACTCCCGCTCTCAGAAAGAGTATCTGCGAAATCAGTCGACAGGTCGACCGATCCACGAGAATGCATGTCGAGCTCAATAGCCGTGACTTCGGGGTGAAGGCCTGACGAGCCACCACGTGTCTCACCCATCGTTGGAGCAGCGAACGACCAGACCACTTGCGGCGGTGTCCAGCGGAGTGAGTCGACAACACGATGACCGACTGGTATGGTGAAGACGTCTGCCTGAGGAGGACACCACAGGAACTCGCGCGGAAGTGCGCCGAGCCGCGAGCCAGGAGGGCCTCGACGTCGAGGGGAGCCTCCTGGAGCCAGGCGGAGTCGTCGGTGACAAAAATGAGCGCGCCGAGCCGGAACTCGTGGCCTATGACCAAATCGCCACCAGAAACCATGCTGATGAAGGTCGAAGAAAACGCAACCTCGCCGGAAGTCGCTAAGACGCTTTGCCCAACGGTGGGCGCCAACTGTCGTCGTACTAACTCTGACAGTAAGTATAGGGGGTACGAATCAGGAGGCAAGGTCCTAGCTACGGAGAGATTGTACGCAAGTGTTTTACAAGTTCAGGTCCCTCTCGGAGGAGGTAAAAGCCCTACATCTCGGTGCCCGGAGGCGGTCGACTAGAATATATGAGTGTGTGAGTGTTGCAGGGGGTGCGAACCCTTGTGCTAGAGGAGGGGGGTGGCCTATATAGAGTTCGCCAGTACCCCAGCCATCCCCCGTTATAGAGGGTTCAATGTACATAAAGATTGGAGCGTTACTGGTAACGCCAGCCTTAAGTGCCTTTAATGACCTTAAAGAATACGGAGTGAATGCTCACCCGTTGCTGTTCTGAGTGACTTCTGGTCTTCAGTAGTTCGATTGGTTTCTTGTATGGTCGAGTGGTTGACTGGTCGTGTGACTTCGGTAAGGAGGGGTACCCGAGTGGTTCATTGGTCGAGTGGATTACACTCGACACCTTTATTGGGTACTCCCTGTTGTCTCTTGAGCTTCTTTGATAAACGGGATCACATCATTAGAGAATGATGTGATTGACTTGACCCATTCCGTTAGCTTAGCACTTGATCGTTTAGTATGTTGCTATTGCTTTCTTCATGACTTATACATGTTCCTATGACTATGAGATTATGCAACTCCCGAATACCGGAGGAACACTTTGTGTGCTACCAAACGTCACAACGTAACTGGGAGATTATAAAGGTGCTCTACCGGTGTCTCCAATGGTACTTGTTGAGTTGGCATAGATCGATATTAGGATTTGTCACTCCAATTGTCGGAGAGGTATCTCTGGGCCCTCACGGTAATGCACATCACTATAAGCCTTGCAAGCGATGTGACTAATGAGTTAGTTGCGGGATGATGCATTACGGAACGAGTAAGGAGACTTGCCGGTAATGAGATTGAGCTAGATATTGAGATACCGACGATCGAATCTCGGGAAAGTAACATACCGATGACAAAGGGAACAACATATGTTGTTATGCGGTTTTACCGATAAAGATCTTCTTAGAATATGTGGGAGCTAATATGAGCATCCAGGTTCCGCTATTGGTTATTGACCGGAGATGTGTCTCGGTCATGTCTACATAGTTCTCGAACCCGTAGGGTCCGCACGCTTAACGTTCGGTGACGATTTATATTATGAGTTATGTGATTTGATGACCGAAGTTTGTTCAGAGTCCCGGATGAGATCGGGGACATGATGAGGAGTCTCGAAATGATCGAGACGTAAAGATTGATATATTGGACGACTATATTCGGACATCGGAAAGGTTTCGAGTGATTCGGGTATTTATCGGAGTACCGGAGAGTTACGGGAATTCGCCGGGGAGTATATGGGACTTATTGGGCTTTAAGGGAGAGAGAGAGGCAGGACGCGCGCCCCCAAGGCCTAGTCCGAATTGGACTAGGGGGAGGGGCGGCGCCCCCTCCTTCCTTCTCTTCTCTCTTCCCTTTCCTTGACTCCTACTCCTACTACATGGAAGGGGGGAATCCTACTCCCGGTGGGAGTAGGACTCCCCAGGGCGCGCCACAGAGAGGGTCGGCCCCTCCCCTTCCACTCCTTTATATACGGGGAGGGGGGCACCCCATAGACACACAAGTTGATCATTGATCTCTCTTAGCCGTGTGCGGTGCTCCCTCCACCACAATCCACCTCGGTAATATCGTAGCGGTGCTTAGGCGAAGCCCTGCGTCGGTAGAATCATCAACACCGTCATCACGCCGTCGTGTTGACGGAACTCTCCCGCGAAGCTCTGCTAGATCGTGAGTTCGTGGGATGTCACCGAGCTGAACGTGTGCAGAACTCGGAGGTGCCGTGCGTTCGGTACTTGGATCGGTCGGATCGTGAAGACATACGACTACATCAACCGCGTTATCACAACGCTTCCGCTTACGGTCTACGAGGGTATGTGGACGACACTCTCCCCTCTCGTTGCTATGCATCACCATGATCTTGCGTGTGCGTAGGAATTTTTTTGAAATTACTACGTTCCCCAACAGAAGGAGGAGACGTCCCCGGGCTGTACGTGTGTTGAACGCAGAGGCGATGTCCGTTCGGCGCTAGATCGGATCTTCCGCGATTTGAATCACCGCGATTATGACTCCATCATCCGCGTTCTTGTAACGCTTTTGTTTCACGATCTTCGAGAGGTATGAAGATGCACTCCCTCTCTCTCGTTGCTAGCATCTCCTAGATTGATCTTGGTGACACGTAGGAAAATTTTGAATTATTGCTACGTTCCCCAACAATCTTGACTCCGGAGCGACAGTGCCGGAACCACCTCCGCTGGGTATGACCGGCGTGGCTATGCTTGAAGTCAGGATCACCACGATGACTGTAGTGGCCGCACTCAGATCAGAACGGCAGCCATGGTATATGATCAAGCCTTTATTATCGTCCTCTAAATTTGGGATCATGTGCATCTGCAAGAGAAAGAGCATGAGAGCCTAAGAGGGTAGTACAACGTTATGAACAAGTTGATATTTATTTATCCATGGAATTGATCTGATGCTAAGCTGATGCCACATAAAAGGTTAACTAAGTTCTTATCTCGAATATGTCATGATGTTACGGTTCAATTATTTTCACCTCTCTAGCCACTATGCACGGAAGGTGTTTGCTAATTTGCACAATGATCTTTTCTGATAAAATACGCTAATATTACCTTCATTTTTTCACGTTTTATTGATGTCCTCTTATTAATACCTTCTATAATCAAAGCTGATATGTATTTGTTCATCTAAGTATCTAACTGCAGGTGGAAGAATAAGATTCAGTGTGTGCAACGGCAACAATAAATGACATGTCATTAGGGAGACTTCTGACAACTGAACCCTGCATTTTTTTCGCATTAGTACAAGTGTTCTGCTGCATTACTCAACTATGCGCGATGAAGATGATATAGGGTATGGACTAGACAATTTATTCAGTTCTTTTTCAAGAAGGTGTGCAGATTGGGCATCAAAGTAGACGACAAAGGATGACAAACGATGACATTATGCACCTTACAACTTAAAAATTGATTGATACTTTCTATTTTATAGTGATGTGATCGTCAGCGAGAATTTTTTTTGACTGAATTTGTTTCATTAAAGTGAAGTTGTTCGGACTTTTCTTTGAATGTTTATTTTAGTTGCGTAAAAAAGCATTGTGAGCAATGTTTTTTTGAACAGATTATGAGTAATGTTTGGTTCCATGCACGACCAAGGAATGAACCCAAAGCAAATTATAACACTCAGATTCATGGTTTAGGAGCAGGAAAGCACACTTCCATCTTTGTGATATTCTCGTACATAATACTAACACTACATACATAATCTCTCAATTGTGTAGATGTGTCATCAGTAGCATTTCTCTAATTTGAAGGATATATGCCCTAGAGGCAATAATAAAGTTATTATTTATTTCCTTATTTCATGATAAATGTTTATTATTCATGCTAGAATTGTATTAACCGGAAACTTAGTACATGTGTGAATACATAGACAAAACAGAGTGTCACTAGTATGCCTCTACTTGACTAGCTCGTTAATCAAAGATGGTTAAGTTTCCTAGCCATAGATATGAGTTGTCATTTGATAAACGGGATCACATCATTAGAGAATGATGTGATTGACTTGACCCATTCCGTTAGCTTAGCACATGGTCATTTAGTATGTTGCTATTGTTTTCTTCATGACTTATACATGTTCCTATGACTATGAGATTATGCAACGCCCAAATACCGGAGGAACACTTTGTGTTCTACCAAACGTCACAACGTAACTGGGTGACTATAAAGGTGCTCTACAAGTGTCTCCAATGGTACTTGTTGAGTTGGCATAGATCGAGATTAGGATTTGTCACTACGATTGTCAGAGAGGTATCTCTGGGCCCTCTCGGTAATGCACATCACTATAAGCCTTGCAAGCAATGTGACTAATGAGTTAGTTGCGGGATGATGCATTACGGAACGAGTAAAGAGACTTGCCGGTAACGAGATTGAGATAGGTATTGAGATACCGACGATCGAATCTCGGGCAAGTAACATACCGATGACAAAGGGAACAACGTATGTTGTTATGCGGTTTGACCGATAAAGACCTTCGTAGAATATGTGGGAGCCAATATGAGCATCCAGGTTCCGCTATTGGTTATTGACCGGAGATGTGTCTCGGTCATGTCTACATAGTTCTTGAACCCGTAGGGTCCGCACGCTTAACGTTCGGTGACGATTTATATTATGAGTTATGTGATTTGATGACCTAAGTTTGTTCGGACTCCCGGATGAGATCGGGGACATGACGAGGAGTATCGAAATGGTCGAGACGTAAAGATCGATATATTGGACGACTATATTCGGACATCGGAAAGGTTCCGAGTGATTCGGGTATTTATCAGAGTACCGGAGAGTTACGGGAATTCGCCGGGGAGTATATGGGCCTTATTGGTCTTTAAGGGAGAGAGAGAGAGAGAGAGGCAGGCCGTGCGCCCCCAAGGCCTAGTCCGAATTGGACTAGGGGAGGGGCGGCGCCCCCTCCTTCCTTCTCTTCTCTCTTCCCTTTCCTTGACTCCTACTCCTACTACATGGAAGGGGGGAATCCTACTCCCGGTGGGAGTAGGACTCCCCAGGGCACGTCATAGAGAGGGCCGGCCCCTCCCCTCCTCCACTTCTTTATGTACGGGGACGGGGGCACCTCGTAGACACACAAGTTGATCATTGGTCTCTCTTAGTCGTGTGTGGTGCCCCCCTCCATCATAATCCACCTCGGTAATATCGTAGCGGTGCTTAGGTGAAGCCCTGCGTCGGTAGCATCATCAACACTGTCATCACGCCGTCGTGTTGATGGAACTCTCCCGCAAAGCTCTGCTGGATCGTGAGTTCGTGGGACTTCACCGAGCTGAACGTGTGCAGAACTCGGAGGTGCCTTGCGTTCGGTACTTGGATCGGTCGGATCGTGAAGACGTACGACTACATCAACCGCGTTGTCATAATGCTTCCGCTTACGGTCTATGAGGGTACATGGACGACACTCTCCCCTCTCATTGGTATGCATCACCATGATCTTGCGTGTGCGTAGGAATTTTTATGAAATTACTACATTCCCCAATAGTGGCATCCGAGCCAGGTTTATGCGTAGATGTTATATGCACGAGTAGAACACAAATGAGTTGTGGCCGATACAAGTCATACTGCTTACCAGCATGTCATAGTTTGGTTCGGCGGTATTGTTGGATGAAGCGGCCCGGACCGACATTACGCGTGCGCTTACACGAGACTGGTTCTACCGACGTGCTTTGCACACAGGTGGCTGGCGGCTGTCAGTTTCTCCAACTTTAGTTGAACCGAGTGTGGCTACGCCCGGTCCTTGTTGAAGGTTAAAACAACACTAACTTGACGAAATATCGTTGTGGTTTTGATGCGTAGGTAAGAACGGTTCTTGCTCAGCTTGTAGCAGCCACGTAAAACTTGCAACAACAAAGTAGAGGACATCTAACTTGTTTTTGCAGGGCATGTTGTGGTGTGATATGGTCAAGACGTGATGAGATATAAGTTGTTTTATGAGATGATCATGTTTAGTTGAAGTTATCGGCAACTGGCAGAAGCCTTATGGTTGTCTCTTTATTGCATAAGATACAAGCGCCAAATAATTGCTTTACTTTATCGCTAAGCGATAGCAATAGTTGCAAGAGAAATAGTTGGCGAGACGACCATGTGACGACATATTGATATAGATCAAGATGATGGAGATCATGGTGTCATGCTGGTGATGATGGAGATCATGACCATGCTTTGGAGATGGAGATCAAAGGCACAAGATGATGATGGCCATATCATATCACATATTTTGATTACATGTGATGTTTATCTTTTATACATCTTATTTTGCTTAGTTCGGCGGTAGCATTATAAGATGATCTCTCCCTAAATTTCAAGGTATAAGTGTTCTCCCTGAGTATGCACCGTTGCCAAAGTTCGTTGTGCCAAGACACCACGTGATGATCGGGTGTGATAAGCTCAACGTTCACCTACAACGGATGCAAGCTAGTTTTGCACACGCAGAAATACTCGGGTTAAACTTGACGAGCCTAGCATATGCAGATATGGCCTCAGAACACTGGAGACCGAAAGGTCGAGCGTGAATCATATAATAGATATGATCAACATAGTGATGTTCACCATTGTAAACTACTCCATCTCACGTGATGATCGGACATGGTTTAGTTGGTTTGGATCACGTGGTCACTTAGATGATTAGAGGGATGTCTACTTAAGTGGGAGTTCTTAAGTAATATGATTAATTGAACTTTAATTTATCATAAACTTAGTCCTGATAGTATTTTACAAATAATGTTGTAGATAAATAGCTCGCATTGTTGCTTCCCTATGTTTTTGTATGTGTTCCTAGAGAAAACTAAGTTGAAAGATGATAGTAGCAATGATGCGGACTGGGTCAGTGATCTGAGGTTTATCCTCATTGCTGCACAGAAGAATTATGTCCTGATGCACCGCTAGGTGACAGACCTATTGCAGGAGCAGATGCAGACATTATGAATGTTTGGCTAGCTCAATATGAAGACTACTTGATAGTTTAGTGCACCATGCTTAACAGCTTAGAATCAGGACTTCAAAGACGTTTTGAACGTCATGGACCATATGAGATGTTCCAGGAGTTGAAGTTAATATTTCAAGCAAATACCCGAGTTGAGAGATATTAAGTCTCCAACAAGTTCTATAGCTAAAAGATGGAGGAGAATAGCTCAAGCAGTGAGCATGTGCTCAGATTGTCTGGGTACCACAATCGCTTGAATTAAGTGGGAGTTAATCTTCTAGATGAGATAGTGATTGACAGAGTTCTCTAGTCACCATCACCGAGTTAGTAGAACTTCGTGATGAACTATAGTATGCAAGGGATGACAAAAATGATTCTCGAGATTTTCATAATGATGAAATCGATGAAGGTAGAAATCAAGAAAGAGCATCAAGTGTTGATGATTAACAAGACCACTAGTTTCAAGAAAAGGGCAAAGGGAAAGAAAGGGAACTTCATGTAGAATGGCAAGCAAGTTGTCACTTCTATGAAGAAGCCCAAAGCTAGACTAAAGCCTGAAACTGAGTGCTTCTACTGCAAAGGAAATGGGCACTGGAAGCGGAAATGCCCTGAATATTTGGTGGATAAGAAGGATGGCAAAGTGAACAAGGGTATATTTGATATACAGGTTATTGATGTGTACCTTACTAGTGTTTATAGTAGCCCCTGGGTATTTGATACTTGTTCGATTGCTAAAAAAATAGTAATCGAAATAGGAGTTACAGAATAAACAGAGACTAGTTGAGGGTGAAGTGACGATGTGTGTTGGAAGTGGTTCCAAGATTGATATGATCATCATCGCACACTCCCTATACTTTCGAGATTAGTGTTAAACCTAAATAAATGTTATTTGGCATTTGCGTTGAGCATGAATATGATTTGATCATGTTTATTGCAATACGGTTATTCATTTAAAGTCAGAGAATAATTCTTGTTCTATTTACATGAATAAAACCTTCGATGGTCATACACCCAATGAAAATAGTTTGTTGGATCTCGATCGTAGTGATACACATATTCATAATATTGATGCCAAAAGATGCAAAGTTGATAATGATAGTGCAACTTATTTGTGGCACTGCCGTTTGGGTCATATCGGTGTAAAGCGCATGAAGAAACTCCATAAAGATGGATTTTTGGAATCACTTGGTTATGAATCATTTGATGCTTGCGAACCGTGCCTTTCTGGCAAGATGACTAAAACTCCGTTCTCCGGAACAATGGAACGAGCTACTGTCTTATTGGAAATAATAAATACCGATGTATGTTGTCCAATGAGTGTTGATGCTCGTGGCGGGTATCGTTATTTTCTGACCTTCACAGATGATTTGAGCAGATATGAGTATATCTACTTAATGAAACACAAGTCTGAACCATTTGAAAAGTTCAAAGAATTTCAGAGTGAAGTGGAGAATCATCGTAACAAGAAATAAAGTTTCTACAATCTGATAGTAGAGGAGAATATTTGAGTTACGAGTTTGGCCTTCATTTAAAAACAATGTGGAATAGTTTCACAGCTCACGCCACATGGAACACCACAGCGTAATGGTGTGTCCGAACGTCGTAACCGCACTTTATTGGATATGGTGCCATCTATGATGTATCTTACCGATTCACCACTATCATTTTGGGGTTATGCATTAGAGACAGTTGCATTCACTTTAAATAGGGCACCATCAAAATCCGTTGAGACGACATCTTATGAACTGTGGTTTGGCAAGAAACCAACGTTGTCGTTTCTTAAAGTTTGGGGCTGCGATGCTTATGTGAAAAAGTTTCAACCTCATAAGCTCGAACCCAAATCGGAGAAGTGCGTCTTCATAGAATACCCAAAGGAAACAGTTGGGTACACCTTCTATCACAGATCCGAAGGCAAGATATTCGTTGCTAAGATGGATCCTTTCTAGAGAAGGAGTTTCTCTCGAAAGAAGTGAGTGGGAGGAAATTAGAGCTTGATAAGGTAATTGTACCTTCTCCCCAATTGGAAAGTAGTTCATCACAGAAATCAGTTCCAGTGTTTCCTACACTAATTAGTGAGGAAGCTAATGATGATGATCATGAAACTTCAGATCAAGTTACTACAGAACCTCGTAGGTCTTCCAGAGTACGGTCCGCACAAGAGTGGTACGGTAATCCTGTTCTGGAAGTCATGTTACTAGACCATGATGAACCTACGAACTATGAGGAAGCGATGATGAGCCCAGATTCCGCGAAATGGCTTGAAGGCCATGAAATCTGAGATAGGATCCATGTATGAGAACAAAGTGTGGACTTTGGTGGACTTGCCCAATGATCGGCAAGCCATAGAAAATAAATGGATCTTCAAGAGGAAGACGGACGTTGATAGTAGTGTTGCTATCTACAAAGTTCGACTTGTCGCAAAAGATTTTCGACAAGTTCAAGGTGTTGACTACAATGAGATTTTCTCAACTGTAGCGATGCTTAAGTCTGTCCGAATCAAGTTAGCAATTGCCACATTTTACGAAATCTGGCAAATGGATGTCAAAACTGCATTCCTAAATGGATTTCTTAAAGAAGAGTTGTATATGATACAACAAGAAGGTTTTGTCAATCCTAAAGGTGCTAACAAAGTGTGTAAGCTCCAGTGATCCATCTATGGACTGGTGCAAGCATCTCGGAGTTGGAATATACGCTTTGATGAGTTGATCAAAGCATATAGTATTATACAGACTTGCGGTGAAGCCTGTATTTACAGGAAACACTAGTAAAAAAAGGGTCAAATGTGAGACACATTAGTCCCGGTTTGCATTTGAGCCGTCACTAATGTGTCCATTAGTGCCGGTTCAAATGGCTAGGCAGGAGGAGATCTTTAGTACCGGTTCAGTGAGAACCTTTAGTACCGCTTCATGCCACGAACCGGTACTAAAGATGATGGGGCCCGGCCACCACCTTTAGTACCAGTTCATGGGACAAACCGGTAGTAAAGAGGTTGTGGCAGGCTGTTTTTAGTCCCATCTCGCTCCCCTAGCAAGATTTTTACCACCTTAAATATGTTACTTCTCAAACTATCACAAGCATTTGGTCTTCATTGAACTCTGTGTGTATAATTTGTGGACTCAATATGAGTCTTCACCGGTTTCTAAACTGTTGAGGACTCATATTGACAATTCAGATTGTACACAAAAAGATCATTGATAATCAATGTATTTTTTATGTATATTTTTACATGTTTACGCCATCACTCTCTCCACTCACTCGGTCTCCCCCTGAATCCCCCCCGCCGGTCCTCCCCCGCCGGCCGCCTCTCACTTCAAAACTGGACGCACTTCGTGTACAAACTGGACAATCTCTTTCGAAGTATCAGGATTTCGGACAAGAACTCATCTGTTACACGGGCACTTCATTTTTTTTAAACTTATTTGAACTCCAGACTTTTTTTTGAGCCGGCATTATGCAGCATTCAAAGCGACGTCATCAATTTCCAACACTTTCTGACATCATTTGTTGTTTTTCAGTCACCGATTTGTTTAGAGAGCTAAATGATCATGAAACAGTAAATCACAACAAAATGAACTCTGAAAATGTTGAAACTTGGCATGGTATCATCATTTCACCCGCATAGCATGTGCGAAAGAGTAGAGAGTGTCATGGCAAAAACTGGATGCACTTCATGTACAAACTGGACAATCTCTTTCGCAGTATCAGGGTTTCGGACGAGAACTCATCTGTTACACGGGCACTTCATTTTTTTAAACTTATTTGAACTCTAGACTTTTTTTGCATTCAATATGCAGCATTCGAAGCGATGTCATCAATTTCCAACACATTCTGACATCATTTGCTATTTTCAGTCATTTACCAATTTGTTTAGAGAGCTAAATGACCGTGAAACAGTAAATCACAACAAAATGAACTCTAAAAATTATTGAAACTTGGCATGGTATCATCATTTCACCCGCATAGCATGTGCGAAAGAGTAGAGAGTGTCATGGCAAAAACTGGACGCACTTCATGTACAAACTGGACAATCTCTTTCGGAGTATCAAGGTTTCGGACGAGAACTCTTCTGTTACACGGGCACTTCAATGTTTTTAAAACTTATTTGGACTCCAGACTTTTTTTGCGTTCAGTATACAGCATTCAAAGCGACGTCATCATTTTCCAACACGTTCTGACATCATTTACTGTTTTTCAGTCATTTACCAATTTGTTTAGAGAGGTAAATGACCGTGAAACAGTAAATCACAACAAAATGAACTCTAGAAATGTTGAGATTTGGCGTGGTATCATCATTTCACCCGCATAGCATGTGCAAAAGAGTAGAGAGGGTCACGGCAAAAACTGGACGCACTTCGTGTACAAACTGGACAATCTCTTTCGGAGTATCAGGGTTTTGGACGAGAACTCATCTGTTACACGGGCACTTCAATGTTTTATAAACTTATTTGAACTCCAGACTTTTTTGCGTTCAGTATGCAGCATTCAAAGCGGCATCATCATTTACCAATTTGTTTAGAGAGCTAAAACAAAAATATTCACAGAGAAACTAAATACAACAAAAAAACTACTCATAAATAAATAGAAGAAAATAAATAAAGCAAAAAAAACTATATAAAAAATTACTCAAAAATAAATAATGCAGAAAAGAAAAAAACTATATAAAAAATTGTTGGGGCGCTGCCGAGTGGGCCTGCCAGACCTAGGTTGTGCAAATTCAGGCCGAGAAGGGCCGGCAGGCTCACAGGGAAGTGCGCCCTAGTTAGGCCCAGAAGCCTGCTATATAGAGGGGTTCGAAGGTGCAGCCGCAGCTGGGTTTATAAACCAGTCGCGCTGCCCTTCGCTCGGCGAGGTGGGACTAAACATAGTGCATTAATATAAGTAGTTGAATTAGTTAAATTAATAGAACTAGTTGAATTAATAGAAGTAGTTGAATTAGTTGAATTAATAGAATTATTAAGTGTTTAATGTTTCACCTATATGAACATAGAAAATGTCGTCTGACGATGAAAAAGATTTCATTATGTGCGAATACTATGAATACCAGTGCGGCCTGTACGACAAAAATTTCCTTGTTGATGATAGGTGATTCAACATTAAGCTGGATGAGACCTTCAAATTCGATACCGTAAGTCACAACAACAAATCTTTTTTCGTAATTAAGCATGACTTATATATTATTTATTTGCTTTAACTTATAGTTTTTAATTTTCACTATTCTACTAGCGCATCCCCTGCCATGCAAGAATTTTTGTCTTGGATAAGATAGGTTTCAGTGCTATGGAAACTATGGAGGTAAAGAGAGTTTACCTAAAAACCGAGCATTGTTATACTTTCAACGTCAAAGTATACAATGCAGACACGTACACCTATTTTGAATGCAAAACTTGGCAAGCACTATGCAAGGCTTATGCATTTGAGCCTGATATGGTTATCACCTTTGATATTCGTCCGGAAGATGATATTGAAGGTAATAGAGACATCTGGGTCGATGTGCAGACGCCTCCAGTTCTACCATTATGTGAGTTTCTCCACCATATTTATGTCTTTGATATTGTTTATTCAAAAATAGTTGACAACTAATTTCTATTGACAGCTTATTTCCATTCAAGCAAACATGTCCGGCGCTTGGTAGATAGGACCTACTACTGTCCCGGAGCTGAACTAAACTGCGAGGAGATAAGTCATTATGTTTCATGGCTTGAGGATCTTCATATTGTCAAGACAAATTTTCTTCCTACACTTAGAAATGTTAGTACTCAAAACGTGCGACCAATAGTGATCGTATTGAACTACGGTCACATCTATTTAGGAATGATGGTAAGATTTTTTACTATTTTTCCTCAGTGCATCTTTTGCATAAATATTTTTTTTGCTAAACTTTCATTGCTAAGTATATTAATTACTATACGATATTCTTCAACAGGGACTCCCGATGACAGTTGTGCCTCGGTGGATCGAGACTAAATGTTGCATGTCAATGGTTAGCTTACGGCCAAGATATCCTACATTGCACATGAGTGCATTCAGGATTTCTAAAAGCGATGAATGCTTAATAGTGAAAGATTGGAGCAAAATTGTTAACGATCGCAGAGAAGTACTAGGGGGCAGCAATGAGAAGCGCAGCCCACAGTTAATAGACAAGTTCATCTGCATGCTCCAGTATGATGAATCAGGAGAGCTATACATGTTCTATGCTATTTTACCTAAGAGAGAGCAGCAGGAGTGATTTAGCTAGTTCATGCTCTTAGTACTTGTCCTCTCATGTCCATGTTCTTCATCCTAAACTTAATCTCAAAGAAGCAGTTCTTGCCTGTGTTGCAAGGTGTGAAGTTGAGTAAGACTCAAAGCCCGACCACGGCAAAAAATAGAAAGAGAATGAAAGTCATTCCCTATGCCATAGTCATATGTTCTATAAAGTATGCTATGTTGTGTACCAGACCTATTGTATACCTTGCTCTGAGTTTGGCAAGGAAGTACAATTTTGATCTAGGAGTAGATCACTGGACAGCGGTCAAGAATATCCTTAGTGAGGACTAAGGAGATGTTTCTCGATTATGAAGGTGATAAAAGAGTTCGTCGTAAAAAGTTACATCGGTGCAAACTTTTACACCAATCCAGATGACTCTAAGTCTCAATCTGGATACATATTGAAAGTGGGAGCAATTAGCTAGATTAGCTCCGTGCAGAGCATTATAGACATAGAATATTTGCAAAATACATACAGCTCTGAATGTGACAGACCCGTTGACTAAACTTCTCTCACGAGCAAAACATGATCATACCTTAGTACTATTTGGGTGTTAATCTCATAGCGATGTGAACTAGATTATTGACTCTAGTAAACCTTTTGGGTGTTGGTCACATGACGATGTGAACTATGGGTGTTAATCACATACATATGTGAATATTAGTGTTAAATCACATGATGATGTGAACTAGATTATTGAGTCTAGTGCAAGTGGGAGACTGAAGGAAATATGCCCTAGAGGCAATAATAAAGTTATTATTTATTTCCTTATTTCATGATAAATCTTTATTATTCATTCTAGAATAGTATTAACCGGAAACTTAGTGCGAATACATAGACAAAACAGAGTGTCACTAGTATGCCTCTACTTGACTAGCTCGTTAATAAAACATGGTTAAGTTTCCTAGCCATAGACATGAGTTGTCATTTGATAAACGGGATCACATCATTAGAGAATGATGTGATTGACTTGACCCATTCCGTTAGCTTAGCACTTGATCGTTTAGTATGTTGCTATTGCTTTCTTCATGACTTATACATGTTCCTATGACTATGAGATTATGCAACTCCCGAATACCGGAGGAACACTTTGTGTGCTACCAAACATCACAACGTAACTGGATGATTATAAAGGTGCTCTACAGGTGTCTCCAATGGTACTTGTTGAGTTGGCATAGATCGAGATTAGGATTTGTCACTCCGATTGTCGGAGAGGTATCTCTGGGCCCTCACGGTAATGCACATCACTATAAGCCTTGGAAGCAATGTGATTAATGAGTTAGTTGCGGGATGATGCATTAAGGAATGAGTAAAGAGACTTGCCGGTAACGAGATTGAGCTAGGTATTGAGATACCGACGATCGAATCTCGGGCAAGTAACATACCGATGACAAAGGGAACAACGCATGTTGTTATGCGGTTTGACCGATAAAGATCTTCGTAGAATATGTGGGAGCCAATATGAGCATCCAGGTTCCCCTATTGGTTATTGGCCGGAGATGTGTCTCGGTCATGTCTACATAGTTCTCGAACCCGTAGGGTCTGCACGCTTAACGTTCGGTGACGATTTATATTATGAGTTATGTGATTTGATGACCAAAGTTTGTTCGGAGTCCCGGATGAGATCGGGGACATGACGAGGAGTCTCAAAATGGCCGTGCGTTCGGTGCTTGGATCGGTCAGATCGTGAAGACGTAAGACTACATCAACCACGTTGTCATAACGCTTCCGCTTAAGGTCTACGAGGGTACGTGGACAAAATGTCCCCTCTCGTTGCTATGCATCACGATGATCTTGCGTGTGCGTAGGAAATTTTATGAAATTACTACGTTCCCCAACATAATTATCCTTATAGAGACTCATTTGGATTGTTTAAGGAAAGGATCTCAATTCTCAATAGCAAACTGCACCGGGACATCTTGGACCTATTCTCCACATTTTTGAGCTAGGTGAGTTGGACAGCATGTCATCGGGGGAAACCATTTCTTCCTTCCAATCCATGGGCTAAATTTGCTATCACCATATGTTTAAAATTTTATGTCAGCCTTGAACTTTTGAGGAATTGTTAGATATGTTGGTGAACGGGCAGGCGGCGCTAGACAGGCAGGGAAAGAGAGCGCGAGGGAGAATGCCGAAGGGGGCAAAATAAATGGGAGTTCACTGTTATGCTCATGTGGTCAGAACCTAGAGCATGGATACAAGACCTCCATCATCGTCTACTAGATAGGAAGTGCGGCTTGCCGCACCCCACCCGCCCCAGCAATATCCAACCTGATATGAGACCTTATCTATTTCATAAATTTATACAATGCAAGGCAATGGTGCAAAGGTTCAGTATGTTACAATAAAAGTGCAAAGATTTTGTAGTTCACGGTAATTTATTTACAATATATATTACCTATACGGGTGAATGAATAACGAAGAAATTAGCTCCTATTTTTAGTATAACCAATCATTACTTTTGTAAAGCACATACACATAGTAATCAGTAGAGTATTTGTAACCAAATCCATCTTTATTCTCGAATGTAGTGCAATGTACATAAAGCAAAATGTTAGAACTCTTTTCAGTTCTAGACATTCTCCTTTTTTAGGCAAATTGTTATATACATACTTTCACGCTGCTACTACAATCCACCTTCTCTGCCACATCACGCTGCTGCTTTCAGTCTGAGGTACTCGTCTGCTCTGCAATAACCGAAAGTATGTGACACTTTAGTACAAACTTTGTCAAAACAGAACTTAAATATTTACCAAACTGAAAAGGCAGAAAAGAAAAACTGGAATTGAAACATATTAAGATTCAATTACATGCAATGCTATTGGAGAAACAACTACATAACTGACCATTATTTTGATCTATCATGACTACTCAATGGCCACCTCTTTCTTATTTTGTTCCTTGACCAATGATTTTTATTCATCTTCAATTAGTATTTTGTCCTTGATTTACTATAGGTGTGTCGTCCAAAAAAAATTACAACCTTGTATATGGCCATCATGACTTAGAAATTGGCAGGAAGAAAGAATAGAATTACATACAGACAAAATGTAGATAGCTCGTTGCACTTTTTTTGAGAGACACAGAGAGACAGACCTAGTTGCACCAATGATGTCGATACCCAGCCAAGATACTTGGGCTCATGACGACGAAGTTCATGGAGGAGAGACGGCACCAACAAAAGGACACACTCCAAATTTAGATTGCGGCTCAACCGTCAACCTAGATCAGCAGCAGGAGATCATAAATTGAATCATGGAAATAGAAAGGAAGCCAAGGAAGCAAGCTCACCGGTGGCCAACTCGCCGTCGTCCAGCATGGAACTGGAGGGAGGCACGACGAACTCACCAGAGACGTGCACCTCCTTCGCCCATCATCGTGCGGGGAGGGACTGGCGGAGGACTAAAAAAATTGAGGTGGGGCGAGCACTAAAGCATAAATTAAATTATAATGGCAATCCACTTTCTCAATACGAAAATACCACTAAGGTTTCTGAATTGTACATTGTCAAGCTATTTTTACAACACAAATCACAAATTCAGAAAATGTAAACCCACCACCAAAAAGCCACCACACAATCTGCACTTGCTAGAAACAGTAGAAACATTCAATGTCGACAGTAACACAAACTACAGTAATCAGTAGAAATCCCAATCCCAGTGTAAGCCTCTCTCATCCCTCGATCTCTCACAACCAGCCGCCTCCCAATCTCTCGCTCAGTCTCACACCACAACAACACCACATAGCTGCCCGCCTCCCACCAAGGCATGCACACAACAGCAACAATATCGCCACACATCCGGCCAGGGCATCGCTCGTTCCCATCACCAGCTCAAGATTACAAAATGCAGGCAGTTCCTATACAGAGTGTTGTGCAAGAAGACAAGCAATCTAACATAGATCGAGAAAAAGGATATCATCTAACTATGAAAGAGATGTACCAACAATGAATTCATAGGACATGCAAGTTGTAACACCTAATGCTAATAGCTAGGTGAGTGACATATATAGATGAAACTGACATCGAGAATAAATAGTGCAGCCAACCATTAATTCTTCTGATGCACAAAAGCCTAACAAAGTAGTAATTTTGTCCGTTGATAAGAATCAAAGGAAAGAACTCTAAACAACAGATGAGACGAAGCAACAACCATACTTAAAAGATATTCTCAGAAATATATGATCTAATAGGGAAGCACATGTGTAGCATTTAAAAGGCATGCACAAAAATTACACCTACAACCTACAGGATGCACGGCTTATCCTCAACCTTTATAGTCCTAGGATAATCCAATTGAATAGTCGTATAGCACAAGGAAATTTGAACTGAGTTATAAAAGCAATCTGGGCCTACTCAAAACCTCATGGACATAAATATTGACCATGACCAAGACAACACACAACTGACTAATTTTAAGCAGCAAACAACATATGATGGAATCAGAGTTCAACCTCTTCTTGTTCGATCTTCCCGCGAACATTCTTCTGTGTTGCTGAAATCCAAACAAACTACATCAATATATGAAGGAAATCTCAAGAAAATGAATGATCAAATAATTTTCCTTTGTAAAGCAGTAGCAGGATAGTAGATAAATGCTACGGGCGACAATAGAAAAGTGAAGACGAATGTAACTGTATAAATCTCAAGAACTGTTGCTCTTATCTACCACATATGGTAGATCTACCACAACACATAAATATATCTATCACATATGGCCATCAAAGTTTAGAGAATAAATATGAGACATAGTTTCCAACAGGAGAAAGAAGATGGCCATAAAAATCTTTGCACTGTCACATCACACACCATTTCTATAGGTCTAAATCTAAAATACATATCACAAATGATTTTATTCCTATGTCAAACCAAATAAATAAGAGGCATACATAATCTGCGTCATAGTGTGTAGGTGCAGAAATCTCACTAACTGATAAACATCACCAAAAGGAGGAGGCCAGGTGTGCCTTGGAGCTGCCACGCCATGGAAATCCTCTGCACTGGGGAGCAGTGGGACCGACAGCTGCAAGAAATGGACTGTCAGCATACACAACAAATGCAAGCACACACAGAGGAGGGAGACAAACCTGTAGGTTAGCAGCCTCAAGAACGGCCGCAATCGGCACATTGGGTTGGAAGCCCTTGAGCAAAGGGCGTGGCGAGCGTGATGGGTCAGGGGGCTCGGCGGTGAAGGGCGAAGGAGAAGGTGGAGGCGTGGAAGAGCATTTTCACATGCTTCCCTACATGTTCATGTTACAGCAGTGTTAGAAAAACCAGTATCTTGAATGTAAGGCACCAACGTGACTGTTAAAGTTTTGCCGAATTGAACCCCAATGCTAAATACATATGCAGTAGGATTGATCTGCAGCACAGTGATGACAACAATTTCAACACACAGTGTACCTTAAACTTTGCATCTTCCAAACTCGCTGAGTAGAGTGTTTTTCCCAGTCTTGGTACTTTGCCTTGCAAGAAACTGTCAAATGTCATCTGCCATTTTGTCCCTTGAATTTGAGGACTTCAAGTGATCAAACGCCTATTTCTCAATCAATATGTCAAGTAAACACAACCATCAAAATTACATAATCAGCTGAGTTCACTAATGAACTGTAGCTACACTTGTCATTTAAACCCATAGGTAATCAGAGAAGAGCTCGGTTATCACCATCTTTCTGATGATAATTAATAGTGAAACAATTTCATCTGATGATAATTACTGATGTCAAAGTGAAGGTCAATGGATTCAGTTCAAATTCCACCTACACAGACATTCATGAACACGCAGATAGCATCGCCCAATTGATGCGCTAGACTACAACTCACACACACGGGTTGTCGAGAAGTTCAGAAGAATGAGAAAAAGGGAGGACAAGAAGGGCTACATGCGGAGGAAAAAGATAAGCTTCACAAATAAACAGGGAAGCAGGGCATTAGATTACATGTAAGACTACAGTTGTATTTGCAGATACAGAGACTGGTTCAGAATGTATAAGAGGATTCATGAATGACACACCTTGTCGAATTCCTTGACGGTGAGAGCATAGTCCCCCTTCAAGAGCAGTGCACATCCTAGCAAATAGTGTCCCAGCATCAGTAACAGAAGCAAGAACAGATGAAGCTCTGAAACCTCTGCACATTTTACAAATATACGGCCCTCTTCCTCTGAAGCAAGAACAGATATGAACTGAAAATTGGGGAATAATAATATGTGTCAGTCACCTTGACGGAGGTGTCGTCAAGCACGAGCGCCCTCCTGCTGTCCTCCTCGACCCTGGCCCAGTCCTTGTGGCGAAAGTGGCAAAGGCCCCGGTTCACCCAGTAGACGGCGAGCAGAGCTCCAACTGCACTGGTGCCAAATCCTCTGAAAACACCAGGGATGCCATCACTCCTCAATATCTTTCTAAAAACGACAAAGCCAGACATATGTGAAAGTCCTCCTTCAGCAACCTGCATTCTAGTCTTCACAACAGCTGTTGGATGCAGAACACCTTGCTGGGCCGTAAATAAGATTGCCCCAATGACATGAAACTTTGCCTTGTCCAACCTGCAGTGTTATACAAAAGGTCAGTTATTTTGATCACAAGAATATGTACTCGCAAGTGGGTGATGTACCTAACCCCACATGTATAATTACACGGAATTACCAGTTACAGTTATAATCCCTTCATGATAATATCCCAAGTTATCAGATCACGATCCGGTCGTGTGATTCTACAATCTACGATTTTATGACCACAACAAACAAGTGACTCCCCCATTTTCCACATCTAAGTGACATCACCTGAAAAGCTATGTCTATCTTCCACATACAGTGCTAGCGGACAATAAACATCTAGATGAAACACAATCACCAGATTAAACTGTCCAAATTGTGCAAGCACGCAATGCGTTAAGAGTTAGAAGGGGCTTCAACTCATTTGGTTTCAAAGGATATACTCCTACAATTCAGGTCATTTCAAAGGATTTGAAGGAGAAACTACAGAGCGTGGGCTTGCATTCTCCTAGATCGCCCAATGCCAGAATGAGGTACATCCCATCCCCATCCCTATTTAACTTGAAAAAAAATAGGATCTTGGGAGGAGGAGCACGGAGGGGAGGGGAGGGCGGGGGAGCTCACCATGGTCGGGATCTTGCGAGGAGTCGGCGCCGGCGGCAGGGTAGGTGGGCCTAGTGCTCACGGTTCCTGGTGCCGGATCGATCCACTGAAGCGCGTTGGTGGCGTCAAGCCATTGGAGCTCGTCGGCATCGCCCAAGGCGCAGCTGGTTGCGACGGCGACGACGTGCTCTGCCTGGCCTTCTCTAGCCTCACACCCAGGAGCCCGACCGCCGCCGCTACTGATGGCTCCGCCGCCCTTCATGGTCGCGAGGGGCTAGCAGAAGGGACGGCCAGGAGGAGGAGGGAGGCGCAGAGGAGCAACGGCGGCTCGGGCCGGAGAGAAGGAGGGGAGCGAGAGCGACGGCTGCGCGAGAGATGCGAGGGAGAGAGAGAAGTGAGGGAGGGTGAGAAAACCCTAGCCGTCTCACCCGATTGGGGATGAGTCTGCGAACCAGGGAAAGCCATCTGGCGTCGGGTACGCGAAAAGTCGAAAATACCCTCGACGGGCAACGAGAATTTCGGCGGTGGCAACGAGATGCTGGGGAGCGCGGATGGGATGCACGGGACGCATCACACACACAGAATGACACGCGGGGCCCACCGGGCGCGCTACCCCACAAGTCAGCGAGACCCAGCGGGGAACCACGGAGTGAGCGAGATCGCGAGGGAAGAGTAACTATTCATTGCTACAGCGCCGTTTTTTGATCCGGCGGCCCAGATCGTCCAGAGGCTTGATCCGACAGCTAGAATCGCATCAGGAAAATGGATCGGACGGCCAGAATCCACTGAGCTCTGAGGAGGCGCGGGAGTGACTCGATCCCTTATTTCTCGATGGACATCGAAGCAGAGGAGAAGTGATGATGGACATCAGACTAGTAGAGATAATAAGCATGGGCTCCTAGACGATACTTATCATAACATATACTCAGTATATAGTCAAAAACCGCATGCCACATATACGTTGTGAATTACTATGATATTTGATCAATTAATGTATTTCTAAAAAATCCGTGGCAACACACGGCATTCAACTATAACTTCAACTTCAAGGGTGAACTTGTGGTTTTAGTCGTTATTTAAGCAATTAATGGGCAAAATAACAATCTCTCTATCTAACCAATTGATTAGTGAATGGGATAAGTCGAGAGTAAAAAATGGTATCAGGTAATAACTGCATAAATTAATCCCATGACAAGTATAACTACACGAACATTAGCAAGGCACAGGCAGCCCACTATATAGATCATATTGGCAAATAGACTAAGCTAAATTCTCGAGGAATTTGACATAGGTCTTGCAAATTAAACAACAAAAAAGCGTGCAAACCACAAAGGTGTAGTAGTCATATCATACATCTCTAACAGAAGTGTCGAACTGCAGTTACATTATATTATTATAGTTGAAGATGGAGTGGGCTCTGTATTTGTATATACATGTATTGACCAATACGCATATCAAAATCTTCTAGAACATCCACATTGAAGAAGATTTGTCCCTGTATGATCATATTGTTTTCACTTCCTTCACCAACAAGACAAAGAACTAATCAGGAAAAAATCACTGATCCGCCATTACCTGTGAGAAAGAATTGGTTTGTAAAGGGAACAAACTCGCCTGTGAATAGGAGATCTACTACGACGAGGAGGTCGCAACCTTCTTGGTGGACTCCTCATCCAAATATGACAACATCCACCATCTGATCAAACATAGGCCCCACACTATCACCAATTGATTTCGAATGCTTGAGTCGGTCCAAGTACCTAAGCTAGAGGGAGCAACTGGACAAGAGTCTTCCCGAAGCCAGTGCGGGAGCCAAGCACGCCACTCATGCCGGTGAGCACATGAGGCACACCGATAACGCACCGCATCTTAGCTTTCTTAGAGATGCCCACCTCTCGTGTCACGGTCAACACCTCATCCTTTAGCCGGCCCTCCACTGAGGATATCAAACTGTACATGACGCATCGCTCTTGTGCCTCCCCATACACCAGCGCGGGAGGGACGTGAGCTGGTTGAAAACAATCCAAGCCGAAGGAGGACATCTACATCTGTGCCGACACGATGGTGGGTGGGTGGGTGGCGGGGTTGTTGGCTGCGTGGGGGAGAACATCTTCATCTCCCTAAGATGTAGAGAGTTCGAAAACTCATCTAGATATATACACTTCAAACGAAGTGCATTTTCGTTAATTGCAGAATTTTATGTCACCGTCTTTTTAATACAGGTTGAACGCATGCAGTGTGTTTATATATGGGACCAGAAAATATGTATTAGAAGGACTGATATTTATAGCAATACAATTATAAGTCGCATGCAACATCCACGTGATGAATTACAATTTATTTGAATGGTACTATATATATAATTACTTTGGCCCGCGGCAACACACGGGCATTATACTAGTAACTTTACATGGTAGGGTTGAAAAAATATTTTTCAGTTACTTTATCCATGGCAGTAGCTTCTTTGTACAGTTCCAGCGCTTCCTCCATTGTATTGGCGTCTGATAAATGCCACAATCTTCTCTTGGGGTGACGATGATCAGCTTCTAGGATCTCTTTCCGTAGAGTATGATCTCCTACAATCTCGGTTGCCTTCCCAATGAATGCAAGGGCATTACGTGGATGGAAACCAGCAGCACCAAGTAGTAAGGTTCCAATGCGATCTGTGTTGGAAATATGCCCTAGAGGCAATAATAAAAGGATTATTATTATATTTCCTTGTTCCTGATAATTGTCTTTTATTCATGCTATAATTGTATTATCCGGAAATCGTAATACACGTGTGAATAGATAGACCACAACATGTCCCTAGTGAGCCTCTAGTTGACTAGCTCGTTGATCAATAGATAGTCATGGTTTCCTGACTATGGACATCGGATGTCATTGATAACGGGATCACATCATTAGGAGAATGATGTGATGGACAAGACCCAATCCTAAGCATATATAGCACAAGATCGTGTAGTTCGTTTGCTAGAGCTTTTCCAATGTCAAGTATCTTTTCCTTAGACCATGAGATCGTGTAACTCCGGATACCGTAGGAGTGCTTTGGGTGTACCAAGCGTCTGGCGAATCGGGTGACTATAAAGGTGCACTACGGTATCTCCGAAAGTGTCATTGGGTTGTCACGGATCGAGGCTGGATTTGTCACTCCGTATTACGGAGAGGTATCACTTGGGCCCACTCGGTAATGCATCATAATAATGAGCTCAAAGTGACCAAGTGTTTGGTCACGGGATCATGCATTATAGTGCGAGTAAAGTGACTTGCGGTAACAAGATTGAGCGAGGTATTGGGATACCGACGATCGAATCTCGGGCAAGTAACATACCGATTGACAAAGGGAATTGTATACGGGTTGCTTGAATCCTCGACATCGTGGTTCATCCGATGAGATCATCGAGGAGCATGTGGGGCCAACATGGGTATCCAGATCCGCTGTTGGTTATTGACCGAGAGCCGTCCGGTCATGTCTACATGTCTCCCGAACCGTAGGGTCTACACATAAGGTTCGGTGGCGCTAGGGTTGTATGAATATGAGTATGCAGCAAACCGAAAGTTATTGAGTCCGGATGAGATCACGGGCGTCACGAGGAGTTCGGAATGGTCCGGAGGTAAAGAATTATATATGGGAAGTCTGTTTGACCATCGGGAGAGTTTGGGGTCACAAGATTGTCTGGGACCACCGGAAGGGTCTGAGGGTCCACCGGTGGGGCCACCTATCCGGAGGGCCCGTGGGCTGAAGTGGGGAGGAACCAGCCTGGTGGGCTGGTGTGCCCCCCTTGGGCCCCTGCGCCTAGGGTTGGAAACCCTAGGGGTGGGGCGCCCACTGCCTTGGGGCAACCTCCCCCTTGGCGCCGCCCCTTGGGAGATCTAATCTCCATGGCGGCGCCCCAGGGGGCCTATATAAAGGGGGGGGGGCAGCCGCACCACCAAGCCTTGGCGCCTCCTCTCCCTGCTACACCTATCCTCTCGCAGGCTCGTGAAGCTCTGGGAACCTGCTGCATCCACCACCACGCCGTCGTCTGCTGGATCTTCATCAACCTCTCCCTCCTCCTTGCTGGATCAAGGTGCGGGAGACGTCATCCGCTCTGTACGTGTGTTGAATGCGGAGGTGTTGTCTGTTTGGCACTTGGTCATCGGTGATTTGGATCACTAAGAGTACGACTCCCTCAACCCCGTTCACTTGAACGCTTCCGCTCGCGATCTACAAAGGTATGTAGATGCACTCCTATCACTCGTTGCTAGATGAACTCATAGATGGATCTTGGTGAACGTAGGAAAGTTTTTATTTTATGCAACGTTCCCCAACAGTGGCATCATGAGCTAGGTCTATGCGTAGTTCTCTATTGCACGAGTAGAACACAATTTGTTGTGGGCGTAGAAGTTGTCAACTTTCTTGCCGCTACTAGTCTTATTTTGCTTCAGCGGTATTATGGGATGAAGCGGCCGGACCGACCTTACGTGCGCTTACGTGAGGCAAGTTCCACCGATCGACATGCACTAGTTGCATAAGGTGGCTTATGGGTGTCTGTCTCTCCCACTTTAGTTGGGCGGATTCGACGAAAAGGGTCCTTATGAAGGGTAAATAGAAGTTGACAAATCATGTTGTGGTTTTTAAGTAGATAAGAAAAGCGTTCTTGCCGAACCCTATTGCAGCCACGTAAAGATGCAACAACAATTAGAGGACGTCTAACTTGTTTTTGCAGCAATTGCCTTGTGATGTGATATGGCCAAAAGTTGTGATGTATGATGAATGATATATTGTGATGTATGAGATCATGTTCTTGTAATAGGAATCACGACTTGCATGTCGATGAGTATGACAACTGGCAGGAGCCATAGGAGTTGTCTTAATTATTGTATGACCTGTGTGTCATTGATTCAACGCCATGTAATTACTTTGCTTTATTGCTAAACCGTTAGCTATAGTAGTAGAAGTAATAGTTGGCGAGCAACTTCATGGAGACACGATGATGGAGATCATGATGATGGAGATCATGATGATGGAGATCATGGTGTCATGCCGGTGACAAGATGATCATGGAGCCCCGAAGATGGAGATCAAAGGAGCTATATGATATTGGCCATATCATGTCACTACTGTATATAATTGCATGTGATGTTTATTATGTTTATGCATCTTGTTTACTTAGAACGACGGTAGTAAATAAGATTATCCCTTATAATAATTTCAAGAAAGTGTTCTCCCTAACTGTGCGCCGTTGCTAAAGTTCGTCGTTTCGAAGCACCACGTGATGATCGGGTGTGATAGATTCCTACGTTCACATACAACGGGTGTAAGACAGTTTTACACATGCAAAACACTTAGGTTAACAGCGAGCCTAGCATGTACAGACATGGCCTCGGAACACAAGAGACCGAAAGGTCGAACATGAGTCGTATGGAAGATACGATCAACATGGAGATGTTCACCGGCGATGACTAGTCCGTCTCACGTGATGATCTGACACGGCCTAGTCGACTCGGATCATGTAACACTTAGATGACTAGAGGGATGTCAAATCTGAGTGGGAGTTCATTATATAATTTGATTAGATGAACTTAATTATCATGAACATTAGTCTAAAATCTTTGCAAAATGTCTTGTAGATCAAATGGCCAACGCTCATGTCACCATGAACTTCAACGCGTTCCTAGAGAAAACCAAGCTGAAAGATGATGGCAGCAACTATTCGGACTAGTTCCGGAACCTGAGGATCATCCTCATAGCAGCCAAGAAACAATATGTCCTAGAAGAACCCATCCCAGAGAACCAAGACGTTATGAACGCTTGGCAGTCTCGTGCTGATGATTACTCCCTCGTTCAATGCGGCATGCTTTACAGCTTAGAACCGGGGCTCCAAAAGCGTTTTGAGCAACACGGAGCATATGAGATGTTCAAGGAGCTGAAAATGGTTTTCCAAGCTCATGCCCGGGTCGAGAGATATGAAGTCTCCGACAAGTTCTATAGTTGTAAGATGGAGGAAAATAGTTACGTCGGTGAGCACATACTCAAAATGTCAGGTTGCACAACCGCTTTGTCCCAGTGGACATTAACCTCCGGACGAGGCGGTCATTAACAGAATCCTTGATCGCTCCCACCGAGCTACAAGAGCTTTGTGATGAACTACAATATGCACGGGGATGGTGAAAACTATTCTGAAGTATTTTCAATCTGAAGTCGCAGAGGTAGAAATCAAGAAAGAACATCAAGTGTTGATGGTCAATAAAACCACTAAGTTCAAGAAGGGCAAGGGTAAGAAGAAATTCAAGAAGGACGGCAAGGATGTTGTCGCGCCCGGTAAGCCGATTGCGGGAAGAAGTCAAAGAATGGACCCAAGCACGAGACTGAATGCTTTTATTGCAAAGGAAGGGTCATCGGAGCGGAACTGCCCCAAATACTTAGCGCACAAGAAGACCGGCAACACTAAAGGTATATTTGATATACATGTAATTGATGTGTACCTTACCAGTACTTGTAGTAACTCCTGCGTATTTGATACCGGTGCCGTTGCTCATATATGTAACTCACAGCAGGAGCTGCGGAATAAGCGGAGACTGGCGAAGGACGAGGTGATGATGCGCGTCGGGAATGGTTCCAAGGTCGATGTGATCGTCGTCGGCACACTACCTCTACATTTACCTGCGGGATTAATTTTAAACCTCAATAATTGTTATTTAGTGCCAAGTTTGAGCATGAACATTGTATCAGGATCTCGTTTAATACGAGATGGCTATTCATTTAAATCCGAGAATAATGGTTGTTCTATTTATATGAGAGATATGTTTTATGGTCATGCTCCGATGGTCAATGGTTTATTCTTAATGAATCTTGAACGTAATATTACACATATTCATAGTGTGAATACCAAAAGATGTAAAGTTGATAACGATAGTCCCACATACTTGTGGCTTTGCCGCTTGGTCACATTGGTGTCAAGCGCATGAAGAAGCTCCATGCTGATGGACTTTTAGAGTCTCTCAATTATGAATCATTTGACACATGCGAACCATGCCTTATGGGCAAAATGACCAAGACTCCGTTCTCCGGAACAATGGAGCGAGCACTACTAGAAAAACCCATACTAATGGCGCACCTAGTATGGCTATTAATGGCGCATCTGTGGTGCGCCATTAATAGCACGCCATTAGTAATTTTTACTAATGGCGCACCACCAGTGCGCCATTAGTATAAACCAGGTGCGCCATTAGTATGCCTCCGGGGCCATGTATACCAGTGCTTTGGCATACTAATGGCGCACCACCTCTGGATCGCTATTAGTAATCGGCATACTAATGGCGCACTACCGATGATCGCCATTAGTATGCCTTTGTCATACTAATGGCGCACTATCATGTGATCGCCATTAGTATGAATATTAGGTTTTTTATTTTTTATTTTCTGTTTTTGCACAGGTTACAAAATGTATAATTTGACAAAATATAGACAGCACACATCAACAACAGATTCATCAAATACAATAGAAGATTAGTCTTTGAATACAATTCATCATATTAGTCTCCGAATACAATTCATCATATTAGTCTCCGAATTGAAAAGACCGAACAAAGATAGAACATTATATTACAAGTCTCGAGACCGCGAGTAGCGAGTTTGTCTTCACATTACAAGTCGATATCGATCATCTAAACTACCATCACATAGAAGAGAGCTGCGGTCATCACGATGAGCATCATCACGATGAAACTCGTCTTCATCGAGGTTCCTCAACGCTCCTCCCCCTCTCCCGCTAGATAGCGGGCGTATCTAGATTCGACCTCGGCCCTAGTGGTGTACCCTTTGTAGCTGTTATCGCTGAATCGGTGAACCTGTCTCCGACACTCCTCCCGATCATCGAGACTCGGGAACCTTACCCTTGTACCACGACATACGTCGGCATCGCTATGCACTAGCCAAGCAAGCGTTAGTACCAATTCACAGACAATACATAAGCAATATATAAGTATGCAGCAGAGCGATCGGAAGAGAAAAGCAAGACATTAATAGCATGCATCGATTACATCTAAGTTGAGCGACTCTCGAAACCAAAGAGACATACTACAAGTTCATTAAAGTTTAATTACAACATGAGCCAATCGATGTTTGAGAACCAGACAACTCGACTCAAGGGACCGGAGCGTGGATGAAGCCGCCGTCTATCGTGGGAGTCATGAAAGAGCAGGCGTTGTCATCCTGCATTTGTAGCATTGTGTCGATGTCCTTTGTTGGACGGTTGATTTCGAGGTAGAACTGCCCCGAGGTGCGAAGGACATCTTGATGGATGATTTCCGCAAACTCCATTGGATGCGAAAGAATTCTTGTCGGAGGTCCCGTCTGGATTGCCGACACGCTCGCGGCCCAATCTTGGGTTTACTCGGTAATGAAGTTGATGATGGTCCCGCACGATCGCCGCATGTGATGGATGGCGTAGTAGGCACCCTTCGACCGCCAGCGGCTGCTTGACGCAGCAGCGAGCGTCGTCAGATTGTGGGAGAACACGTGCTTGCCGTGCTTACGAATAGGCCTGGTGAAGGTGCCTCCAGATTTGGCGTGGCGGGAGAACATCATGAAGAACCTTCTTGACATTTGTGTAGTCTACGTTCGATCGACGGTCCGGGTCGAAATCGTGGCCATGGAATATTTGGGGCTTAGGAGGATGGCGTGCAACGTGTGTCACTGCAGAAAACACGGAATGTTAAAAGAAAAGCGATCGAAATGTAAGAATTCATATGTTACGGGCGGTTGAGGGAGGACTTACTCGGGAAAGTAAGGCACGAGGAAGTTATCCTTATCTTGGTTTGCGAATGGCGCCGAGGTAAGAACTCGTGACTTGCGGTCCCAGCGCTGCCCAAGATCTTGGCACGCATGTAGAAGGGGTCGACTATCACGATGTCCGGGTCTTGTCGCGAATGATCCGCATCTCCATACTCAGCGAAAATAGCGAGCGAAGGTGTAGTGCAGCGGATGAAGGTTCAACATATCATGGATGTCATCAAAACGCAGGACGATCGTGACGCCCGATGGAGTTATCCACAAAGCCCTTGCCCTCGGCACCTTGGCGCGAAAATCGGGTATGCCACATCCTTCTCCACGAGACGCCGCTTCTCCAAAGAAAGAACACATCATGCAGACTCCGCATAGCACCGGTTGCAGCATTGAGCATATTTGTCGGTAGCATCGCCCTACCGCCACATGCACCCTCCTCGAGATATCCTGCGGTGAAGGTGGCCCGCCCCGAGCACGGATCGTACTCGGTGCGGCTGGCTCGCACCCTTCTTAGTCTTTCTTTTGCGTGCCTTCTTCTTCTCTGTAATGGGACCGAGTTTTGCTCACTGCACCGCCTTCTTGAGTGTGTTGGGGCTGATAATATTTCGCACCTCGCCTATCGAGGCTCGGTGAAGTCGGCACCGTGGGCGTCTCTCGAGAGCTGAACGCCAGACGGCGCTGTTGCAACTTGGCTTCTCCGCAGTACGAGCTAGATCGCACACGTCTTTTGTTGGGTTTGGTTCTTGAGAAGGAGGCCCCATGAAGTCGCCATCGTACCCATGTTCGCAAAGTCTTGATCGGCGTTGCCAAATGTATCATAGTCGCCGCCGTCGTCGTTACGATCGTGTGCCATATGCATGTTTGGATCCATGGCATAGGGATGTCCGCACCGTTCTGGCGGTCTTGCCATGGAGGGGCCGCTTCTTTGCAGAGGTGCCGGCGGCGTACACCCGGTGCATTAAGCTCCGTGCGGCGTCGGAGACACCAATGCCGCCCCGCGGAGGCACCAATGGCCCCGCCATCGCATTATCGATTCTTGGCCGTGAAGCTAGGAATCGGGCGGCCCTGTTGGCCGCCCGCAATCCACGCACTCAACCCGAGATCAAGGTAGGCACAAGGGCGGTGATCGCCGCGCCGAGTCGTTGTTCCACTTGCTCTTGGACAATCTCGAATCCGCGCCACTGTGCCTTGAGTTCTTGAACCTCTCGCGCTGGCTTTCCGAGCTGGTCTTTTCTCCTTCCGCACACCAGCCGTATAGTATGACCCCATTTTGTCGACAAGCCTTTGCCGCCACACGACCGGTGGACGTCGGCTTCTCGAGCTTATCCTTGTTCTTCATTACATTCAACCCCTATTTAGAGTGGTGTCCCAAGGGTTGCTCTGAGTCGACCCAGCGCTCTCGCTTTCGATCGCTGCGGAAGGAATGTGAACCATTTAGAAATTGGCTTCATTAATTAGAATGCAACCATATGGAGCTAATTACGGGGTGTATTCCTTACGAGAACAAGCTCAAGCTGCCGGTCTTGGATCCGTGGTAAGCTCCTTTGTTTTCGGGTCCTTCTTGTACCGGGCCCCGACAAAGTTCTGGTCCGCTTGTCACCGTATGTATCGAAGAGGCGGTAGGCCTTGCTCGCACGGTCCGCCTCCTCCTTGTCCCATATAGGCTCCGCCACTCTGTAACCGCCGGGACCGAGTGTGTGTTCCCCTATGTTCAGCTCCGCATTTGTTTCCCCACTCACTTGATTGGGAGCTTGCGGTGCTCGAGCAATTGATCTTGAAGTCGTTGTAGTCATCTTGGTGATCGAAGGATTTTTCTCCTTGATCTTGATAACTCTCACCTTTCTCGATCATTCTCTTCACATTGCTTTTCCAAGTAGACAGGGCCTTGCTCATCTTCGTGAGGGCAGCATTGTTCACTTTATTCCCTTTGAGGCTTGTGTTTTCAAATTCAGCGGGAACTTGTATCGTTCGTGCAGCTTCGTGAAGAGGAGGTTGCGCAAATTCCCTCGGTCGGGATGCCTCGGGTTCTCGGTGTTGATCGAGGCGGTGCTCGGACAATGCACCCGAGCTGAAGCGAGTACCCTTGACTATTCGTTCGGGCGCCGTTGGATTCCGTTGGAGTCCACTTGATAACTTCCTCCTTGAGGGTGCGAGCACGATCGGGCGCCGATCCTTCCGTTGCCTCTTGGTTGGCTGCCATCGTGGCGCGCCGCCATCATCGATGGTGGCATCCTCGGCGGCACCATCAGTGGTGGCATCAGTGTGGTCATCCTCGGCGGCACCATCAGTGGTCTCAGGATCGGTGGGGAAGGCGGCGGCCTCATACAAGTGAGGTTGTTCCTCCATCTCCTAGGACAACTCCCAAAATGCCTTGCCGCTCAACCCCGGCCTCATCGTTGTGGGCCATGTTTCTCTCTAAATAGAAACAAAGTTTGGTCAAAAGTTGGTTATTGTCAAGGAACAAGATCATGGTCTCATCATTTAGGGTTTGTCGACACCGAGGCATCCTAAAATCTAAGCTTTTATCATTAAGGGTTTTTCGGCGCCAAGGCACCCTAAAAGCCTAACCTTTCATCATTTCGGTTTTATCGACACCGAGGCACCCTAAAAGCCATGCATTAGTCACAAATGCGCGGGGCACTTGATCCTACTTAATTAACTACTAAGATACCCGGCCCATGCATTAGTCACAAGTACCCCATATGTCCTATTTTAGCAAAGTCATGCTAAAATTCACGGAAAATTTCAGCATGACCTTTGCTGAAAATAGGACATATGGAGTAATACCAATTTGCCGGAACGGAAGTTAATCGACATTCGGCAAACTCAAGAACCTCTCGGGTACTGCAAAATCATCACGACACGATGGTCGGAGACAAAACCCAACAAACTAGCAAAATCATCACAAATTGTTTTACATTAAAGATGATCATCATCTTTACAAGTCTTTCTCAATGTGATCACAAGTAATTCAGAGGCATCACAAGTAATTGAGAGCATCACAAGGCATTAGTAGTTCATTACATGAACAAGTTTTACAAAGCACATCAATATGTATTGTATTTCATTGTGGAGTTATATACGGTATGTTACAACAAAGAAACAGCTTAATCCATGCCTCACTTATCAACAGTCATTACTTGTCAAATATGAGAAGAAGGAACAATTTACTTGTGACATAGTTACAAATGATGACAGAATAAAGCAACACCCTACACTAGCCTAAAAACAAGTGAAGTTTCACCCATATAAGAACAAGTGAATTCTAGTCCCATTGACACTCCTGGTTTTCTACAAACATCAAGTACTAGGGCACACAAAAGTTCTGAAATTTGTGTGCCTAACTGAATTAACTGAATTTTCAGTAACCGAATAAACTGAATTTTCAAAACTGCAAGAAGCCAATTAAAAAAAATCCTCTCATCTCATATGAGGATTGTTAACTGCTGCCAAACAGGCCTGGGACAGACCCATGTTCATGTAGGTGTGTACTGTAGCTGTTTGGTACTTGTGGAAAGAACGAAACAAAATGGTCTTCCAAAGAATTCCCCACTCTCACAGATCATGGCTCTCTAGATTTAATCATGATTTTGCCATTGTTGAGATATAGGGAGGAAGTCTGAGCTTGAGGATTTCATAAGCTCCCTAGTGCAACAAATTACCTAAAAACCTTGTACTAGTATCTTATCTTTTGGTTAGGGTCAAAGACCCTATACCTTATACATACCATGTATCTTTAATTTTGTTTTATTAATACAAGACTGTAGGAGCCTCTCCTACTGTCCTTCTGATTCAAAAATGAATAGACAATGCAGCTTTCCGTAAACTGAGTAACCAAGAAAAAGATGTACAAAAGATAAATTTACCTAAGTTTTTCGACCAAGATAGCACGTTAGCAGATCTTGTGTGATCGATTCGATCCACTCCTTTCCACCCAACTCCCCTGACTAGAAGCAAAAGAAGCACAGAACCAAATGAAAATAAAGAGAAGTTGAGTCAACGAAGAAGGCATATGTGCAAACCACTATGTAATCATGTAAGTAGAGTATGGGAAACTGGCTTTTGTGGCAAGGATAGTAAATGAAGCCACGTCTATTGCCAGGTCCAGAAAAATAAATCTGGGACTTGTACAGGTGAGCTTATGCGAGTTATTGTACAAGTATATACAGTCTCTGTGCACAACAAAATTAGCGATCTCCTCCTTGTATCTGCGGAGCCTTTGGTCACTTCGGACACAATGATAAGAGGCTCAGTTCAAGATGCCAAAAAAAGTAAAATCCAACGGTTCCAAACTATCAAGAAATAAACAAGGCGATACATGGAGCCTAGCTACTTATATAATGGATCAAAGCAGTTGTACTCTTGATACTGCCATTCCGTCAAAGTGTACTTTGGGGCACAAACAGTGCTAGGACCACCATGTAATCAAGCCCTTGCACTTGTTTAGTTCAGGTCCAACAAACTAAACCATGTATCAGGAGCGAAAAAAGATAGTGGTAGCTGGCTGCAATAATAAAAATAAAATATTTATTCATAACTTATTCTCTCTCTTAGGGCTAGTATTTGTTTTACTGTTAGTAGTGATCGGCGTGGATATGATGTTTGTTGCTTATGATCTCAATTGCATGACTAGTTTCAACAATCTGTTGCATGTGTCAGTTATTCTCTCTATCATGTTGATCAAACATAATTCAGATGCAGCTTCTTGGGTACAAGAAAAGAACATAAACAAAATCGAAGGTGCCTTTGAAACACACTAGTAGAAATGAATTTTGATGTGTGTTTGATAAGAACACGCGGGCCAAATTGTTGCGAAAATACTAAGCATTGTGTGAGGCATAAAGAGTTATCATGAAGTTCAAGGATTAATTAACAGGGCACACACGAATAAGCTGTCAAACTGCTAGACATCGCACTTTGCTAAACAACTACATTATGGTTTAAGGCGCCCGATTCGAAATCGGGATGGGTTTAAAGAGCATGCTACTGGATTAAACACGCCTAATCTCAAAACCTGTACCTATTGGAAGTTCGAAACATTGGGAAGGGTGAACACAAATCATACAATCAAGAAAAATCAGCATGTGCAATTCATCTCATAGAAGAGATTAGAGTAACTAATTACCCCAATACGCAAACTTGTGCTTATTTTGTATCAAGAAACATGTGTCATGACCTATACATATATATGTTTTAACCCTCTATAATCATGGCGTAATTCGACTGATGAATACATAAGAGGGCATAGGACCATGCATAACAATCAATCAACATAAGTTCATGTTTTGTAGTGAGGACCCGTCTTGAGCGAGCAAGCGGCGAGGAGGGAAGGGATAGGGGTCGGGCGGTAGCTTACCTTGGAGGAGGCGGGCGGGGTGGAGGAGGCGGTCGGAGAGGATAAGGTGCTCGGCGACGGTGGTGTGGACGGGCGGCGTCCGGCGGCGGGTCGCGTCGAGGCGGCGGGCAGCGTCGAGTGGCGGGCAGCAAGGCTGGGCGGAGTCGAGGCGGCGTGGGCGGCGTGGGCGGCGGGCGTCGAGGCAAGGCGTGAGCGTCGGGCAGGCCGACAGCGTCGGGGTGCAAGGCGGGAGAGGAGAGAGGGAAGGGATCTAGGGCGAGGGAGAGGCGAGGGGGAGGGAAGGCGAGGAGAGGGAGGGAGGGAGGGCGAGGGCGAGGCAAGCAGTGGGTCGAGCAGCAGCGGCGGCGGCGGTGGATCGAGAGGAGAGGGAGGCTGGCGATGGGGAGAGGGAAGGGGGATCGGGCGAAGGGGAGAGGGAAGGGGATCGGGCACAATACTAATGGCGCACCTCACCGTGGTGCGCCATTAGCATATCCATACTAATGGCGCACCTCACCGTGGTGCGCCATTAGTATTTTTTTATTTCAACTCGAGCCAACAGGTTATGTACCACCGTAACTGATCCACATCAAGCCCACTCTACTAGCTCGGTGGTCAAGAGCCAGTTCTCACACCGGGAGGTCTGGGTTCGACTCCCAAGCTCCACAAAATTTTTTAGCATTTAAAAGCTGTTTGATACTTATTTGTGTTTAAATATGTTCAAACTTGTTTAAATAATAACAGTAATATTTTTTATAAGACAGTAGCATTTAAAAGCTGTTTGATACTTATTTTTTTATAAGGCGGTCTTGTGAGTGGGGGGGTGTGGCGGTTGAGTAGGGAATCGAGGTGCGGGGGGTGTGGGCGGCCGGTGGACTGGGGTGTGCTCGGCGCGGGGGACGGATCTGGCGAGGTGGGATAGCGATCGAGATGGAGGGGATCGAGGTGGGCTCCACAAATTTTTTAGCATTTAAAAGCTGTTTGATACTTATTTGTGTTTAAATATGTTCAAACTTGTTTAAATAATAACAGTAATATTTTTTATAAGACAGTAGCATTTAAAAGCTGTTTGATACTTATTTTTTTATAAGGCGGTGCTTGGGAGGTGCGGGGGGTCGTGGCGGTTGAGTAGGGGAATCGAGGTGCGAGGTGGGATAGCGATCGAGATGGAGGGGATCGAGATCGAGTGTCCATGAAATTTAAAAATATTCATGATAGTTCAAAAGTACCCATGAAATACAATCGAGAAATGAAGGCTACGATTTAAATACAATCGATCTTAGCTAGCTATCTGTTCACAATCTTCTTGCCCTTCTTTTTTCGCAAATGGAGTTCTTACGTGGAGCAGACGTCCTTTAGGTAGGGTGGTCCTGCTTCTTCTTGTGGTGTATCTGCTACTTCATCATCGTCGTCATGTTCGATCCTCGGTCGCCGTACTTGTCGAAGTCTTGCTCATTGGCTACTCCATCCATTCGATGATCTTCCTTTTGCCTCTCCTCCGACAACACGGTGGGCTTTGGCGGGTCGGTAATGAAGAAGCATTGGTCCACTTGGGAAGCCGGTACCCATGGCTCATTTTTGCGGTGGCGTTTGCCCTTGGTCTTGGATTTGGCCGGGTATAACCATGGTGGTGAAATACGGTCTTCTTTTATAGCGTTCTTGGCCCATCGACACGGAACATGGGACCTTCTCTCAACAGTAGCTCAGCTCCCAGATCTCCTCGATCCTTCCGTAGTATCTGTCCTTGTCGTTACGGTGTAGGATTCCATCGTTACCGGAGTTCGATAACCATCGCTCTTCATGTCCTTGGCCTCGGTGTAGAATGTGTAGCCGTTGATATAAATGCGCCTCATAGGTCATCGAGGTTGTGCTCGGCGCCTGTGACAAAGGCGAATATGAGTTGTTCTTCCGCGGAAGAATCCTCATGTAAAGTGCAACGAAGCTTTCGCTTGAACAAACGCGTGAAACATGAGTTGTGCTCTTTGAGTGTATCTCCGTCCGTCCTCTGTTGGCCTCGGTCATTGTACGTCTTCTTAATAAAGGTTTTGTGCTCTACCACCCAAGGATCGACCACGTCTATGTGTTGTAGCGCGACTAGGTTTGCTCTTTCAAAGTCGGCGAGTCGACCCTCGAAGTCGACATGCATTTCGCGGCGACCCTCACGGTGACCCCATCCAGCGACCAACGGGGTTCTCGATGCCTAGATAATTCGTGCAGTAGGAGATTCACTCTTCGGTCAGAAAGCCCCTGACTATGCTTCCTTCTGGACGTGACATGTTGTGAACGTATCCTTTGATGACACCATTCATCCTTTTGAGCGGCATCATCTTTGTGCAGGAGCGTCGCCCGAGTTGGATGATATCCTCCACTATATGGACCAGCGGATGCACCATAGCGTCGAAGAATGCGGGCGGAAGTACATCTCAAGCTCGCATAGTATCACCACGATCTCTTCTGTAGCCTTCGAGTTGCCTCCGCCAATCGACTTCGAGAGATGGCGTCGAAGAAGTTGCATAGGCCAAATAGTGTTTCACGGACATGCGTGTCCATGATCCCACGGATTACAAGCTGGAAAGTCTGCGTCATCAAGACGTGCGGTCGTGAGACTTCATCCCGCTGAACTTCGCTTCGGCTGGGTCTAGGTATCTGCTTATCTTCCCAGCGTAACCGTAAGGAAGTTTTACTCCTAGGAGGCGGTGAAAAACTGCTCGATCTCCTCGACTTAGAGTGAAGCACGCGGGAGGGTAGTCATTCCGGTCTTCTTGGCCTTTTGCCTTTGCGACGACTTTACGTGTCTGGTTCGCCTCATCATCATCATCATCATCATCATCATCATCATCATCATCATCATCATCATCATATATAGCGTGAAGCTCCTGCACGATGCCCATTGATTTCAAGTCGCCTTGCTTTCGGCCCATCTTTGGTCCTCTCGGCATGTTGAGCAGGGTACCAAGCAGACTCTCGCACGTTCTTCGTGATATGCATGACATCAAGGCTGTGAGGCACACGGTGGATCTTCGATCGGCAAGTCCCGTAAAACAGACCTCGTTTTCCATACCTTCAGCAGCTGCTCTGGCGCCTTCGCTTCTTTCCGGCTCTGGCGCCTTTTGCTTCTTTCCGGCGGTGGGCGGTCTTTCCAATTTTCAACAGCTTGTCTATTTCCTCGCCGCTCCTCATACACGGGCGTTTTGGGTTCGGTTTCACCATCGAACAGATCCTTGCGTTTCCTCCACGGGTCATCGTCGCGAAGCCACCTTGATGTCCCATGAACACGGTTTTCAAAGACCGGGATCTCTATCTAGCTGGCGTCGTTGTGTCATCCATGCACCTTACGCATCCGAAAATCCTGGACTACCTGCCCGCGAGATATCCGTAATCGAGATAGTCGTGCACCGTCGTGAGCAAGGCGACTCTCATAGGGAAATATTCTTTCTCTGCGGCGTCCACGTATTGGTGGCGTTTTCCACAGCGTGTCAAGCTCCTCTTTCAGCAGCCCCGGATCTGATTGATGTCGTTCCTGGTTGTTTCGCCCTTCAATTAGCATACTCATGTGAATGTACTTCCTCTTCATGCACAACCGGGGAAGCTTGTACATCCACACAAACACAGGCCAGGTGCTATGTGTGCTTCTCGGCTGCCAAGCGGATTGACTCCATCGGTGCTCGCGCCCAAAGACGATGTTCCTTGGATCGTTCCCAAATTCCGAGTCTTGAAGTTCAACGCTTGCCACCGCTCGCATCCTTAGGGTGACTCAAAGCATCTTGTCTTTTTATCTATCTCCGGATCATTTGCGTCATCTTCGCTTCTTCTCCTCCCTATCCGCGTGCCAACGCAGGAGCTTTGCTACCTTAGGGTCCATGAAACAGCGCTGCAGACGAGGAGTGATCGGAAAGTACCACACCACTTTTCGAGGAGCTTTCTTCCTCTTCTTGTATCGAGTGACGCCGCACACCGGACATATGGTAGACTCAGCGTGCTCGTCCCGATAAATGATGCAATTGTTCATGCACACATGGTATTTCACGTGCGGTAAATCGAGGGACACACGATTTTCTTCGCCTCCTCAAACTGGTCGGGCACTTGTTCCCCTTGGGAAGACGTTCTGCCGAATGACATGTTCTCGTCGAAGCATCGTCGGTCATTTTGTGTTTTACCTTCATCTCGAGCCATGGCGTTACTTTCGGCGGTATCCTCGGGCCTGCATCCTTCATACAATGGAGTAGCGCGTCTAACTCAAGTTGATCCATCTTGGCTTTCTCTCGGCGGCAGCTCTTGCGTTATCCGTCGCTTGAGAAGCAGCTCTTGAATATGAGGTCCTGCACCCAGCCCGGCGATGGTCGGCGTAAATGCGCTCGCCGGCATCATCATCTTCATGATCATGCCCGTCGCTGCTCGGCATCTTCCTCATCATCATGTCTGCATCTTCTACATGATGACTGTGTATGCAACATCACCGTCGTGATCATCTCACGGGATTCTTCGTCTTCTCGCCCGCCCGAGCCGCGGTGGTTGTCTTGCTGCCCTTCCTCATTTCTTGCCCGCCCGCATGGGCGACTTCGTAGTCATCTTCATCACCTTGCCACCGATAGCCATCCATGAAACCACGCAAGAGCAGGTGGTCCGCACCTGCCGGAATCCGGGTCATAATAAGGCTCTTGACTTGCATCTTCGACACGGACATCTTATCTCCGTCTCGTTCTTTTGAAGCATCTCGGCCTTCGCGGACCTCAAAACCTATTCACGATGCCTTCGGTCATCGTGCGGACCATAATCGCTCTGGGTAGAGCAAAATGATATTTTTGAGCCAAACAAAATTTGGCATGACTTTCCTAAAAATAGGACCAAAAGAATGCTTAATGCCAAAATTCTCTTGAAACGAAAATGAATCAACATTCGGCAAAATATTGGCAACTATCGCATTTCAAATACGGTACACCTCCAAACACAAACACATATGCAACACCACAAACATATGCAACACCACGAACATACATAGATCTAGCTAGGCCGTAAAAAGTGCATGTGCACATTGTTGTAGGAGAACAACATAAATATAGCTTCCCCTTACTTACCTATTAAAACAAGGTAATTTAACCACTTAATTTGAATGAATCTATGGTGGAAATGAGGTGAAAAGAGGAGGCACCGAGACAAGGAGGAGGTGGAGAGAATGAAGTGGGGAGAAAGTGAGTGTGGGTAGGAGAGGCTGTCCCAAATATCTTGTTGCTGCCCACTTACTAATGGCGCACCTCTTGCATGATCGCCATTAGTAGTTACAACTACTAATGGCGCACTTCATCGGATGCGCCATTAGTATGTTTGGACAAAGCAGATAGTTCAAAAAAGTTTCTATACTAATGGCGCACCTATTGCACAGTGCGCCATTAGTAGTTACAACTACTAATGGCGACTTAAGCAGGATCGCCATTAGTATGTTTGGACAGGCGCACTAGTTCAAAAAAAAATTTCTATACTAATGGCGCACCCACTGCCTACAACTACTAATGGCGCACTTTGGCAGGATGCGCCATTAGTATGTTTGGACAGGCGCACTAGTTCAAATTTTTTTTTTGATACTAATGGCGCACCCTTTGCATGGTGCGCCATTAGTAGTTTAAACTCTAATGGCACATCAGAAGGTGGTGCGCCATTAGTATATACTAATGGCGCACCATCTTTCTGGTGCGCCATTAGTGTCAATCCCATCTATAGCCCTTTTTCTAGTAGTGGAGCAACCAACTTATTGGAAATCATACATACCGATGTGTGCGGTCCAATGAGCGTTGAGGCTCGCGGAGGATGTCGTTATGTTCTCACTCTCACTGATGACTTGAGTATATATGGGTATGTCTACTTGATAAACACAAGTCTGAGACCTTTGAAAAGTTCAAGGAATTTCAGAATGAGGTAGAGAATCAACGTGACCGAAAAATAAAGTTCTTACAATCAGATCGTGGAGGAGAATATTTAAGTCATGAATTTGGTACACACTTAAGGAAATGTGGAATCGTTTCACAACTCACGCCGCTGGAACACCTCAGCGTAACGGTGTGTCGAGCGTCGTGTCGCACTCTATTGGATATGGTGCGATCTATGATGTCTCTTCTGATTTACGCTATCATTTTGGGGATCGCTCTAGAGACAGCTACATTCACTTTAAATAGGGCATCGTCTAAATCCGTTGAGGCGACACCATATGAATTATGGTTTGGGAAGAAACCTAAGCTGTCGTTTCTAAAAGTTTGGGGATGCGATGCTTATGTCAAGAAACTTCAACTGAAAAGCTCGAACCCAAGTCGGAAAATGCGTCTTCATAGGATACCCTAAGGAAACCATTGGGTATACCTTCTACCTTAGATCCGAAGGCAAGATCCTTGTTGTTAAGAACGGATCCTTTCTTGAAAAGAGTTTCTCTCGAAAGGAGTAAGTGGGAGGAAAGTAGAACTCGATGAAGTACTACCTCTTGAACCGGAAAGTAGTGCAGCTCGGGAAAATGTTCTGTGGTGCCTACACCGACCGGAGAGGAAATTAATGATGATGATCAAGGTAGTTGAATCAAGTTGCTCTTGAACTTCGTGAGGTCCACAAGGACACGTTCCACACCAGTGATATGGCAACCCTATCCCGAAAATCATGTTGTTAGACAACGGTGAACCTTCGAACTATGAAGAAGCGATGGCGGGCCCAGATTCCAACAAATGGCTTGAAGCCATGCAATCCGAGATAGGATCCATGTATGAAAACAAAGTATGGACTTTGACAAACTTGCCCGATGATCGGCGAGTGATAGAAAACAAATGGATCTTTAAGAAGAAGACGGACGCGGATGGTAATGTTACCATCTATAAAGCTTGACTTGTCGCTAAAGGTTATCGGCAAGTACAAGGGGTTGACTACGATGAGACTTTCTCTCCCGTAGCGAAGCTGAAGTTCGTCCGAATCATGTTAGCAATTACCGCCACTATCATTATGAGATATGGCAAATGGACGTCAAAACGGCATTCCTTAACGGCTATCTTAAGGAAGAACTGTATATGATGCAGCCGGAAGGTTTTGTCGACCCTAAGAATGCTAACAAGGTATGCAAGCTCCAGCGATCCATTTTATGGGCTGGTGCAAGCATCTCGGAGTTGGAACATTCGCTTTGATGAGATGATCAAAGCGTTTGGGTTTATGCAGACTTATGTAGAAGCCTGCGTTTACAAGAAAGTGAGTGGGAGCTCTGTAGCATTTCTCATATTATATGTAGATGACATACTTTTGATGAGAAATGATATAGAACTTCTGGACAACATTAAGGCCTACTTGAATAAAAGTTTTTCAATTAAGGACCTTGGAGAAGCTGCTTATATATTAGGCATCAAGATCTATAGAGATAGATCGAGACGCCTCATAGGTCTTTCACAAACCACATACCTTGATAAAATATTGAAGAAGTTCAAAATGGATCAGTCCAAGAAAGGGTTCTTGCTCAGTATTACAAGGTGTGAAATTGAGCTCGGCTCAATGTCCCACCTGGCAGAAGATATAGAAGAGATGAGTGTCATCCCTATGCATCAGCCATAGGGTCTATTATGTATGCCATCTTGTGTACGGACTGATGTAAACCTTGCCGTAAGTTTGGTAGGAAGGTACCAAAGTAATCCCGCAAGGAACACTGGACAGCGGTCAAGAATATCTGAAGTACGGAAAAGGACTAAGGACATGTTTTCGTTTATGGAGGTGACGAAGAGCTCGTCAGTAAAGGGTTATGTTGGCGCTAGCTCGACACGGATCTGGATGACTCTAAGTCACAAACCGGATCGTGTATATGTTGAATGGTGGAGCGATGAGTGGTGCCGCCGCAAGCGAAGCGTCGTGGCGGGATCTACATGTGAAGCGGAGTACATGGCAGCCTCGGAGGCAGCGCATGAAGCAATTTGGGTGAAGGAGTTCATCACCGACCTAGGAGTCATACCCAATGCATCGGGCCGATCAAACTCTTACGTGACAACGCTGGAGCTATTGCACTTGCCAAGGAGCCGGGTTTCACAAGAAGACCGAGCACATCAAGCGTCGCTTCAACTCCATTCGTGAAAATGTTCAAGATGGAGACATAGAAATTTGCAAAGTGCATATGGATCTGAATGTCGCAGATCCTTGACTAAACCTCTTCATGAGCAAAACATGATCAACACGTAACTCTATGGGTGTTCGATTCATCACAATGTAACTAGATTATTGACTCTAGTGCAAGTGGGAGACTGTTGGAAATATGCCCTAGAGGCAATAATAAAAGGATTATTATTATATTTCCTTGTTCGTGATAATTGTCTTTTATTCATGCTATAATTGTATTATCCGGAAATCGTAATACACGCGTGTGAATAGATAGGCCACAACATGTCCCTAGTGAGCCTCTAGTTGACTAGCTCGTTGATCAATAGATAGTCATGGTTTCACGACTATGGACATTGGATGTCGTTGATAACGGGATCACATCATTAGGAGAATGATGTGATGGACAAGACAATCCTAAGCATAGCACAAGATCGTGTAGTTAGTTTGCTAGAGCTTTTCCAATGTCAAGTATCTTTTCCTTAGACCATGAGATCGTGTAAGTCCCGGATACCGTAGGAGTGCTTTGGGTGTACCAAAGCGTCACAATGTGGCGGGTGACTATAAAGGTGCACTACAGGTATCTCCGAAAGTGTCATTGGGTTGTCACGGATCGAGGCTGGGATTTGTCACTCCGTATTACGGAGAGGTATCATGGGCCCACTCGGTAATGCATCATCATAATGAGCTCAAAGTGACCAAGTGTTTGGTCACGGATCATGCATTACTGATGCGAGTAAAGTGACTTGCGGTAACAAGATTGAGCGAGGTATTGGGATACCGACGATCGGATCTCGGGCAAGTAACATACCGATTGACAAAGGGAATTGTATACGGGTTGCTTGAATCCTCGACATCGTGGTTCATCCGATGAGATCATCGAGGAGCATGTGGGAGCCAACATGGGTATCCAGATCCGCTGTTGGTTATTGACCGAGAGCCGCCCCGGTCATGTCTACATGTCTCCGAACCCGTAGGGTCTACACACTTAAGGTTCGGTGGCGCTAGGGTTGTATGAATATGAGTATGCAGCAAACCGAAAGTTGTTGAGTCCGGATGAGATCCCGAACGTCACGAGGAGTTCGGAATGGTCGGGAGGTAAAGAATTATATATAGGAAGTGTTGTTTGACCATCGGGAGAGTTTGGGGTCACGGTATTGTCTGGGACCACGGAAGGGTCGAGGTCCACGGGTGGGGCCACCTATCCGGAGGGCCCGTGGGCTGAAGTGGGAGGAACCAACCCCTGGTGGGCTGGTGCGCCCCTTGGGCCCCTGCGCCTAGGGTTGGAAACCCTAGGGGTGGCGCCCACTTGCCTTGAGGCAAGCCTCCCCTGGCCACCGCCCCAGTTGGAAGATATAATCTCGGGGCGGCGCCCCAGGGGGCCTATATAAAGGGGGAGGCAGGCGCACCTCAAGCCTTGGCGCCTCCTCTCCCCTGCTACACCTCTCCTCTCGCAGAAGCTCGGCAAGCTCTGCCGGAACCCTCTGCATCCACCACCACGCCGTCGTGCTCTGCTGGATCTTCATCAACCTCTCCTCCTCCTTGCTGGATCAAGGTGCGGAGGCGTCATCCGCTCCGTATGTGTGTTGAACGCGGAGGTCTGTCCGTTCGGCACTTGGTCATCGGTGATTTGGATCACGGCGAGCACGACTCCCTCAACCCCGTTCACTTGAGCGCTTCCGCTCATGATCTACAAAGGTATGTAGATGCACTCCTATCACTCGTTGCTAGATGAACTCATAGATGGATCTTGGTGAGCGAGGAAATTTTTTATTTTATGCAACGTTCCCCAACAATCTGCCTCTATCTCCTTACTACATACATAAGAGATAATCATGAAGAGATTCTAATTAACATGAGATACTTGCATGTGCTTGATATTAAACAAAGTAAAAAGTTTCATTCTGCAAAAGAGTTCCGGGGGGGGGGATCGTTACCTTACTAGGTAAGGCTGAACTCACAAAGTTCCATGTGGTGAGGGTCGGCTTAATTACTCCGTAATCAGGATGACCAATTTCCAAAATAAAATGATACTCCCTTTATCCATATATATAGGGTCTAATACATTTTTCAAGGTTGCGTTTGACCATTGACAAGATTAACAATACATGAAATGTACGATATAAAAATTATATCGTTAGAAAATCTTTTCAAGTATGAATCTAACGGTATGCTTTGTGGAACACACATGCCATATATTACTATTCTAACACATGGTCAAAGGGAACCTCAAAAACGTATTAGGCCAAAACTATATATGGACGGAGGGAGTACATCAAAACTATAATTTGTACGCATACTTTTCATTCTTTCTCAGAATTGTGCTAAATGATCATTATCACTTTGCTTAAAGATCATGATAGCATCTCTAAGTTGTACTAGCAAGAGGATAACACTTTCCAATAAAAAGTTCCTTACACTTATTCCAAGAAACAATTTTACTTTTATATAAAGAAAATTGCAACAATTCTTTAGCTCTACCCCTTAGTGAGAATAGAAACAATTTCAAGTTTCACATAATCTGCCTCCCCGTCTCTGTATTTTTGCATATCACGGATTCCAACAAATTTACATAGAGAACAAAGGACATGGCTACACATTGCAGCTTTTAAGTTTTACAAAAAAAAAAAAATTCAAAAACAGGGGAAGACCATCCGCCGCTCCATGTGGTCATGCACACAACCATAATATTTTTACCTTTTAGATAAAAATTGGCATTGTTCCATCTAATGAAATTTTAATCACAAAATATAATAAATTTATACTCCATTTTTTTATATTTACTCGCATATTAGCTGACCTAAGTCAAACTTTATAACGTTTGACCAGGTATTACAAACTTGGCCAATGTTTAAAAAGTTTGACCCAAGACAAAGTAATATGCGAAGTAAATAAAAATAGAGAGAATATTTCACATGAGAAAAGAAGGATTGGCAATAGATCAAATGTTTACCAAACATATCATTATGTATTAAATCATCAATACGAAAAATTAATGTGGCATCTAGAAGAAAAAAAAAGTGAAGCAGTTATTATACATACCGATGTAAGAAGCTCCGCCGTAGGATTGCAGGTAACCACAGCCTACTCATGATATCCGCCTGGTGCCTTGCAATCAGGTGCCCAACCTAAGCAAAAATGAGCGACAACAACGTACGTCGTGAGATTAAATCCGCTTGCTAGCTAGAAACACACTAACCCAGCATTGTACTCCATCCGTCCTGAAATACTTGTCATCAAAATGGTACTACGCATTACATAGGCTTAAACCCTTAGGGTACGTACCTCATGTGCAAGAGCAAAGGCGATCTCACCGTCGGTCTTATACCAGTCCAGCAGTCCGGTGAAGACTATAATCTTGCCACCGGGCGCGGAGCCTACAGTGGCGTTATCATGTGTGGCCAGGACCAGCTCCCAGCTGCCGTTGAGCCCATGGAGGTGCCTCGTGTGTGGCTGCGGTGCCCACGGCTTCTTTCCTTTCCGAGTGACGCGGAGCATGGGGGCATCATGGCTGTCGTAGACGCCCAGGCTACGGTTGGCGGCGTGGATGATTCTCTCAGCGATGAGACGGACGCGGACGCTATCCGGATGGCATGGGTCGACTGTCTTATGCCTGTGCTTGGCCATCTCCTCGGCAAAGAGGGACTCGCCGAGGTCGCGCTCCTCCTGGGGAGACAGGACGACCAGGTGGGAGCGGTTGGTGCAGGGCACGACCTCGCGGTCGCATGTGGCCATCACCACGGCGCTCAAGCCGATGACCGTCGCCACGGCGACCTTCCGAGGGTCGTGGTACCAACGGAACTGCCGACGAAGCACAGTCGACGCTGGGTGACGGAGTAGAGCAGGCGTGACGCGGCAGGCGGAAGAACACCAGTGAAGCAGGCGCTGCGGGGCGGCCGCGGGCGATCTGCAACGGCGGAGGATTTGGGAGAGCGAGCACCACAAACGGTTCTTGGTCGATCGACCGTTTCTTTTCTTAGCAGGTTCGCGGTTTGGAAGCCGACCCCACCCGTCGTGTTTGGATGCAAATTTATGAGCGGATCGCTCACGAGATAACAGGCTAGGCCAGTCCCGACTCGGAGTCCGGTTCTCGTTAGCCTTGACTCCATCCGCGCTCGTGTACACGCTGGCAGTGGCTGTGGAAGGTTTTCCTTTTCTTCTTCTTCTTCTTTATCGCTCGCTGCGCTGATTCCTCTCCTTCCGCCGGTGCGGTGCGTGCGTGCGTGCATGCATACATGCGTCACGTCATGCACACCTAGGGTACACTACCCTACACGTTGGTTATTTTCCTTCTTCTTTTTTGATTTTTGCACCCAGAACTAATCCTCGACCAACCAAAAATCTTTATCTTTATCTTTACCTAATTTTTATCTAATAATAAAAAGAACTGGGTTTCGGTCGTCTGTCGTTTGTGGCAGTTTTGCAGAAAAGCCCTTATCTTTTAGGTAATTCAACCCGCACTCCTTTTTTAAAATGAGAAAAGGTTTCGCCCTGGATTGTAAAAAAAAAACATGAACATACATGAGGACGGACTCTCCTCTCTCCCTCGCCTACAGATCCCAGCCGCCAGGAGGCTCGTGACCCACGCCACCCTCAATCCGCTGCCGTGCTGTCCGGCGGATGCCGACGATCGCATCAACCGGCATCACCATTCTGCTTCAGCACCTCCTCGCCCCAGCACGCCCGAACTCCTCACGAGCTATCCCTGCCTTACGAACCAAGTCTTGTGCCTGCCAATTAATAGTCCCACTCTGCTCTATTACATCAAATGCAACCAACTTAGATACATTCATGCATTACAAGATCAACAAGCCAACAAAAAGAGGATGAGATGTTCATGTTTACCCTAGAGAAATAAAGAAAGCGACCTGCCGCATGTATTATATGCGTCACCAATCGAAAATGAGCAGAGAGGAGAGGCGCATGAATCCAAAGAAAAGCCCCATGGGTGAGAAGCCTAATATAATACTCCCTCCGTCCAGAAATACTTGTCGGAGAAATGGGTCAAAATAGATGTATCTAAAACTGAAATATGTCTAGATACATCCATTTCTCCGACAAGTATTTTCGGACGGAGGGAATAGAAAGAAAGATCTCAGCTCAATTGCCATTTGAGATAATAATCCTGAAGGAGAGAGAGAGAGAGAGAGAGAGAGAGCCGAACTGAAGATACAGAGAAAATCGATGCCCATATTGATTCGTGGTACAGAGACCAGCTCATGGAAGAGAAAACCGGGGCCCAGGGGCTTTCACCAGAGGTAGCTTCGGCACTCCCACATCTGTGGCCACCGGCAGAAGTGCAGCACCACCAGACCGCCCCCGTGCGTGCTGGCCGGCCGCTAGATCTGGCGCAACCGAGCCAATTGCACACCTGCCCCGCAATCCCGGTTGCCCCAGCCACCCTCCAAGAGGAGGGGCTTCACCACCACCACTGCACGGGAGGGGCCTCCGCCTCCGCCCCAGTGCGCCGACGAGCAGGCCACCGCCGCCCCAGCCGTAGCCAGAAAGCACACCGATGCTGTCAGCTATGGGTGGTCAGGAAGCAGGAGAAAGATGGAGGCAGAACGGCGCTTGGGTGATGAGGAATGGCGACGTGTTGTGGATAAGAAGGCACGCAGTGGGCGGTGACATCGGTGGGATTTGGTGCCTGTTGCATTTTTTTTTCCTTTTTATTAATCAACTGTGGACTGGAAGCTGCTGGATGTAGACGTGCCCATACGAGCGGCTGGTGCACATGCGTGTGTCTAGGATGTAGTACTAATCGGACCAAGATGAGTAGTAAGTACTGTGCTATTTTGTATTGTTTTGACCTATTCGTGGGCGTATATCAATCAAGGGATCGGTGTTATTCAGTGTGATTCTCCTTTATTTCATTGCTGCAGGATTCAAAACATTTATACAATTTTGGTAGTTTTTCGTTCATATTTCACCCATTGTTTTGTCCAAAAATTCAAATTTTGGATTGTCCATTTCGCCTGAGATCTTCCGAAAAAATTCCAAAATTCACTCATTTCATTCAAGGGTGGTAATTTTTTCAAAATGAAACATAAAACCTACAAAACCATGGCTGGATGCTATGCGCGCTAGCACTATTTTTCGGATGAGCACCAATTATAATTACTTCTTGTTGTCTGTTGTTACTATCATAGTTTAATATTCATGCCAACCATACCTTACAAATACATTACTAGACAGACTAATTAAAAATGAGTGAAACATTGGAAAGAAATATTTTTTTAAGAGAGAAGATATTTGGGGCAAATGGGTACTCAGTGATGGTAGGGGGTGCCAGCACGGGCCCCGACCGAGGCCAACATGTAGATTTTCCCACTACATGAGTGATTACCTTCTGCTAATATTGTGTTTTACGGTGATTTTGTTGACTTTGGCCCTCCTCAACATGATTTAACATCAGTTGGCCCCCCGATTAAGTTTTCCTGACTCGCCACTATCGGTACTTGCTGACCACTAACATATACCTCAAATCTGGTTGTCATCGATGACGTTGGTGTGATAGGGAGCAGAGAGGAGGAATGAAGAGTAGAGAGAGTGCGACAACAATGCATCTTTCTTACATCTTGTTTCGCCCCGCACACCAACTGGGAGGGGGTTATGGCACACACAGCGAACTCAAAAAATATGTTTCACATCCGACTTATAATTATTCTTTTTTTGCAAGATCAATAGTAGTTTATAAATTATCCTTTTGATTACACCTTTTCTGGTATACAAATTATTGTAACGTCACTAACTAAATTTATTAGGCTAGGTGTGAGGTATTTTTTTCTCCCGTCGCAACGCACGGGCTCTTTTGCTAGTAATAATAAAGCAAATTGGGTTTCTTTCGTCCGTCATATCATTTTTTTAGAAAAGTCCCTCTATTTCAGAGAATTCAACCCGCAGTCCTGCTTTGAGTTAAAATGAATCGTTATTTTTGTATTTTACATAAACGTCCCTGTCTTTTCTTGAAATCAACCCGCCATCCGGATTTAAGTCACACCTGAACCGTTATTTTACATTTTCCGAAACCCCCTGATGTTTTAGGTAATTCATCTGTGGATCATATTTAAGTCAAACAAATGCTTTTTAAAATTATCCATATCTTTTAAACCGTAACTCCGATTTGAACATGTTATATATGAAATTTGATTAAAAATATGTAGAATATGAATATGAGATTATTTTTACCTGTTAATTATTTTTAAATATTATTTTGGAATATATTTGAGCCAAACCAAATGATTTCCTAAATTATCTGTATCTTTTAAACCGTAACTTCGATTTTAACATATTATATATAAAATTTTATTAGAAAAATGTGTGGAATCTAAATATGATGTTAATTTTACCTGTTAAATATTTTTAAAATATTTTTATGGAAGCAAACTTATAATTTATAGCGCAAGATCCATTATTTTCCGGCGGCGATCCTGATTGCAAATAAACACCCCACTATAACCATGTACGGAGAAGAAAACATCGATAACTACATGTGCATACCTCTGAAAAATGTCGCAAGAAAAACAACAGATTTCTCATCGCGAGAGTGAGAGAAAGCGAGCGAGAGAGAGGGGGGGAGAGGAGAGGGGAGAGAGGGAGAGAGAGACGCCGCCTTAGGATTAACCACATTCAAACACGTTTTGGTTTGTGTGAACACTAACGCCATCGCCGGCGAGGGTGAGAAGAAAGATAAGCGGCAACACAAATATAATGCGTCGCTTAAATAAAGGAGATGGACCTATTGTGGTCTTGAGTGATGGTTGTTCATTTAAGAGTGTGTATTGTGTTTTTTCTCCCGTTGCAACGCACGGGCTCTTTTGCTAGTTAAACCCAATATATACTACTCCCTCGGTCCCATCATGTAGTAGTGCCAAAAAAAACGTCTGACATTATGAGACGGAGGGAGTACCTAATTACCCTTTTCTTCTCCAAAAATATTCCGAGTCAATTTGTACGCCGCTAACTAATACAACATCGTCTCTTCCCTCAGTTGGATAGGACCCGGGACCTTCAGCTCCTGTTCGTCCCCCGGCGACACAGCAACGGCGGATGACAATGAAAAAGCCTACCCGCGGCTCCGGATGCCGCTCACGGCCACCGTTGGGTCATCATGCCCATGCCACCGCCCACACAGGTACCGAATTCGAGCCGCGAAAGGCGTGCACACACCGGTCAATCCAGACAAGCCATGAAAGGCCTGCTCACTTGTTCACCGTGGGGGAGGCCAAACGCTGCAAAAAGAACACGAAAGCAATCTGAAGCGTGGTATCTACCACGCTGACGATGATGGGTTTCAGCGGCACTGTCTTGCGGAGTCTCGGTGACGGATGAGTCCTGATGGATGATCATAGGATGGTGACGCTGTCTGGCGTCGTGGTGGCGTCGATGGCAGATGGGCCTGTCAAGGTCAATGCGTTGATCCCTTTTGAAGATGAGGCGGCAGAAGATGACGGCGATGGATTCTAGAGTGTGTTTGTGTATGCGGTGCGCGCTGAGGGTCTGCTAGACCGGTTGGTGTTGTCGGCTTGATGTGAGGCGGCTTGGTGAGGCCGCCGAATTAGATGGTGTGTTGGTGCGAGGCCAGGGCACATCATCGAACTTATAGGTGTAACGATACAGGTCGATAGGAAGGTAACTTTAGATTGATCCATGTATTTGTTTGTCTGCCTCCATGCAACAATAAAGCAAAAATAGATGTGTACATCCTTAGAAACAGAGGCTGGGGTTTCAACCTTCTTCCCCCCAAAAAATATAATCTAATTTCGATCTGTACAGACGTCTATCATGGAGTCTTGTTTTGATATGAAAATTCAGGTGGGGAATGTGACCATAGAGAAAGAGAGAGAGGAAATAAGAGAAGAACTGGATGTTAACGTTTATGACCTTGAAATGTATGATGTACGACCTGTTGGTGTCAACTTTTATGACCTTGAACCAAACAGAGATTATGTGCCAGCAGGGATTAATCGGCATGACAACTAATTAATCGGTCTAACTGGCCAATTAATCGGCATGACAAGTTAATGCGGCGAATAAGTGTTATTTGATTCGGCCATGCTGTGAGTAGTGATTAAACGGGCCTATTAACTGATTAATCGGGTGAATTCTTAACAGTATTCAAAGCAATAATCTAGTTTTGACATGAATATTTCAATACTCAAGCATATCAACAAGCAACTATGTCTTCTCGAAATATCAATGCTAAAGCAAGTTATCCCTAGCCCATTATGCTCATCCATTGATCCATTCATAAAACACAATCGCATATTAGCTACAACCAATGCTCAAGTACGATCATAGTGCCCCTTAGTTGGTGCTTTATAAGAGAAGATGGAGACTCAAATAAAAATAAAAATTGCATAAAGTAAATAAAAAGGCCTTTCGCAAAGGGAAGTAGGGATTTTTAGAGGTGTCAGAGCTCAAAGCGAAAAAGATAGAGGTAAAACATTTCGGGTGGCATGCCTTTTCTGTCAACGAAAACGATCGAGTAGTTCCCAATACTTTCCATGCTAAATATATCATAGGCGGTTCCCAAACAGAAATTAAAGTTTATTCCTTTTTCCAACATACTTTCACATTCCACGGCTAACCGAATCCACGGGTGCCGTCCATACTAACACTTTCTAAGGAATTTATTATTTGACAACACAAAGTAAATTCTTTTTTTATTTCGGGACTGGGCATCCCTAATACCTTTGCCATACTCTCGTGCAATGGCAAGTGAATAAACACTCATCTTGAGAATAACACATCTAGCATGAAAAAATATCTGCCACCCCTACCGTTTCATGAGCGGTACGAGCAAACAAAAAGGAAATTTATTTTAAAATTAGAGATGCCACATACAAATTTGCTTAGAACGGCACGGAAATACTGCATATAGGTAGGTATAGTGGACTCATGTGGCAAAACTAGGTTTAAGGGTTTTGGATGCACAAGTAGTGATCATACTAAGTGCAAGTGAAGGCTAGCAAAAGATTTAGAAGCATCCAACCAAGAAACAAAGAATCTCATAAGCGAGCATTAAGCATAACTAACATCGAATAATGCACTATTGACTTTCGTGCTTACATAGGGAATCAAACCTTAACACCAATATTCTTACTAAAACATAATTACTCATTAACATTGCTCACATATCACTATCAACATATCACAAAACTACTATAAAGAATCAAGTTTATTTTCCCAATGATCTTCATGAAAGTTTTATTATATACCTCTTGAATATCTATCACTTTGGGATTAATATCATATGTTGCTTTTGATAGCTCAAACAAATTTAAGTGAATAACATGAACATAAAAGTTTCTTCTCTCAAAATAATTTAAGTGAAGCATGAGAGGATTTCTTAAAAATTACTAACTCTCAAATAAATCTAAGTGAAGCATGAGAGCATCTTTTCAAAAATAATAATAAAGCACACCGTGCTAAAAAAAATATGTAAGTGAAGCACTAGAGCAATTTCATAGCTCAAGAAAAAATTAAGTGAAGCACATTGAGAAATTCTAACTAATCATGGCATAATTTTGGTTTTCTCAAATAGGTGTGTTCAGCAAGGATACTTGACTTAAACTAAAAAGCAGAACAAGCAAAGACTCATAATAATACAAGACGCTTTAAGAAAAACTTATGATATGTGACGAACAAAAATATAGCTGCAAGTAAAATACTGATGGTCGTTAGAAGAAAGAGAAGATGCCACTCGAGGCATCCCCAAGCTTAGTTGCTTGTTCATGTTGAGGCTGGCCGTGTGGATCAGTGTAAATTGCTTTGCTCGGCGTAGATCGGTCGGTGCAGTTTCCCTGGTGCTTCATGTTGAAGCTGGAGCCACCTGTTTGGTGCGCGAGACGTGGTCAATGCCATGTCTGTCTCATGCGTGTGGAGTGTCTGAAGCATGTAACGAGCGTACTGCTGGTATAGGATAACTCGATGCAGACCTTATTGAAGCCTCATCTGAGTGCATGGACGTACCTGTGTTAGAGTTGTGTCGAATATAGTGTACAAGGTAGGTTACAGTTGGACTTGTAGTTGTGTCGTGTTTACATAGGATGTGGAGTCGTGTCCTAGTAGGACACTTGTATCCTAGGCCTCTCTTATATAGCGGGGGTAGACACAAGATGTAACCTATGCCAACATAATAGCACCGGAACGCAGGGGAAGCCGGCGGCATGTGCGGTGTCCAGGCGACTGGTGCGGTATTGTGACGGTGTCATGGGGAGGAGCGCCCATAGTCAAGCCCCGGGGATGTAGCCATATCGGTGAACCTCGTTAACAAATCTCGGTGTCGTGCTTGTGTGATTGCTTGGTCCTCGGATGATTGACGGTGTGCCTCGGATTTATTCTAACAAGTGGTATCATGAGCAAGGTTCGAAGAGGTTGATGTTTGTTAATCTAGAGGAGGAAAATCCGGCTTGATCGATTGTTCGCTGGAAGGGATGTCGCCAACGAAGTGGCATATGCGGATGAGAAATCGATTTGGAAGCGAATCACGTGGCCGTAGCAGCGTGCAGCGTGTGGCCGGTTTCGGCGAGATTGAAAGGCAGCGTGTGTCACGTAAGCAGAAGCACGTGGAATTCTCGGCGAATCGTGCTGCATTAGGAGTCGACGAGAGTTCGGTCACAGGAGGTTAAGACGGCTCGTGGGCATCAGCTTAGGACGTGGCAGCCTGGCCCAAGTGGGGATTGGTGGTGCGTGCTTGGTGGGCTAGGCCCTTGAGCAGCCGTGGGACCGGGTGACCGAGGCAGATCGGCTGGTGTGCACGTACGGGAAGTTGGACCAGTGCAGGGCTGCTGTACGCACGTTGTTGCGGTGGACCGAAGATTTGTTTGAAAAAAAGGGGCAATCTGCAACACTATGGTAATTGACGTTAGCAAGGATAGCAATTGGATTCAGAAAAGGAGCATTGGGAGGTGTGGCGGCACACTTGGTACAGTCATGAGAGCTTCCCTGGAAGTAGTTTTTCTGATGTATTGCAAATTGCGTACGGTGTTTATCAGTAGTTTAGCAGATTGGTGACGTGCATATATGGTTCAGAGGAGCCTGGAAGTGCATCATGAAAATCATGCATACACATGGCGTCCAAGACATGCACATATGTGCGCGTGGTCATGGTGCAGGGTGGAGCATGGTTGCAGTCGGATATGTTCGGCTGGGTCAGGCAAGACAGTCTGACGGATCGGCGCAAGTCGGTTGGTACAGAAGACGGTGGTAGGATCGGCGACAACGACATTGGAGCGTGATGCTGATGGTGACCGACTTCTGGGGCGTGGAAACACGTGGCGCAGGCCCCGAGGGCTTGTGTGGCTTCGACAAGACTATGGCGCGGGGTTGATTCAAGACGATGCGCACATGAGAGCTTGAAGTCGACGAGGCGCAGGGTGGACTGATCATCTACCATGGAGTCATGTTGAAGGTGGAGCTGGATTGAGGGGCTACGGCGTAAGTCGACAGAGAGTCGAAGCCTATTCAGCGGGAAAAAAAGCGAGTGACACGTACTTCGGACTGGAGCCCAGTGGTCTGATGGAAGCATGAAACTCGTCATCGGTCGGTGATGATCGGTGGTACTCTGCAATGGGGGTTGAGTGGTGTGGGTCCATGGCCCTTGAGACTCGACTGGGACAGCGGAGGCTCGACGCGGCAATAGCGGCGAGGCGTGCGGCGCGCACGGGGCATGGAGACGGGCCAGGGCTCTGGTGGTCATACATGTGGTGAGACAATTGCGAATTTGACTCAGGATGACTACAAGCAATGGTGAAATTCCCTCAAGTTTCAGACAGACGGTCAAGAAAGGAGCGGTGATGTTGAGTTCAAGTAACTCTTATATGTGACACCCAATATGTGAGTTGTTCATTTTTCACGCAGGTCAGTGATCAGTGTGTGATTGCGTTGGACGGATACTCTGGAAGTTGGGAGCACAAACTAGAGTAACAAAGAACTTAATTTTGCTCGAATGTTGGCTCTGGTCAAGAAAAGAAGGGACTACAAGTTGCAGGCGGAGTCACATGGAGTCTTTGGAGTAGCAGCGGTGCTCATGGGATAAACTCAAGTCCAATGTACATGGAAGTTTGACGCATGAACGAACTCAAGGTGGTGGAGAATATTCGCCAAGGTGGAGTTTGTTAGAGTTGTGTCGAATATAGTGTACAAGGTAGGTTACAGTTGGACTTGTAGTTGTGTCGTGTTTACATAGGATGTGGAGTCGTGTCCTAGTAGGACACTTGTATCCCACGCTCTCTTATATAGCGGGGTAGACACACGATGTAACCTATGCCAACATAATAGCACCGAACGCAGGGAAGCCGGCGGCATGTGCGGTGTCCAGGCGACCGGTGCGGTATTGTGACGGTGTCATGGGAGGAGCGCCCATAGTCAAGCCCCGGGGATATAGCCATATCGGTGAACCTCGTCAACAAATCTCGGTGTCGTGCTTGTGTGATTGCTTGGTCCTCGGATGATTGACGGTGTGCCTCGAATTTATTCTAACAACCTGGGTCTGCTGGTTGCTTCATGTTTCGTCGGATGGATGCTGATGGAGCCGGGAGTTGTGGTTGGTTCGGTGCGCATATCAGCCGGGCAGAGATCGGGTTGGATCCGGCCAGCGCTCCGAACGTGCCATGTAGCCACGCGTTTTCTGTCGATGTACGTACATCCGATCGCAGGGAGCCACATTGCGGTGTCAGGTCTACGTGATAATGCATCGGCTGATGGCCATATGACTCCACGCAGGCGACGCGTGGGATCTGCTCCTGCCGAGAGATCACGTATCATCCTCCCGTGATCAGGACGTACACGTCTTTGTTGGAGAAGATGGCTATGGCTGATCGAAACGGCGTCGGCCGGCGGTGTGTCAATGTAGATCCGCTCAAGGCGCACGACGATGGATCTCACACTCATTATCACCGGATTTGAAGATCGTTGGGTTTATTTGATGGCTAAGAAAAATCAATCTACTATGAGATTTGGAAATTGATCTAATCTAAGGAATTGATCTAAACTATAGAGCCGATCTTGATCGATCAAGTGCCGCGCCCCCGAAAAGAGGAGATTAATCACCCCGGGGGCGGCATGCTGCGAAAGTGGTGGAAGGACCAAGGATCGAGCGACGTTGGTCTAATGGCTCTTATACCATGTGAAAATTGTAGAATGGCTAAAATATTTGTGTTGTTGTATGTTGTATTAATCTGACTCTCGTTAGGGGTATATATAGAGTACAGTATGAATGAGAGAGACTTTGAGTAAAAGGCAAGTCGTACATGATTTAAACCTATCATATCTCTAACTCCCAGTCTCTAACTAAATATAATTATACTTCTAACACTTCCATTATTTTGGTACGGGGGCTGGAAGGGGTTGGAACTCCGAATCGACTCATCCTTGCCAACAACGACGAAATAAAGGCAAAGGCTGCAATTATTTCGAGGATCGAATCGAGGAGAAGCGATCGACGGAGATGTCAGGTGGAGGCATCCACGCTCTAGGCTACGACGCTTTGGTGCACATCCTTGTCCGCCTCCCTTCGCGTTCGTGCTCCGTTGCCGTGCCGTATGCAAGGATTGGCGACGCGTCACCGTCGACCGTTCCTTCGTCGCCGCCCATGCCGCCGGCCGCCCACTCGAGATGATCGTCAAATCTAGTCTCCCACACTGGGCGGTGGAAGCCATCCCTCTCGACGACCCGGCGCAGTTGACGGCGGATCGCTTCCTTTGCGACTATGCCCCTCTCCGTCGCCCAAGTCCGCAATGTCTTGTATTCTCTCGACGGCCTGCTCGTGCTGGAGCAACATCGTGGCTTCTTCGTCATCTGCAACCCGACCACCAGGTAGTGGACCAACCTGCCGGAGCTGGGTCAGCAATCCTATTGCGCAGTCTTCGAGTGCGGCTTCTACTTCCACAACTTTTATGGTGAGTACCGCCTTTTATGTCATGCCATTGAGATAGCCCCGGAAGAATATAACAATAGCTTCGATCCTGACACGAAGCGTTACTACATCCTTTCAGCTGGTGCCATCCTGCCGCGTCGACTCGGGCGAGCTCCTTCCAGCAAGGGAAACCATAACTATGAGGTTCCGGTGGCTCATCATGGAACTCTTCATTGCCTCTCTAAGCACCCTCAAGCCAACCGCACCGGCAAGATGCTAGTATTCGACACGACTTTTGAGACATTCCGACTCATGTCATGGCCGCCGCTAGATGATACCATGAGGATGGCCTTGTTTGAGCTCGATGGGGAGCTCGGGGTCGCCGCTATGCAGAGCTTGACGTCCCTCGACATATGGGTTCTACAAGACTACAAGGCTGAGGCATGGTCATTGTGCCATCGGGTGGATGTTCCGATGCCCATATTTCACTACCACCATGAAATATCAGTGAACAAGGTCATCTCTGTTGGGAACGTTGCCATTCTCATTGGAGCTCCCAACTGTGAGGTGGCTCGGATGTACCATCTCAAAGAGAAGAGGGTGATTTGCAGAGATTTCACCTTCGGTGTTGCAAGAACTGCAACATTCTTAGTATTCAATGAGAGCCTCGTGCCACATACCTTCTTCGATTCCCCTCTGCCCGAATCTCGAAACTATATACTTCTCTAACAAGAGTCAGCATATTTTTGCATCAGAACTTTTTTCTTAGTGTTAGGCGAGGTGCCATGAGGTGTTTCTGTGTTTGTGGTGGCTTAGTCAGATCTATTGGTTCAGTTTATCGGGGATGTGTATATGGATATGATGTGCATGTGGACGTTTATATAGGTACTAGCACAAATGTCCGTGTGTTGAAACGGGAAAAAAAATTATGTTCCTATAAACCATGGTTGGTCGAGTCAAGGAACTATGTCTACGATGCATGCCTTCTCATCCACGATGTGTCCCCGGACCTGGCAAGCCTGGTCGGCGCTTCGTCAACTTCTTCTTCGTCCGTCTACGCATGCCCGGTGCTGGCAACATCGATGCATGCGTTCGTCCATGATGTGCCCCCGGGCTTGGCAAACCCGGCGTGACGCGTCGTCAACATCGTCTTCTTCCCGGTGCACCCCTACTTCGACACCACTGCGCCCATGCTAACTCGGCGCCTCCTTGCGCCCGCAGCTCCACGACGACTTCTTTGACACGGGCTACCCCGACTCAACATCGACCACGGCGTTCTTCGCACGGCAACCTCGATCACGGCTACACCGCCTACGCTCTCAGCTACTTCGACAAATGGCACAAAGGGCTACCACCTTGCTTGAGCAACCTTGTCAGTTTTCACTCCAGCCACGACTTCCGCGATGCCTCACGGTTATGACTGGGGGGGTCCGTCTGACAGTGCAACTATCCCTAGGTGATTTTGGTAATTCATAAAAACATATAGCTCATTGAGCTAATACTATTCCAAGATAAATATTTCAGGAAAGCTCAATGAATGGCATGGCATGGATGATGAAAGTGGATCCCTCAAAATATTAAGGACAAATGATTGGCTCAAGCTTAAAAGCTCAAGACTCTTCATTTTACATTTTAGTGATCCAAGATCACATTGAGTCTATAGGAAAAGCCAATACTATCAAGAAGGGATGAGGTGTTGCTTAATGAGCCTTTTGCTCCATGTGCTTAGTGATATGCTCCAAAACCCTCCACTACTTTCTCACATCCACATATGACCTAAACCCAAAGTCAAACTCGGCCCTACCGATTCTTTCTATCCGGCGCCACCGAGTTCAGATGTCATAGCCACTGCCACAAACCCTAGGCAAATCGGTTTCACCGATAGGGATCTCGGTCTCACCGAGATGGGATTGTAATCTCTCTGTTTCCCCTTTGTAACTTTTCGGTCTCACCGAAAGAGCGAATCGGTCCCACCGAGATTACAATGTAAACTCTCTGTTTCCCTTTTGTAACTTTTCGGTCTCATCGAAAGAGCAAATCGGTCCCACCGAGTTTACCTGACCAACTCTCTGGTTAGCCAATTACCAAAATCGGTCTCACCGAGTTTGTGTAATCGGTCTCACCAAGATTACGTTATGCCCTAACCCTAACCAAATCGGTCCTACCGAAATGCATGTCAGTCCCACCGAAAATCCTAACGATCACTAGGTTTACTAAATCGGTCTGACCGAGTTTGATGATTCGGTCCCACCTAGTTTGGTAAATTGTGTGTAACGGTTAGATTTTGTGTGGAGGCTATATATACCCCTCCACCTCTTCATTCGTGGAGAGAGCCATCAGAACAAACCTACACTACCAGTTCTGAGAGAGAACCACCTACTCATGTGTTGAGGCCAAGATATTCATTCCAACCATATGAATCTTGATCTCTAGCCTTCCCCAAGTTGCTTTCCAGTCAAATCTTCTTTCCACCAAATCCAATCCTGTGAGAGAGATTTGAGTGTTGGGGAGACTATCATTTGAAGCACAAGAGCAAGGAGTTCATCATCAACACACCATTTGTTACTTCTTGGAGAGTGGTGTCTCCTAGATTGGCTAGGTGTCACTTGGGAGCCTCCGACAAGATTGTGGAGTTGAATCAAGGAGTTTGTAAGGGCAAGGAGATCGCCTACTTCGTGAAGATCTACCGCTAGTGAGGCAAGTCCTTCGTGGGCGACGGCCATGGTGGGATAGACAAGGTTGCTACTTCATGGACCCTTCATGGGTGGAGCCCTCCGTGGACTCGCGCAACCGTTACCCTACGTGGGTTGAAGTCTCCACCAACGTGGAAGTACGATAGCACCACCTATCGGAACCACGAGAAAAACATTCGTGTCTCCAATTGCGTTTGATTTCTCCAAACCCTTCCCTTTACATTCTTGCAAGTTGCATGCTTTATTTTCCGCTGCCTATATACTCTTTGCATGCTTGCTTGAATTATGTGAAGATTGCTTGACTTGTTCTAAATTAGCTAAAATCTGCCAAAGTCTAAAATTGGGAAAAGGTTAAGTTTTTATTGATCAAGTAGTCTAATCACCCCCCCCTCTAGACATACTTCAAGGTCCTACAAGTGGTAGCAGAGCTTTGGTCTCTATTTGCTTTGATTTCCATAGCTTTTGGTGGTCATAGCCTTGGTTTCACAACCTAGGAGAGTATGGCGTCTAGCGAGGGAAATTATCACCGTAGAGGTCCTTACTTTGATGGCACTAATTTTGCTAGTTGGAAGAATAAGATGAAAATGCATATTCTTGGACATAACCCCGCCGTTTGGGCTATTGTGTGTATTGGCTTGCAAGGTGAATTCTTTGATGGGAGAGAACCGAATCTTGAAGCTAGTGCGGATGAGTTGAAGATGTTGCAATACAACGCTCAAGCTTGTGATATCCTCTTCAATGGATTGTGCCCCGAAGAATTCAACAAAATCAGCCGTCTTAAGAATGCAAAGGAAATTTGGGATACTTTGATTGATATGCACGAAGGTACCGACTCCGTCAAGAAATCCAAGTTGGATGTGCTCCAAAGTCAGATTGACAAGTTTAAAATGAAGGATGGTGAAGGTGTCGCTGAAATGTACTCTAGGCTTGCTCTTATCACAAATGAGATTGCCGGCTTAGGAAGTGAAGAGATGACCAACAGATTCATCATCAAGAAGATCCTAAGAGCATTGGATGGAAAATATGATACCGTGTGCACATTGATCCAAATGATGCCCAATTACAAAGATCTCAAGCCTACGGAAGTCATTGGAAGAATCGTTGCTCATGAGATATCACTCAAGGATAAGGAGGAACTTCACAACAAGTCGAGTGGTGCTTACAAAGCCTCATGTGAAGCCCTCACATCATCAAGTGAGAAACAAACCTTCAATGAGGAATTGAGCTTAATGGTGAAGAACTTCAACAAATTCTACAAGAGTAGAAGCAAAGAAAGAAGCTCTAAGTCAAGGTCCTACAATGACAAAAGATCTTCTAGTCGAGGCGCAATTGCTACAATTGTGGGAGACAGGAGACTACTCAATGAGTGTACGGCACCCTACAAAAGAAGAGAAGATTCTCCCAAGAGAAGAAGTAGAAGAGAAGAATCACCACCAAGAGAGAGAAGGAGTAGAGATGATCATTATGAGCGAAGACCCTCACGGAGAAGCAAGGATTAGGAAAGGAAGGACAAGTCATCAAAGAGCTACACAAAATGAAGACATCAAGCTCATGTTGGTGAATGGGTATCCGCTCCGACTCCGACCATCACTTGAGAGAAGCTATCACTCCGACTCGAATACACTCAAGATGAAGGTGTTGCCGGTCTAGCATTTGTGTCAACCAACTCCTCGACATATTTGAATCACCAAATGAAGGAATTGGTAGATACTTCATGGCCAAAGGTCCTAAGGTAACACACCCCAGTATGTTGATTTTGATGTTGATGAAGATGACTTGCTAGGTGATGATGATTTACTTGTTGACAACTCTAGTGATGAATACTATGATGAAACGTCAATTAATCATGCTAATCAAGTTGAAACGAATGACAATGATAAGGAGAAAATTGAGCGTCTAACTAAAGAACTAAACACTCTTAAGTTAGCTCATGAAACTATCTTTGAAGATCATCGAGAACTTTTAAGGGCTCATGAGAAGTTACGCTTTAAAAAGCTCAATCTTGAGCTAGAGCATGAGTTCTTAAAGGCAATCAATGATGATCTTCGTAAGAAAAGTTCTTCTTACATTGCCAAGCGTTTACTCTTATCTACTTACATGCCTCAAGTCAAGTTTAGTAACAAGAACAAGAAAGATTCTTCTTCTAGTAGTAACAATAATAATGCTAAATCCAATATTGTTGCTTCTACTAGTTCTCTTGATTCCACTAATGATCCTCTTTGCCAAGTTACACTTGAGCAAGAAAACAGCTTATTGAAGGGAATTATAGAGAAAGGTGTATACAAGAGTCTTGCCGGGAGTAAGCAATTTGAGGAAATTGTGCAAGCAAGGAAGGCACGGAAGAATCAAGGTGTTGGTTTTGAGCGAAAGTTCAATGCCAATGGAGTTGAGTGGGAAGAAGATCAATACCCCAAGACGAAGTTTGTTCCTCAACAAGAGAAGTATGATCCTACTTCCTTCAAGGGAACACACGCTCAAGATGATCTTCCACCACAAAACCACAAGAACAAATGCAAGGACAAGCTTCAAGAGGAGATTGATGCATTTGAAGAAGCACCTAAGGCTTTGGTCAAGTGGATTCCCAAGACTACGTCAAGTTCTACTTCATCAAGTACAACTACTACACCAAGGATTCCCATCAAGTTGATGTGGATCCCGAAGAAGAAGAACTAGAGAGTTCTTGAGGGTGACTCCGCCAACATTTTTCAGTCATATCATTATGGCAAGGACAAGTGCAATCAACTTCCATATCTTGCACTAGTTCAAGGAGTCACAAACCCTCATGTTGGTAAGGCAAGGGACAAGGTAACCTAATGTTTTCATGGACATCATTTTGTGTGTGTATCACTCTATGTCTATGGATATCCTTGTTTGTTCCTTGTGGGACTAACCCATGTAGGTATTGAAAGTGCAACTCACTCCAAAGGATTGCTCCAAACAATCTACATCAACATTGAGCATCCACATCTTCAACACCTACATGAAGTCATCATCGACAAAACCCAAGGTTAGTTTATCCCTCTAAGGGGGGACCTCACATCTAGGGGGAGCTTAACTCTAAGAATTGAGTCAAAGCAACTCTAATGATGTGAACACATAAATGCTTTATGTAAAAGTGGTAACCCCACTTGAGCTTAAACGATGAGTATGACCTATGATCAAATTTTCTCATTTGACTCCTAAGTCAATATACTCATATATAGATGACCTAGTCATCGCCAATTGTTTGATAGATGCTAGAATTGGTTGTGCATGCTTTGTCACATACTTCATTTGTCATTTTATTGTGTGAGCATGTTGAATGCATATTTTACTCATTCGAGGACATCCACTTGTTGTTTTGATTGTTTGGCTTTTCCTTCTTTAGCCAAGTGGATGGACAAGAATGCCTAAGAACCTTCTCTAGCTATCTATGCTTTTCTCGTCTCAAACTCTATTCATGCTACATCACAAAATTTGATCAAGTCAGATTTGAACCACTCGTGTGAGGAGCACTTGAGTCCCGATTCGTCATAGACTTAAACTTCCAAAACTTCTTTGTGATTTTCGATCTGACCGATTCCTCCATTTCGGTCATACCAAGATTACTAAGTCGATCTAGGTTTTCATCTCGGTGCAACCGATTTGTAATTTTCGGTCACACCGAGTTGCAATAACTGTTCACATTTTGCATCTCGTGCCACCGAGTTGTACCACTCGGTCACACCGGCGGTCGGGCTATATATCGCGACGGCAAAATTTGGAAAACTTTCTCCGAATCCTCGCTACCAAGATAGCTCGCTTTGCCAACGTGGTCACGGATCATCGACTTAAATGCCGCCACCGCCTCCGATCCTTGGTTTCCGCCGCCGTCAACGGAATTCTCCTCCGCTGTTGCCGCCGTAGCGAGTTCCCGCCGAACTAGGGTATGGACTCGATCACAGTGCTTTCCTCGTCCGATTCTCAGCACATTGTGAACATTATGAATCTTGCCATGATTGAATCACTCCTATCCAGTCAAATCAATCCTTAGAATAGTTGCGATTCGAAAATTTAGGGTTAGGTTTCCGCCGAAACCATCTCGGACCCACCGAGTTGAAAAACTCGGTCCCACCGATTTGGCAGATGCCATTGCACTTGTAAGTCTCGGTCTGACCGAGAATTACAAATCGGTGTGACCGATTTCTGAACTTTGTGAAACCCTAGCAGTCTCGGTGCCACCGAACTGTGACTCGGTCTGACCGAGTTCACTAGTTTAGGTTCCAAAACTGCTTCGGTATCACCGACTTTGAAAATCGGTAGATCCGAAATGTTTTCAGTGGGAAACTAAAACTAAGTTTTTTGAATCATTCTTTTGCAAAAATCTCTGCATTTTGTGATGCTCATACACTCTACCTCATCTATAACTATTCACAGGGTCAGCAGTCAGTTGGAAAGCATGTCAGACCAGAGTGACAGCCAGAACAAATCTGAAGAGCGGGTTCAATTGAGCGAGGGCACTAGTCCCTCAAGCAGCTCAGATGAGGGGAGCAGAAGCACTCCGAGCAATTTGCCCAAGGCTGCCACAAGGTCAAGAAAGAAGAAGACCTCATAGTCTGAGGATGAGGATTACGTGGCAGTTGAGGATGAGGCAAGCTCCAAGAAGAAAGTGCTCAAGAGGGAGGTCAGTTCATCTGCAGTGAAGCCTGGATTGAAAATCAAAAGGCCAAGAAAGGACAACCAATGTCCAAAGCTAGAGTGTCTACTGAAGCTCCTTTGGAATCTCAACCCAAAGAGCCTGTTGCAGCAGAGGGAAAGAAAAGGAAAGAAAGAGTCAAGAAGATCATGGCAAGAGTGATTGGGAAGCCTTCCATGATGGAAGAGGAAGAAGAAGAGGCTGCAGAGCATGCACCCAAGGCACAAAAGCTGATGGGTGATGCAATCAAGTCAGGGGCTGCAACTTCCAAGCCCAAAGCTGCCTCCAAGCCCAAGAATGCACCCAAGAGGAATACAAGGAGCATTCCAGAGCTGAAAAGAACAAGGCTCCATTGCCTGAGGTTGAAGCTGAAGAAAAAGAAGAAGGGCAGGTCCTAAGGAAACTCAAACCCAAGATCCCAGACCACAACGATGCTCATCCTGTGGCTGAAAACATGAAGATCAGGAGATATAATGGGTTGAGGCTATGGAGAGAGACAGATCCATATGCCACGAGGAGAAGGACTGCTGTGGATTATAGGTTCGACACCAAGGAGCAGCAGGACTTTTATGAGACTGTCTTGCTGGATAAGAAGCCCATAGTTTGCGATATGAGATGGGTCAACTGGACCTACATGAAGGAGAATGCAGAACACTACCCTGGAGTTTATGACAGCTTCAGTGCATGTGGAGTTGCTGATTTTGTTGGGTAGAAGCTCACCAACTGGAACGATGAACTTATCATGCAATTCTACTCCACAACACATTTCTATCCAGATGGCAGGATAATGTGGATGTCAGAAGGAACCAGATATCAGTCTACCATAGAGGAATGGGCCAAATTGATCAATGCCCCAAAGGAAAGTGAGGATGACCTGGACATTTATGGTAAGAAGGAAATGGATCATAACTCAATGGCACACATGTACAAGGAGATCCCAGCTGATGCAATTGAGACCTTAAAGTTTGGATCAGTCCATTTTCTGCTGTCAGGGCTGCCTACGATCAACTGGATCTAAAGGCATACTCTATTGCCCAAATCAGGTGACCATAACATGATTAGAGGGCATGCAATCAATTTGCTTCATGTCTTTGATGTGCCTCAGAAATTCAAGGTCATGAGCCTCATAGTCGAGACGATCAAGAGGATAGCAGCAGATCAGAAGAGAAGCTGTGGATATGCCCAAAGATTCAGGAGTTGATAAACTCGAAGATGGGCACAGGCAAGTATCTCTTGGATAAGGAACACATGGTTCTCTATCCTGATTTTGAGGACAATCGAGTTGTCATGACCGAGAATGAACCATCATCAGTGCAAGCTCAGGAGCGAAAGGAGAAGGCAAGACAAGAGAAAGCTGCAAAGATGCCAACTCAAGCAGAGGCATCGACTACTTTCGAAGAGCAAGCAGGAGCAGCTTGGTTACTTAATAGCATCATCTCTGCGGATTGAGAAGGGTTGGCCACCTAACTCAAAACCAGGAGAGCACGGAGAGAATCATGGAACAAAAATTCTATGATCTTGATGTCAAAGTGGTGAGATTCACCGGTGTGGAGCAATTACAAGATGATATGCAGGAGAGGAAGGGCAAGACGACAACTGATGCATTTGCCAGAGTGCCAAGAGCTCAGAGGTCAGCTGCAGTACCAACTCCAGACACCAGAGACACCTCTTCAGCTCCAGCTCAACCAGCTCCAGCTCCCACTTCTTCAGCTCCTACCACGTCTACTGATGCGTTCATCCTTGGAGTCCTGTCTACACCACAACCAGAAGACCAAGCCTGAGAGACGACATAGTACTATGCATTTTCTAGGAACTCTTTGATAACTTGTTGCCAAAGGGGGAGAAAAATGTATAGATCATAGGCTTCGAGAGAGAGAGATTTGCTTTTGTTCTCTCTTGTCTTCTTGGTTGAACTTTGTTTGCGTTTGATTGCTTGAGATACTATGCATTACCCGTGAGACATTGATGATCATGTGTTTGATCATAAGCTACACTTATGCCTTTTATGATATTATCTTATCTATATGATCATTCACTGTGCTTGGTGATGAGTGCATGTATTCAATCGTTATTATTTTGAGCGCTCCACCAAGATGTATGTGACACGAAAGAGTAACCCATGTGCCTTATTTCTTGTGCATTTGCAGTCCAAAGCGAATCCTAAGATATGCACAAATTTAGGGGGAGCTCTTGCTTATCACATACTTCTCAAAGCGACAATGTTTTTCAATTTTATTATTATTTGTCGAAGCTTTGATCTATATGTTGTCATCAATTACCAAAAAGGGGGAGATTGACAGTGCAACCATCCCTAGGTGGTTTTGGTAATTCATAACAACATATAGCTCATTGAGCTAATACTATTCCAAGATAAATATTTCAGGAAAGCTCAATGAATGGCATGGCATGGATGATGAAAGTGGATCCCTCAAAATATTAAGGACAAAGGATTGGCTCAAGCTCAAAAGCTCAAGACTCTTCATTTTACATTTTAGTGATCAAAGATCACATTGAGTCTATAGGAAAAGCCAATACTATCAAGAAGGGATGAGGTGTTGCTTAATGAGCCTTTTGCTCCATGTGCTCAGTGATATGCTCCAAAACCCTCCACTACTTTCTCACATCCACATATGACCTAAACCCAAAGTCAAACTCGGCCCTACCGATTCTTTCTATCCGCGCCACCGAGTTCGGATGTCATAGCCACCGCCACAAACCCTAGGCAAATCGGTTTCACCGATAGGGATCTCGGTCTCACCGAGATGGGATTGTAATCTCTCTGTTTCCCCTTTGTAACTTTTCGGTCTCACCGAAAGAGCGAATCGGTCCCACCGAGATTACAATGTAAACTCTCTGTTTCCCTTTTGTAACTTTTCGGTCTCACCGAAGAGCAAATCGGTCCCACCGAAGTTTACGACCAACTCTCTGGTTAGCCAATTACCAAAATCGGTCTCACCGAGTTTGTGTAATCGGTCTCACCGAGATTACGTTATGCCCTAACCCTAACCAAATCGGTCCTACCGAAATGCATGTCATCCACGAAAATCCTAACGATCACTAGGTTTACTAAATCGGTCCGACCGAGTTTGATGATTCGGTCCCACCGAGTTTGGTAAATTGTGTGTAACAGTTAGATTTTGTGTGGAGGCTATATATACCCTCCACCTCCTCTTCATTCATGGAGAGAGCCATCGAACAAACCTACACTTCCAACTTACAGTTCGAGAGAGAACCACCTACTCATGTGTTGAGGCCAAGATATTCCATTCCAACCATATGAATCTTGATCTCTAGCCTTCCCCAAGTTGCTTTCCACTCAAATCTTCTTTCCACCAAATCCAATCCTGTGAGAGAGAGTTGAGTGTTGGGGAGACTATCATTTGAAGCACAAGAGCAAGGAGTTCATCATCAACACACCATTTGTTACTTCTTGGAGAGTGGTGTCTCCTAGATTGGCTAGGTGTCACTTGGGAGCCTTCGACAAGATTGTGGAGTTGAACCAAGGAGTTTGTAAGGGCAAGGAGATCGCCTACTTCGTGAAGGTTTACCGCTAGTGAGGCAAGTCCTTCGTGGGCGACGGCCATGGTGGGATAGACAAGGTTGCTACTTCGTGGACCCTTCGTGGGTGGAGCCCTCCGTGGACTCGCGCAACCGTTACCCTACGTGGGTTGAAGTCTCCACCAACGTGGAAGTACGATAGCACCACCTATCGGAACCACGAGAAAAACATCCATGTCTCCAATTGCGTTTGATTTCTCCAAACCCTTCCCTTTACATTTTGCAAGTTGCATGCTTTATTTTCCGCTGCCTATATACTCTTTGCATGCTTGCTTGAATTATGTGAAGATTGCTTGACTTGTTCTAAATTAGCTAAAATCTGCCAAAGTCTAAAATTGGGAAAAGGTTAAGTTTTTATTGGTCAAGTAGTCTAATCACCCCCTCTCTAGACATACTTCAAGGTCCTACACCGTTGGCTTGCCTTCGGATTCTTCTCCAGTCTCACTGTTTGCGTCGCTGCCGTCGTGACTGTCGGGGGATGTTGAGTATATTGATTATTAGGAAAGATGAGATAGACTAGGATTTGTTCCTGCCTTGTCTTGTACGCCAAGTTGATCATTGTACTTCTATATATATGCCCACGAGGCTCAAACAATACAACAAACTATTCCACCAATCCTCTCTCTCCCGTCTAACAATGTTGTCAATCAAGCAAGGTTCAGGCTAGTGTCCGACTTCCTTCTGGCCAGGCAGATTTTTCTTAGGGGTAGCGACCAAACAGCTCCTTTACCTTCCGTATGTAGAAAATAAGACACTATATTTTAATTTTCAACTCCACGACTGGAGCTGATTCGTCATTTTGTTATATTTTGGGGCGACTGATAAGTCGGCTATTTAGATTGCCGTGTAGAACACACTTCATGTTGTGGGTATGGCTCCGTCCTGCCGCCGGGTTTATAGTGGGCTTTTTAGGCCTCTAGGCAGGCCTACTACCGGGTTCCCCGTGTAGAAGCCACTCGCATCTACTGTGCCCCATCAACAACCAATTGCATTTTTTGTCAAAAAAAAAAACAACCAATTACATTTTGCCTCAAAAGGAAAACCATTGCATAACCAGTATTTGTCGATGTCATCTAATAGTTGCAAATAGGAAGACTGCTTTCTAGGTTATCCATTGTATAAACTAAACTATTTTACTAGACAACGATGTCAACAACAAATCGACATGTTGACAAACAAAACCTACAGACGGGTGATCAAACTGGCAACAAGTATTGCTTCGACACCCACATTCTACAAATCAAGTTGACATGCTGACCAATGAAAGCTAGATGCAAGTATATAGCTCAATATCAGTGTGCGTGCTAACATGATCATCCAGAATGTAACGCATGGAGTTCTTAATTACACCTAGTCAAAAGTCAAGATAAGTTCAACTTTCAGAAAAGTAAATGCATATTTTCATGTGTGTGTATAAAACCTAATTGTGTCAACTTATCAGGATAATCTGATCGACCATGCAAGCTGACCAATGGCCGACAATATCCATCCAAACTTAAATTTCTATGGATCCGAAAAAGCTCGCAGACGAGAAAACTATAGAGACATGATACAATTGACAGCACGTACGCTCTAAACATAAGCCATGGAGGAAGTTGCAGATAACAACCCCATTGTATAAACCAAACAGTACTGTCCATATCATCTACTCCCTCCAATCCATCATAAGTGTCACGGTTTTGCACTAAGGTTAAAAGGAGTAATATTTATAAAGTGGAAGAACATTTTACTAGATAATCACTGTATAAGCTAAATAGTAAACAAAATTGTTCATATCAGCCTGACGCAGCAGAACTAGAAACATATTGAGCTTAAATAGGGACCTAATCAGCCAGTTTTGCTGGGAGCGATGGCAACACCCACATTTCACAAAGAAATTTAAAGGCTGAACAATGAAACTCGTAGAAGTATGGTCCGATTGACAACAAGTACCCCAGGGCCGTCTCCAGAAATTTAAGGCCCGATCGACATACAACATGGGGCCCTGATTTTTTTTTAAATTATAGCCCTAGACAGACCCTTAAAGTATACACTATGCTCAATCATAGAACTTTGTACAATATTCTGAAATATATCAAATATTGACGCTAAAGAGTAAATGTAGGGCTAAAATTGATGCATATGTACACAAAGTATGATAATAAAAATATTAATACAAAATATTCAGTATAGTGTTTGCCAAGATCAATATATGAGAAAATTTAGTTATTTAATACACAGTGTTACCAAGATAAATATGTATAGACATTATATAATTATCCAATAGAAAAAGTAACCTAATTAAACTGATCGGTGATTCCTCATGCCAGGTTGGAGTCATGAAGCACTAGACAAATTGTTCAAAGTACTAGTGGCATAAGCGCACCTGAATACGGCGCTGTTCCTGGCAAATGCTGATGACGTGATAAAATGATTGCCCGGGAGCTCATCCGCTGGTTGCTTTTGGTTTGTGGCGTTGGCAGGCAACACCGCTACTCCTCGCAAATGCTGTGGGGTTTGCGGCCGCCGTGGATTCGATGCGGTCATCAAGCGATTGGCCAAGCCGCCGAGCAGCAGAATCGCGATCAATTGGATTGGAAAGAGGAACAACTGCAGTTTAGGGTATCTAGATCCATCTATCTTTTTTTTTAAACAAAGATCCATCGATCGATTGAGTTCACGGAGAAGGGAAATAGCGAGCGGCGGCCCCTATGAGGCCCAAAACTGGGAGCGCCAGCCTGTAACCAGCCCAGTAGAAAGATGCCAAGACAAAGTTCAGCCCAAAATGGGGGCCCTAAGATTTGGGGGCCCTGTGCGAGCGCACAGCTCGCACAGGCCCATGAACGGCCCTGAAGTACCCTTAAAGGGACGATACGGCCCTCATGGCTTTGTTTTTAACTTGGGCTTACTGACATGGTGTTGCCTAATAAACCATCAACGTAGTCAAAACCAGTCAACATAGTTAGAACCAGGCAAAGCAGGGTAGAGGGATGATTTGTGAACCAAATGACAAGTTAAGGGTGTAGAACAACTGGTTTTGAAGTCGAGGGTTGAATCTTAAACCGAGTGGCTAATTCAGGGTTGTAATGTCAACATTTCTGTTAAACGACAATTAGGCTTTGTGACATTTGGACATGTATTTTTCTTAGATTAATTAACCATGTTTAAGATAGGCAATCTGTTGTATAGGAGTACCTAACTAATAGTATATTCGGATATACTATAGGTGAGACAAAGAATATGCTGCATTTCCATGCGTGCAACCCAACCAAATGCATGCATGCACGGAGAAGGAAATCGGCCGGCAGCGGATCGACGTGTGGATGCCACTTTTTCCTCGAATTCGAGTTCGAGTCCTTATCCATTGCGCAAACGAACTAAACAAGAGACGATATGGGAGAGGAACCGAGGGATATGCGGCGGCACTTGTCGCAATTTTCTAGAGAAAACAAGAAGGCTGAAACTTGGAAGAGGTGATGCTGAAGCGGTTCGTGACTATTTTGTCAAAATGCAATTTGCCAAATTTTTTTAGTGTCATGGACCTTGATGATGAGTCCCGGCTAAGGAATATTTTTTGGGCAGATGCAAGAAGTAGAGCAGTGTATGACACTTTTCATGATGTCATTAGTTTTGACACAACATATTTGACAAACAAGTATGATATGCCTTTTGCTTGTTTTGTCGGAGTCAATCATCATGGCCAATCAGTGTTGCTAGGATGTGCTTTATTATCAAATGAAGATACTGCAACATTTGTTTGGTTATTTCAAGCATGGCTCAAGTGTATGTCAAACCGTCAACCAAAAGCAATTGTAACTGATCAAGCAAAAGAAATTCAAAATGGTGCGGAAATAGTTTTTCCAGAATCTCGATATAGATGGTGCTTGTGGCATATAATGAAAAAGATACCCGAGAAATTTGGCGGATATGATGAATATGACCACATCAAGAGTGCTATTGGCAGGGCAGTTTATGATTCGTTAACAATTTCAGAATTTGAAGTTGCTTGGATGCATATGCTTGAGAAATATGACCTTGGTGATCATGAATGGCTTAAAGGGCTTTATGAGCATCGACACCGTTGGGTTCCAGCATTCGTGAAAGACGCCTTTTGGGCAGGTATGTCTACTACACAACGTAGTGAGAGTATGAATGCTTTCTTTGATGGGTATGTTAATGCAAAAACTACATTGAAGCATTTTGTTAGCCAATATGAGAATGCTCTTCGTGATAAGGTTGAGAAGGAGAATATTGCTGATTTCAATTCTTTCAACTCAACCATACCTTGTATCACACATTTTGACATCGAGAAGCAATTTCAATCAATCTATTCAAATTCGAAGTTCAAAGAATTTCAAGAAGAGCTAACAAACAAGATGTATTGTGATCGGAAGTTAATAATGAAAGAAGGGGCAATAGAAACGTATCAGATAATCGAGGATGTGCTGATTGATGAAGAAAATGGATGGAGAAAAGATATTGTGTACCATGTATATTTCAATGAGGAAGAGTTTGAAGTTAAGTGTTCATGTCGCCGCTTTGAGTTCAGAGGTATTCTCTGTAGGAATGTGTTATGTGTGCTCACTCATAAAAAAATCAAGGAGGTTCCTCCACAATACACCCTTGATCGGTGGAAAAAAAATGTGAAAAGGAAACATAACTTCGTCAAATGCACATATGGCGGCATGGAAGACACTCCTGTTGCAAGACGTTTTGACAGATTGTGCAATTCTTTTTACCCAGTTGCAGAAATATGTGCCATGTCAGATGATTCATTCAATTCCTTGATTGAAGAACTCCGCACCTTGCAAATTCAGTACTCTAGCAACTCAAGTTCTGAAAATAATAAGGATCCGTTTGGTGCACAGGAAGATGCACCTTGTAATGGGAAAACAGCAAGTAAGACTATACTAAGTCCAATAGCTGTTAGATGTGCTGGACGTCCTCCTTCGTTGAGAAAAGAATCTAAGGTTGATAAGCTTATTCGTCAAGCAAAGGAAAAGAAGAAGAAAGCTGATGAAAGGGAGAAGAAAAAGGCTGCACAGAAGGAGAAGAAGGCTGCACAGAAGGAAGCTGAACAAATGGTATTGTTGCCTATATTACGTTCTTCTTTTTTGAAAAATAAGAAACCTAAATTCACACATGTTTGCTCACTAAATTTGTTTTTGTTTCAGGCTCGCTCCATGAATTTGAAAAGGAAAAGGTCCAGTAAAAAGGGAAATTCATCAGAGCATTATATTCTACAACAAGATGCTATGGAACAAGATGACAAAGTTCAGGTATCCTAGTTTCTCATCTTTTTTTTTCTAGTATAAGATGGAACAAGATGTCATTTTATCACTTTCTTTGGAGCAGGAACCATTTGACTTGGGCATTACAACTGACAACTTACCCCAAGGATCGACTACAGTACCATTTGGAGGTTCATCGACAATGGTTATGCCTCAAGTTCTGGGAGAATATACAAGTATGCTGTTTCAAGTTCAGCAAGGATCGGCTGTAGTGTCCAGTTCTCCAGAATTATACTTTCATGGAACTGGAAGGCTCAACATTACTATGGATCAGAGTTAGACATGATTTATGTAGCAATTTACCAGATGTTGGATGTAGTACTTTTCTTTGCACCTGTCGACTTTCATTCATGTAGTACCAGATATATGATATGCAACAGGGCACTAGAAAGTAGATGGATTTATGTTTTGTCATCTTGTTTCTCTCCAAGGTACTTGAATTTGTGTCTATCATCTGGTTTAAGTATCAGTTTATTTCCAGCTCGATACTGTATATTTGTCACTCTGCAAGGTACATGAATTTGTGTCTATCATCTGGTTCAAGTATCACACTAGTATCTCTCAGCTTCATACTGTATATTTGTCATTCTCAGCAAACAATGACAGACCAACAACAGTACATAAGGATGGACAAATTTTTATTCATGATTCTGTTTGGAAAAAGTATGAACACAACGTACAAGCTACAGCCAAACAATATTGCTAGAACTAAACTACCCTGTAGGATTGAAATCAGCAATATTCTCCTTCATTGGCATTTTGACAACCTTGCTAGCTTCACCTTGAGCTGCTCTTATTTCAGACAAAAGCCTGAACTCAAAATGCAGGATCAGACTGTACTGTTCTTCCTTGAGACAACTTTTTTGGTCAACAGAGCACAATGGCTAGCGAAGCATTCACCATTCCATCTCGATGGTGCAATCCGCTGACACCGCAGACGACGACCGACGGCCAAGAGCTCGCGCCCCCGACGACGACCAAGATCTCCGCCGCCATCGCCGATGACCAAGATATCGCTGCGCCGCCCGCTGACGACTAAGTGATTGACCCGCCGCTGATGACTGCCAAGAGCTCAGTTTCCGTCGAGCGGGAGCTCATCGCGACGCTGCCGACGAAGAGAGTCTGCCGTGGTGCATCACCACATATATCCTCGCCAGGCCGTCACAGAGGAGCTCAACCCGCCGTGCGACCATGTGAGGAACTCGCCGGCCGGGCTGCCTCGGAGGACCCTCGCCGTGTCACACCGAAGCTGAACTGCAGGAAACGTCCTCTCCGCCGTCGGCCGTCGGGCCGCCTGGGAGAGAAAGGGGATGGGGATTAGTTTTCTGTGCGAGTCGATTTGTTTTCTGCGCAACTGCGCCTGCGAGAGAAAGGGATGGGGATGACGTGGACCAGGCACCGTCGCTTCGTCCGTACCATGTGCCCGTAAGTGTAGCATTATTGTTGCATAGTAGTCCTGGCCATCTCCGGCCCGGCCCTGCGGCCCACCCAGGCCCGGCCCTAAAATCCAGGGCCTAGGCCTGATGGGCTTGCCTGTGGGCCGGGCTTGGGCCTGAGTTTTGAGCCCACTAGGAGGGCTTGGACGGGCTTGGGCTTGGTATATTGGCATTTTGAGGAAGAGGCCCGGCCCATGTTCCTAAGCCCTAAGGGCTTTTGAGGGCTTTTTACCAGATGGGCCGGGCTTGGGTTTGAAAAGTAGGCCCGATGGTAGGGCCTGGGCCTCAGTTTTCTGCCATGGGCTTTTTTAGGCCCGGCCCAGCCCATGGCCAGGTGTATTGCATAGGAGTCCCTGTGTACTTGAGTCTAGGTTTTCAAACAGCCGGAATCGATCAAGCAAAGAGAAATCACGAATTTGTTTCCGGACAGCCGCGTGTCGATTAAATAGCCTAGGTATCTTTGCACACGAGTCCTTGTGTGCCCGAGGCCAATCTATGGTCATTGGTGAGTCCTTGTAACCCAATGTCTTCTATTACGGGCTCCATTACAAATGTGAAAGGATGTATTGATTGTGAATTCCTTGCTTATAAACACTCCTCTATAAGTAGTAACTTTGTGCTTTCTAGGGATTTTGTCCTATTTATTTTTAGTCTAAATACAAGGTCACCTTTTTTGTGAGATACACTTAACTGTCAATTTTATAGATCAATAAATTAGTGCCAACAGATCTAACAAACAACTTATTAACATTAATGTTTGAAGAATTTACCCACCTTTAAACCTTTGAAATTTTCCACCTATAGCTAGCTTAACCATCCGCCTACAGATTCTCAAATTATTTCATCCACGGGCTCCTTCATCCCAGCCATATATAATTCTATAACCTTCTAATGAGCAGCTCCAACAAAGGGGCCGACTCGATACTTCACCATTCTACACGAGGTGAACTCATTTGTGATGTCCCAGCATCCTATGAGCAATATAGGATTAACTGTGTATCGTATATTTTCTAAATATTTCCAATGCATGTCACGGCCTACTAGCATAAGCTAGAGCGGCTAGCTAATGTTGATGCATTTGATTGAGTATATTTTTGCATCCCTTGAATCCGCTTTTTTCCATTTCTTTGTAGATGAAATTGTATGCGATGTACAGAGGTAGGTGTCCAGGAGTCTATGATTTATGGGCCGCATACAACGACCAAGTGCTTTATTACCCAGGCGCCTCCCACGACTCGTTCAATAGTAGGGAGAAGGCGGAGTATCGTTACAATCAGTGTTTGCTTAAGCAGAAGAGAAAAATTTAAGTAGGCAATGATGCAAGCCAGAAACCGCTTATCGGGTTTAGTGAATTGAAGAAACTTCATAATTCTCTTTCAGTTTGTCATAATTGTGGTATTGTTTTTATGATGTGGTCACATATAGACATGCATTGGCCACTTTGTTTTTTACTATGTAGCCACTTGTACTAGCGAACTACTTGTGACTTCAAATGAAGCTTGCGTGAACTATTTATATAATGCACATGTGAGTTTGTTGTTAAACTCTGAGACTTGAAGGACTGCTTTGTGTATTGTATCTGCTTTCCCTGCAATGATATGACAGAGAAGAGGCTAAAGCAAAACTATTAGAGAATGTTTACCGAGCATCGCTCTGAGGAATCATAAGTTTGCCGAGAGTGGCTCTCGGCAAAGGCCTATGTGCTGGGAGTTGCTGGAGCTACTATGCTGAGAGGGGCACTTTGTAAAGACACACTAGTAGAAAAAGGGCCTAATGTTCAGTTCATTAGTCCCGGTTTGTTGGCGCCGCTAATTAGTACCAGTTCGTGGCGAACCTTTAGTACCGGTTCATGCCACGAACCGGTACTAAAGAGGCGGTGGCCTTTAGTATGGGTTGGTGGCTCCAACCGGTATTAAAGACCCCCATTTTAGTACGGGTTCGTGCCATCAACCGGTACTAAAGGGGTGCGCTGCCACCCGCCGTGCACAATATTTAGTCCCGCCTCGCTAGTTGAGAGAAGCTTGCACCAGTTTATAAGCTCCGCCACGGCTACCGTGTCGAGCTCCTCTCTAAGCAGGCCTTTGTGGGCCTATTGCAAGTCTTCTGCCCTGTGGGGCCTACTAGGCCGTACGGACCTGCATCCTGGCCCAACTAGACGTTGGGTTTCTAGTCGTATGCAGGCCGTGCCGGCCCAGTAGGTGGGTTACTTTTTCTTTATTTCAAAAAATTTAAAAAAAAAATCCTTTAGTACTAAAGGGCTCCCCTCCCCCGGCGCTGGCTCGTGCCACGTGGTGGCCCTTTAGCGGCGGTTCGTGCAGAACCGGTACTAAAGGGGACCTTTAGTCCCCACCCTTTAGTGCCGGTTACAGAACCGGCACTAAAGGTCCTTACGAACCGGTGCTATAGCCGGTTCTGCACTAGTGACACAACGGAACTAGCCGGCCGTGAAGTCACTTTATTTTGCCGAGTAGCACTGTTTGGCTTTTGGCAAACACTCTGCGGAGTGTCCGACGGATGGTTCTCGGCAAATTCATGTTTGCCTGAGACCTCTATGCCGGATTGCCTCTGTCGAGTGCAACTCTTGGCAACGGCTTTGCCGGTGGTATTTGGTCCTTTGCCGAGTGTCCATGGCACTCCGCGTATAGGTCAATTCAAATAGTGTGACATTACATAGTTGGTGCGACGAGATCAACAAAGCAAGAAAATAATTTACTTGTCTGGCTGTGTCGCGTCTCGTGTGGATGTAGAGCTGAATCAGCGAACTGCAGATCGTCCCCAGTAGTTCTCTTGCGAGCACTCCACTGCGAGGCTACAGCGTCCAGATCTTCAGCCTCCGGCTAAGAAAGCGACGTCGAGCCGGTAGAGCCAGTCGCCTCCATGTACGAGCTGCCGCGCTCGAGCCAGACGAAGCAGCTGCGCCCAGCCAGGATCTACCTCCTCGAGGTCCGGGCCGGAGACCGCTGCGGCCACCCACGATCCATTCCAGGCTGAGCGCTCGAGCTGCTGCGTCCGGCGAGAGAAATGGCCAGCGGCTGGAGTCGCAATCCGGCGAGAGTGTATGGGGGCAAGGAGGAGGACATCGCGGCGGCTTAATCCCCTCCGTCCGGCTTCTGAGTTCTGACGGAGAAAGAAGAGTAGGAAAGCAATACGACTGACAATCGTTCTGGAAAGAAAATCGGTACGTCCATCCAAGTTGTATGACCGTACGAGTGGATCTGTATATTATTCCAACGTTTGGACAGAAAATCGGACTTTCGACTTTCCCTTCCGGTTTTTTCTCGCACGGGTGGAACTCCGATTCTGACTCCGGGATCTGATCCGATTATGCTGTGTATATATACATGATGAAATAAGGGAAGGCAAGGCGGCGAGTCTTCCTCTGCTTCAACTAGGCGGACAAGAAGTCGCCGGTCTGCGCCAACGCTGCTTTGTGGCGTCAAGTTGGAGGCTGCGCCACGCCGCCACCGATCGAACCGATGGAGACCTCAGGTGGAGGCATCCACGCTCTAAGCGACGACGCTCTGATGCACATCCTCTTCCGCCTCCCTTCGGTGTCGGTGCTCCGTTGTCGCGCCGTCTGCAAGGACTGGCATCGTGTCACCACCGACCGTTCCTTCCTCGTCGCCCACGCCGCCAGCCGCCCCCGCGAGATGGTCGTCCAATTCACCAGAGACCCGTACGCGGCAGTGCAAGCCATGTCTCTCGAGCCGACGCAGCAGCAGCCATACCGCTTCCTTTGCGACTATGACCTCTCCGGCGACATTGAGAATGTCATATATTCTCTCCATGGTCTGCTTGTGTTAAGACAAAGTTGCGACCTGTTCGTCATCTGCAACCCGGCTACCAGGCAGTGGACCAACCTGCCCGAGTTGGGTTCCTACTGCTCAGTCTTTGAGTGCGGCTTCTACTTCCACACTTCTTCCGGCGAGTATCGCCTTTTATGCCACGCCATTGAGAAAGAGAAGGAAGAATTTACTAATTCTAATTTCAGACCTGAGACGAGGCGTCGCTACTACATACTCTCGGCCGGTGCCATCCTACCACGTCGACTTGGGCCAGCTCCTTCCAACCCATCCGGTAATTTACCACTGTACGAGGTTCCGGTGGCTTATCGTGAAAACCTACATTGGCTCTCTATGCACCCTCAAGCCAATCACACCAAAAAGATGCTAGCATTCGACACGGCTTCCGAGACATTCCGACTCATGTCCCGACCCTCGCCAGACAATACCATGAGGACATCCTTATTTGAGCTTGATGGGGAGCTCTGTGTCGCTGCTATGTCACAGAGCTTAACATCCCTGGACATATGGGGCCTACAAGACTACAAGGCGGAGACCTGGACATTGCTCCATCGGGTTCATGTGCCGATGCCCGTACTATACAAACGTGATGAAGTATCGGTGAGCAAGGTAATCTCTCTTGGGAACGGTGCCATCCTCATCGGATGTCCTAGATGTAACGTGGCCAGGATGTACCACCTCAAAGACAAAAGGATGATTTGCGAAGATTTCACATTCGGTAGTGTAATAGATCCCAGATTCCTTGTATTTAATGAGAGCCTCGTGCCACATGCTTTTTTTGACTCCCCTCGCTGCCCGGATATCGAGACTATATACTTCTCCTAAGGGAGTTAGCATCTTTTTGCAGCAAAAGTATTTTCTTCATTTTTTTTATTATTAGTGGTAGGCGATGTGTGGTGATGCGTTTGTGGTGGCTTACCTAAGACCTTAGATTCTTGAAGATGCTTATATGAATAATATCGTATATATGTATGTGCACATTTCTAAGGGGGTAAGTGTGTGCTTGTCGGCATGCGCATCTGTTTTTTGAAAAATAAATGAAAAGAAAATATGATGTATTCGGCGTGTATCATCCTATCTGGATATCCATTTTTTTGTTGCAAAATGTCCTATTCAGTTATCGTACTCTAACTTTTTTTTTGCGGGGTTAAAGGATTTCATTGCTCAAACTGGAGGAAGCTCCTCCAAACAAAGTTGGGGTACATTAGCAGGGTCAGATTTTAGCCAAACTGCCGTCCTAGCTTCTACACGACCAAGCAAGAAGCGACTTCACTTCATTTATCATCATCGCATGCAGCGACCTATCCTCTGCTGGTGCCCGAATCGAGTCCACGGCAACCAGACAATCCATCTCGACATCCACAGGAAGTGGCGACCATTGCATAGCAAAGTTTAAGCCCGCCCTCCAAGCAGGCTGCAAGTTCAGCTTGCAAGGGATTTACGCAGTTAACCAGGCTTCTGCAAGCCGAGAAAATGATGGCACCGTCGCTATTGCGCAGTACCATGCCCGCACCTGCCTTTCCAGAAGCTTCACAGTAGGACCCATCAACATTTAATTTTACACGACCATGGGCTGGAGGTTGCCATTTGGTGTAGAGAGACTGAGTGCCCTCTGCATGTGATAGCTGCGGCAGCCGGCCTCCATCATCAATCACCATTTTACCTTTAACAAGATCACATGTAGGATACCTCTTGATAGCGAGCAACGACGATTCATAGCTGAGTAAGAATCGGCAAGATACTTCAACTGGGGGCAGACGTTTGTCGTGGACGATTTCATTTCTAACGTGCCAAGAGCGCAAGAGTACCATCAACACTCGCATGCGGCCATCGGCTCCCAGATTGTGCAGGACGTCGAAGAGCCATTCTGTTAACCTACATGTATATGTGTGTGAGAGTATTGTACGTAGTCTAGACAGCAGACTAGTATAGCGCGCGTGGGTGCAGTTTTCCCTCTTGCATCCACGCCCCTCCACCTCTCGAACATGGCCACCCACGATCTCTGTCGTGGCCCAAGTGCCCTCTGTTCCTTCTGTATATGTACCCCCCAGATGCATTGAATCAATCGTGTTCAGTCTTCTTCCTGTATCATGGTATCAGACGCTGACGCTACCAATCCGTTCGCGCCCGATCCTCCTCCATCCGCTGCCATGGACACAAACCCCCTCGCCTCTCCCGACACCTCTGACGACGACGCGCCTGCTCCTGCTGGCGTTCTGCACGCTGCACTGGCGAACGCCCCCCCGGCGCCGTCCCTCGCTCCTGGCGCCTTTCCGTCCACGGTGCTCCAGACCCTGGACATCCGCACCACGTTCCCATCACCTTGGATCTTCACGCCGGCAACTACGCCCAATGGAGTCGCTTCTTCCTCACCATCGTCGGTATGTTCGGCGTCCGCGATCACCTCGTTGCTCTGGCCGCTCCCCGCCGCCGCAATCCGGAGTGGGTCATGGTCGACCACTGCGTCGTCCACTGGCTTTACGCCACGATCTCGCCGGAGTTGCTGGACGCCGTTGTAACGCCCTCGATGCGGCTATATCTCCCACGTGTCGAGGCACGACTTAGAGGCATAACCGCATTGGAAGCAATGTCGCAAGTGAGGTAATCTTCACACAACCCATGTAATAAATAAGGGAAAGAGATACATAGTTGGCTTACAGTCGCCACTTCACACAATACATAAATAAACATCCATCATTCAGAGTACACTCAAGGTCCGACTACGGAACCAAAATAAAAGAAGATACCCCAAATGCTACACAGATCCCGATCGTCCCAATCGGGCACCACTACGATCATCGGGAAAAGACACATAGTAACGACCACGTTCCTCGTCGAACTCCCACTTGAGCTCGGTTGCATCACCTGACCGCATCATCGGAAACTGCAACTGTTTTGAAGTATCTCGTGAGTCACGGGACTCGCAATCTCACACCCGCGAGATCAAGACTATTTAAGCTTAATAGGAAGGACAGAGTTGTAAGGTGGAGCTGCTGCAAGTTTACTAGCATATATGGTGGCTACATTCGCAAAAGAGAGCGAGAAGAGGAGCAAAGCACGGTCGTGAAGCTAGTAGCGATCAAGAAGTGATCCTGAACTACTTACGCCGACATAACTCCAACACGTGTTCACTTCCGGACTCCGAGAAGAGACCATCACGGTTACACACGCGGTTGATGTGTATTTTAATTGAGGTCAACTTTGGGTTTTCTACAACCGGACATTAACAAATTCCCATCTGCCTCATAACCGCGGGCACGGCTTTCGAAAGATATTGCCCTGCAGGGGTGTCCCAACTTAGCCCATTATAAGCTCTCACGGTCAACGAAGGATATTCCTTCTACCGGGAAGACCCGATCAATCTCGGAATCCCGAACTACAAGACATTTCGACAGCAATAAAACAAGACCAGCAAAGCCACCCGACTGTGCCGACAAATCCCGATAGGAGCTGCACATATCTCGTCCTCAGGGCACACCGGATAGGTCAGCCTACGAGTAAAACCAGCCCTCGAGTTGCCCCGTGGTGGCCCCTGATCTGCCGGTTCGGGCCAGACTCGAAGGAGCACTGGTCCGGGGTTAAAATAAAGATGACCCTCGGCTCATGAAAACCCGGGGAAAAAGGCTTAGGTGGCAAATGGTAAAACCAATGTTGGGCCTTGCTGGACGAGTCTTATTCAAAGCGAACTGTCAAGGGGGTCCCATAAATCACCCAACCGTGTAAGGAACGCGAAATTAAGGAACATAACACCGGTATGACGGAAACTAGGGTGGCAAGAGTGGAACAAAACACCAGGCATAAGGCCGAGCCTTCCATCCTTTACCAAGTATATAGATGCATTAATTATAGCAGATATATATTGTGATATCCCCGACAAGTAAACATGTTCCAATAAGGAACAACATCTCCATGCTCCAACAAGGAACAAACTTCAACTTCACCTGCAACTAGCAACGCTATAACCCCGCCGTTTGGGCTATTGTGTGTATTGGCTTGCAAGGTGAATTCTTTGATGGGAGAGAACCGAATCTTGAAGCTAGTGCGGATGAGTTGAAGATGTTGCAATACAACGCTCAAGCTTGTGATATCCTCTTCAATGGATTGTGCCCCGAAGAATTCAACAAAATCAGCCGTCTTAAGAATGCAAAGGAAATTTGGGATACTTTGATTGATATGCACGAAGGTACCGACTCCGTCAAGGAATCCAAGTTGGATGTGCTCCAAAGTCAGATTGACAAGTTTAAAATGAAGGATGGTGAAGGTGTCGCTGAAATGTACTCTAGGCTTGCTCTTATCACAAATGAGATTGCCGGCTTAGGAAGTGAAGAGATGACCAACAGATTCATCATCAAGAAGATCCTAAGAGCATTGGATGGAAAATATGATACCGTGTGCACATTGATCCAAATGATGCCCAATTACAAAGATCTCAAGCCTACGGAAGTCATTGGAAGAATCGTTGCTCATGAGATATCACTCAAGGATAAGGAGGAACTTCACAACAAGTCGAGTGGTGCTTACAAAGCCTCATGTGAAGCCCTCACATCATCAAGTGAGAAACAAACCTTCAATGAGGAATTGAGCTTAATGGTGAAGAACTTCAACAAATTCTACAAGAGTAGAAGCAAAGAAAGAAGCTCTAAGTCAAGGTCCTACAATGACAAAAGATCTTCTAGTCGAGAGCGCAATTGCTACAATTGTGGGAGACCCGGAGACTACTCCAATGAGTGTACGACACCCTACAAAAGAAGAGAAGATTCTCCCAAGAGAAGAAGTAGAAGAGAAGAATCACCACCAAGAGAGAGAAGGAGTAGAGATGATCATTATGAACGAAGACCCTCACGGAGAAGCAAGGATTCGGAAAGGAAGGACAAGTCATCAAAGAGCTACACAAAACGAAGACATCAAGCTCATGTTGGTGAATGGGTATCCGCCCGACTCCGACCATCACTTGAGAGAAGCTATCACTCCGACTCGAATACACTCAAGATGAAGGTGTTGCGGTCTAGCACTTGTGTCAACCAACTCCTCGACATATTTGAATCACCAAATGAAGGAATTGGTAGATACTTCATGGCCAAAGGTCCTAAGGTAACACACCCCGAGTATGTTGATTTTGATGTTGATGAAGATGACTTGCTAGGTGATGATGATTTACTTGTTGACAACTCTAGTGATGAATACTATGATGAAACGTCAATTAATCATGCTAATCAAGTTGAAACGAATGACAATGATAAGGAGAAAATTGAGCGTCTAACTAAAGAACTAAACACTCTTAAGTTAGCTCATGAAACTATCTTTGAAGATCATCGAGAACTTTTAAGGGCTCATGAGAAGTTACGCTTTAAAAAGCTCAATCTTGAGCTAGAGCATGAGTTCTTAAAGGCAATCAATGATGATCTTCGTAAGAAAAGTTCTTCTTACATTGCCAAGCGTTTACTCTTATCTACTTACATGCCTCAAGTCAAGTTTAGTAACAAGAACAAGAAAGATTCTTCTTCTAGTAGTAACAATAATAATGCTAAATCCAATATTGTTGCTTCTACTAGTTCTCTTGATTCCACTAATGATCCTCTTTGCCAAGTTACACTTGAGCAAGAAAACAGCTTATTGAAGGGAATTATAGAGAAAGGTGTATACAAGAGTCTTGCCGGGAGTAAGCAATTTGAGGAAATTGTACGCAAGCAAGGAAGGCACCGGAAGAATCAAGGTGTTGGTTTTGAGCGAAAGTTCAATGCCAATGGAGTTGAGTGGGAAGAAGATCAATACCCCAAGACGAAGTTTGTTCCTCAACAAGAGAAGTATGATCCTACTTCCTTCAAGGGAACACACGCTCAAGATGATCTTCCACCACAAAACCACAAGAACAAAGGCAAGGACAAGCTTCAAGAGGAGATTGATGCATTTGAAGAAGCACCTAAGGCTTTGGTCAAGTGGATTCCCAAGACTACGTCAAGTTCTACTTCATCAAGTACAACTACTACACCAAGGATTCCCATCAAGTTGATGTGGATCCCGAAGAAGAAGAACTAGAGAGTTCTTGAGGGTGACTCCGCCAACATTTTTCAGTCATATCATTATGGCAAGGACAAGTGCAATCAACTTCCATATCTTGCACTAGTTCAAGGAGTCACAAACCCTCATGTTGGTAAGGCAAGGGACAAGGTAACCTAATGTTTTCATGGACATCATTTTGTGTGTCGCCACTCTATGTCTATGGATATCCTTGTTTGTTCCTTGTGGGACTAACCCATGTAGGTATTGAAAGTGCAACTCACTCCAAAGGATTGCTCCAAACAATCTACATCAACATTGAGCATCCACATCTTCAACACCTACATGAAGTCATCATCGACAAAACCCAAGGTTAGTTTATCCCTCTAAGGGGGGACCTCACATCTAGGGGGAGCTTAACTCTAAGAATTGAGTCAAAGCAACTCTAATGATGTGAACACATAAATGCTTTATGTAAAAGTGGTAACCCCACTTGAGCTTAAACGATGAGTATGACCTATGATCAAATGTTCTCATTTGACTCCTAAGTCAATATACTCATATATAGATGACCTAGTCATCGCCAATTGTTTGATAGATGCTAGAATTGGTTGTGCATGCTTTGTCACATACTTCATTTGTCATTTTATTGTGTGAGCATGTTGAATGCATATTTTACTCATTCGAGGACATCCACTTGTTGTTTTGATTGTTTGACTTTTCCTTCTTTAGCCAAGTGGATGGACAAGAATGCCTAAGAACCTTCTCTAGCTATCTATGCTTTTCTCGTCTCAAACTCTATTCATGCTACATCACAAAATTTGATCAAGTCAGATTTGAACCACTCTTGTGAGGAGCACTCGGAGTCCCCGATTTGTCATAGACTTAAACTTCCAAAACTTCTTTGTGATTTTCGGTCTGACCGATTCCTCCATTTCGGTCATACCAAGATTACTAAGTCGATCTAGGTTTTCATCTCGGTGCAACCGATTTGTAATTTTCGGTCACACCGAGTTGCAATAACTGTTCACAGTTTTGCATCTCGGTGCCACCGAGTTGTACCACTCGGTCACACCGACAGGGTCGCGCTATATATATCGCACGGGCAAAATTTTGAAAACTTTCTCCGAATCCTCGCTACCGCAAGATAGCTCGCTTTGCCTAACGTGGTTCACGGATCATCGACTTCGCCGCCACCGCCTCCGATCCATTGGTCTCCGCCGTCAACGGAATTCTCCTCCATTGTTGCCGCCAGAAGCGAGTTCCCTTGAACTAGGGTATGGACTCGATCACGGTGCTTTCCTCGTCCGATTCTCAAAGACATTGTGAACATTATGAATCTTGCCATGATTGAATCACTCCTATCCAGTCAAATCAATCCTTAGAATAGTTGCGATTCGAAAATTTAGGGTTAGGTTTCCGCCGAAACCATCTCGGACCCACCGAGTTGAAAAACTCGGTCCCACCGATTTGGCAGATGCCATTGCACTTGTAAGTCTTGGTCTGACCGAGAATTACAAATCGGTGTGACCGATTTCTGAACTTTGTGAAACCCTAGCAGTCTCGGTGCCATCAACTGTGACTCGTCTCGACCGAGTTCACTAGTTTAGGTTCCAAAACTGCTTCGGTATCACCGAGTTTGAAAATCGGTAGATCCGAAATGTTTTCGATGGGAAACTAAAACTAAGTTTTTGAATCATTCTTTGCAAAAATCTCTGCATTTTGTGATGCTCATACACTCTACCTCATCTATAACTATTCACGTGGTCAGTGATCGGTTGGACAAAGCATGTCGGACAGAGTGACACCAGAACAAATCAAGAGCGGGTTCAATTGAGCGAGGGCACTAGTCCCTCAAGCAGCTCGGATGAGGGGAGAAGCACTCGAGCAATTTGCCCAAGGCTGCCACAAGGTCAAGAAAGAAGAAGACCTCATAGTCTGAGGATGAGGATTACGTGGCAGTTGAGGATGAGGCAAGCTCCAAGAAGAAAGTGCTCAAGAGGGAGGTCAGTTCATCTGCAGTGAAGCCTGGATTGAAAATCAAAAGGCCAGCAGGCAGACAACCAATGTCCAAAGCTAGAGTGTCTACTGAAGCTCCTTTGGAATCTCAACCCAAAGAGCCTGTTGCAGCAGAGGGAAAGAAAAGGAAAGAAAGAGTCAAGAAGATCATGGCAAGAGTGATTGGGAAGCCTTCCATGATGGAAGAGGAGGAAGAAGAAGAGGCTGCAAAGCATGCACCCAAGGCACAAAAGCTGATGGGTGATGCAATCAAGTCAGGGGCTGCAACTTCCAAGCCCAAAGCTGCCTCCAAGCCCAAGAATGCACCCAAGAGGAATACAAGGAGCATTCCAGCAGCTGAAAAGAACAAGGCTCCATTGCCTGAGGTTGAAGCTGAAGAAAAAGAAGAAGGGCAGGTCCTAAGGAAACTCAAACCCAAGATCCCAGACCACAACGATGCTCATCCTGTGGATGAAAACATGAAGATCAGGAGATATAATGGGTTGAGGCTATGGAGAGAGACAGATCCATATGCCACGAGGAGAAGGACTGCTGTGGATTATAGGTTCCACACCAAGGAGCAGCAGGACTTTTATGAGACTGTCTTGCTGGATAAGAAGCCCATAGTTTGCGATATGAGATGGGTCAACTGGACCTACATGAAGGAGAATGCAGAACACTACCCTGGAGTTTATGACAGCTTCAGTGCATGTGGAGTTGCTGATTTTGTTGGGCAGAAGCTCACCAACTGGAACGATGAACTTATCATGCAATTCTACTCCACAACACATTTCTATCTAGATGGCAGGATAATGTGGATGTCAGAAGGAACCAGATATCAGTCTACCATAGAGGAATGGGCCAAATTGATCAATGCCCCAAAGGAAAGTGAGGATGACCTGGACATTTATGGTAAGAAGGAAATGGATCATAACTCAATGGCACACATGTACAAGGAGATCCCAGATGATGCAATTGAGACCTTTAAGTTTGGATCAGTCCATTTTCTGCTGTCAGGGCTGCCTACGATCAAGTGGATCTAAAGGCATACTCTATTGCCCAAATCAGGTGACCATAACATGATTAGAGGGCATGCAATCAATTTGCTTCATGTCTTTGATGTGCCTTAGAAATTCAAGGTCATGAGCCTCATAGTCGAGACGATCAAGAGGATAGCAGCAGATCAGAAGAGAAGCTGTGGATATGCCCCATGATTCGTGGAGTTGATAAACTCGAAGATGGGCACAGCAAGTATCTCTTGGATAAGGAACACATGGTTCTCTATCCTGATTTTGAGGACAATCGAGTTGTCATGACCGAGAATGAACCATCATCAGTGCAAGCTCAGGAGCGAAAGGAGAAGGCAAGACAAGAGAAAGCTGCAAAGATGCCAACTCAAGCAGAGGCATCTGACTACTTTCTGAAGAGCAAGCAGGAGCAGCTTGGTTACTTAATAGCATCATCTCTGCGGATTGAGAAGGGGTTGGCCACCCTAACTCAAAACCAGGAGAGCCTGGAGAAAATCATGGAACAAAATTCTATGATCTTGATGTCAAAGTGGTGAGATTCACCATTTGTGGAGCAATTACAAGATGATATGCAGGAGAGGAAGGGCAAGACGACAACTGATGCATTTGTCAGAGTGCCAAGAGCTCAGAGGTCAGCTGCAGTACCAACTCCAGACACCAGAGCCACCTCTTCAGCTCCAGCTCAACCAGCTCCAGCTCTCACTTCTTCAGCTCCTACCACGTCTACTGATGTGTTCATCCTTGGAGTCCTGTCTACACCACCACCAGAAGACCAAGCCTGAGAGACGACATAGTACTATGCATTTTCTAGGAACTCTTTGATAACTTGTTGCCAAAGGGGGAGAAAAATGTATAGATCATAGGCTTCAAGAGAGAGAGAGAGATTTGCTTTTGTTCTCTCTTGTCTTCTTGGTTGAACTTTTTTTGCGTTTGATTGCTTGAGATACTATGCATTACCCGTGAGACATTGATGATCATGTGTTTGATCATAAGCTACACTTATGCCTTTTATGATATTATCTTATCTATTCTTATATGATCATTCACTGTGCTTGGTGATGAGTGCATGTATTCAATCGTTATTATTTTGAGCGCTCCACCAAGATGTATGTGACACGGAAGAGTAACCCATGTGCCTTATTTCTTGTGCATTTGCAGTCCAAAGCAAATCCTAAGATATGCACAAATTTAGGGGGAGCTCTTGCTTATCACATACTTCTCAAAGCGACAATGTTTTTCAATTTTATTATTATTTGTCGAAGCTTTGATCTATATGTTGTCATCAATTACCAAAAAGGGGGAGATTGACAGTGCAACCATCCCTAGGTGGTTTTGGTAATTCATAACAACATATAGCTCATTGAGCTAATACTATTCCAAGATAAATATTTCAGGAAAGCTCAATGAATGGCATGGCATGGATGATGAAAGTGGATCCCTCAAAATATTAAGGACAAAGGATTGGCTCAAGCTCAAAAGCTCAAGACTCTTCATTTTACATTTTAGTGATCCAAGATCACATTGAGTCTATAGGAAAAGCCAATACTATCAAGAAGGGATGAGGTGTTGCTTAATGAGCCTTTTGCTCCATGTGCTCAGTGATATGCTCCAAAACCCTCCACTACTTTCTCACATCCACATATGATCTAAACCCAAAGTCAAACTCGGCCCTACCGATTCTTTCTATCCGGCGCCACCGAGTTCAGATGTCATAGCCACAGCCACAAACCCTAGGCAAATCGGTTTCACCGATAGGGATCTCGGTCTCACCGAGATGGGATTGTAATCTCTCTGTTTCCCCTTCGTAACTTTTCGGTCTCACCGAAAGAGCGAATCGGTCCCACCGAGATTACAATGTAAACTCTCTGTTTCTCTTTTGTAACTTTTCGGTCTCACCGAAAGAGCAAATCGGTCCCACCGAGTTTACCTGACCAACTCTCTGGTTAGCCAATTACCAAAATCGGTCTCACCGAGTTTGTGTAATCGGTCTCACCGAGATTACGTTATGCCCTAACCCTAACCAAATCGGTCCTACCGAAATGCATGTCAGTCCCACCGAAAATCCTAACGATCACTAGGTTTACTAAATCGGTCTGACCGAGTTTGATGATTCGGTCCCACCGAGTTTGGTAAATTGTGTGTAACGGTTAGATTTTGTGTGGAGGCTATATATACCCCTCCACCTCCTCTTCATTCATGGAGAGAGCCATCAGAACAAACCTACACTTCCAACTTAACAGTTCTGAGAGAGAACCACCTACTCATGTGTTGAGGCCAAGATATTCCATTCCAACCATATGAATCTTGATCTCTAGCCTTCCCCAAGTTGCTTTCCACTCAAATCTTCTTTCCACCAAATCCAATCCTGTGAGAGAGAGTTGAGTGTTGGGGAGACTATCATTTGAAGCACAAGAGCAAGGAGTTCATCATCAACACACCATTTGTTACTTCTTGGAGAGTGGTGTCTCCTAGATTGGCTAGGTGTCACTTGGGAGCCTTCGACAAGATTGTGGAGTTGAACCAAGGAGTTTGTAAGGGCAAGGAGATCGCCTACTTCGTGAAGGTCTACCGCTAGTGAGGCAATTCCTTCGTGGGCGACGACCATGGTGGGATAGACAAGGTTGCTACTTCGTGGACCCTTCGTGGGTGGAGCCCTCCGTGGACTCGCGCAACCGTTACCCTACGTGGGTTGAAGTCTCCACCAACGTGGAAGTACGATAGCACCACCTATCGGAATCACGAGAAAAACATCCGTGTCTCCAATTGCGTTTGATTTCTCCAAACCCTTCCCTTTACATTTTGCAAGTTGCATGCTTTATTTTCCGCTGCCTATATACTCTTTGCATGCTTGCTTGAATTATGTGAAGATTGCTTGACTTGTTCTAAATTAGCTAAAATCTGCCAAAGTCTAAAATTGGGAAAAAGTTAAGTTTTTATTGGTCAAGTAGTCTAATCACCCCCTCTCTAGACATACTTCAAGGTCCTACACCGTTGGCTTGCCTTCGGATTCTTCTTCAGTCTCACTGTTTGCGTCGCTGCCGTCGTGACTGTCGGGGGATGTTGAGTATATTGATTATTAGGAAAGATGAGATAGACTAGGATTTGTTCCTGCCTTGTCTTGTACGCCAAGTTGATCATTGTACTTCTATATATATGTCCACGAGGCTCAAACAATACAACAAACTATTCCACCAATCCTCTCTCTCCCGTCTAACAATGTTGTCAATCAAGCAAGGTTCAGGCTAGTGTCCGACTTCCTTCTGGCCAGGCAGATTTTTCTTAGAGGTAGCAACCAAACAGCTCCTTTACCTTCCGTATGTAGAAAATAAGACACTATATTTTAATTTTCAACTCCACCTGGAGCTGATTCGTCATTTTGTTATATTTTGGGGCGACTGATAAGTCGGCTATTTAGATTGCCGTGTAGAACACACTTCATGTTGTGGGTATGGCTCCGTCCTGCCGCCGGGTTTATAGTGGGCTTTTTAGGCCTCTAGGCAGGCCTACTACCGGGTTCCCCGTGTAGAAGCCACTCGCATCTACTGCGCCCCATCAACAACCAATTGCATTTTTTGTCAAAAAAAAAAAACAACCAATTACATTTTGCCTCAAAAGGAAAACCATTGCATAACCAGTATTTGTCGATGTCATCTAATAGTTGCAAATAGGAAGACTGCTTTCTAGGTTATCCATTGTATAAACTAAACTATTTTACTAGACAATGATGTCAACAACAAATCGACATGTTGACAAACAAAACCTACAGACGGGTGATCAAACTGGCAACAAGTATTGCTTCGACACCCACATTCTACAAATCAAGTTGACATGCTGACCAATGAAAGCTAGATGCAAGTATATAGCTCAATATCAGTGTGCGTGCTAACATGATCATCCAGAATGTAACGCATGGAGTTCTTAATTACACCTAGTCAAAAGTCAAGATAAGTTCAGCTTTCGGAAAAGTAAATGCATATTTTCATGTGTGTGTGTATAAAACCTAATTGTGTCAACTTATCAGGATAATCTGATCGACCATGCAAGCTGACCAATGGCCGACAATATCCATCCAAACTTAAATTTCTATGGATCCGAAAAAGCTCGCAGACGAGAAAACTACAGAGACATGATACAATTGACAGCACGTACGCTCTAAACATAAGCCATGGAGGAAGTTGCAGATAACAACCCCATTGTATAAACCAAACAGTACTGTCCATATCATCTACTCCCTCCAATCCATCATAAGTGTCACGGTTTTGCACGAAGGTTAAAAGGAGTAATATTTATAAAGTGGAAGAACATTTTACTAGATAATCACTGTATAAGCTAAATAGTAAACAAAATTGTTCATATCAGCCTGACGCAGCAGAACTAGAAACATATTGAGCTTAAATAGGGACCTAATCAGCCAGTTTTGCTGGGAGCGATGGCAACACCCACATTTCACAAAGAAATTTAAAGGCTGAACAATGAAACTCGTAGAAGTATGGTCCGATTGACAACAAGTACCCCAGGGCCGTCTCCAGAAATTTAAGGCCCCGATGCGACATACAACATGGGGCCCTAATTTTTTTTTAATTATAGCCCTAGACAGACCCTTAAAGTATACACTATGCTCAATCATAGAACTTTGTACAATATTCTGAAATATATCAAATATTGACGCTAAAGAGTAAATGTAGGGCTAAAATTGATGCATATGTACACAAAGTATGATAATAAAAATATTAATACAAAATATTCAGTATAGTGTTTGCCAAGATCAATATATGAGAAAATTTAGTTATTTAATACACAGTGTTACCAAGATAAATATGTATAGACATTATATAATTATCCAATAGAAAAAGTAACCTAATTAAACTGATCGGTGATTCCTCATGCCAGGTTGGAGTCATGAAGCACTAGACAAATTGTTCAAAGTACTAGTGGCATAAGCGCACCTGAATACGGCGCTGTTCCTGGCAAATGCTGATGACGTGATAAAATGATTGCCCGGGAGCTCATCCGCTGGTTGCTTTTGGTTTGTGGCGTTGGCAGGGCAACACCGCTACTCCTCGCAAATGCTGTGGGGTTTGCCGGCTGCCGTGGATTCGTGCGGCCGCCTGAAGCGATTGGCCAAGCCGCCGAGCAGCAGAATCGCGATCAATTGGATTGGAAAGAGGAACAACTGCAGTTTAGGGTATCTAGATCCATCTATCTTTTTTTTTAGACAAAGATCCATCGATCGATTGAGTTCACGGAGAAGGGAAATAGCGAGCGGCGGCCCCTATGAGGCCCAAAACTGGGAGCGCCAGCCTGTAACCAGCCCAGTAGAAAGATGCCAAGACAAAGTTCAGCCCAAAATGGGGGCCCTAAGATTTGGGGGCCCTGTGCGAGCGCACAGCTCGCACAGGCCCATGAACGGCCCTGAAGTACCCTTTAAAGGGACGATACGGCCCTCATGGCTTTGTTTTTAACTTGGGCTTACTGACATGGTGTTGCCTAATAAACCATCAACGTAGTCAAAACCAGTCAACATAGTTAGAACCAGGCAAAGCAGGGTAGAGGGATGATTTGTGAACCAAACGACAAGTTAAGGGTGTAGAACAACTGGTTTTGAAGTCGAGGGTTGAATCTTAAACCGAGTGGCTAATTCAGGGTTGTAATGTCAACATTTCTGTTAAACGACAATTAGGCTTTGTGACATTTGGACATGTATTTTTCTTAGATTAATTAACCATGTTTAAGATAGGCAATCTGTTGTATAGGAGTACCTAACTAATAGTATATTCGGATATACTATAGGTGAGACAAAGAATATGCTGCATTTCCATGCGTGCAACCCAACCAAATGCATGCATGCACGGAGAAGGAAATCGGCCGGCAGCGGATCGACGTGTGGATGCCACTTCTTCCTCGAATTCGAGTTCGAGTCCTTACCCATTGCGCAAACAAACTAAACAAGAGACGATATGGGAGAGGAACCGAGGGATATGCGGCGGCACTTGTCGCAATTTTCTAGAGAAAACAAGAAGGCTGAAACTTGGAAGAGGTGATGCTGAAGCGGTTCGTGACTATTTTGTCAAAATGCAATCTGCCAAATTTTTTTAGTGTCATGGACCTTGATGATGAGTCCCGGCTAAGGAATATTTTTTGGGCAGATGCAAGAAGTAGAGCAGTGTATGACACTTTTCATGATGTCATTAGTTTTGACACAACATATTTGACAAACAAGTATGATATGCCTTTTGCTTGTTTTGTCGGAGTCAATCATCATGGCCAATCAGTGTTGCTAGGATGTGCTTTATTATCAAATGAAGATACTGCAACATCTGTTTGGTTATTTCAAGCATGGCTCAAGTGTATGTCAAACCGTCAACCAAAAGCAATTGTAACTGATCAAGCAAAAGAAATTCAAAATGGTGCGGAAATAGTTTTTCCAGAATCTCAATATAGATGGTGCTTGTGGCATATAATGAAAAAGATACCCGAGAAATTTGGCGGATATGATGAATATGACCACATCAAGAGTGCTATTGGCAGGGCAGTTTATGATTCGTTAACAATTTCAGAATTTGAAGTTGCTTGGATGCATATGCTTGAGAAATATGACCTTGGTGATCATGAATGGCTTAAAGGGCTTTATGAGCATCGACACCGTTGGGTTCCAGCATTCGTGAAAGACGCCTTTTGGGCAGGTATGTCTACTACACAACGTAGTGAGAGTATGAATGCTTTCTTTGATGGGTATGTTAATGCAAAAACTACATTGAAGCATTTTGTTAGCCAATATGAGAATGCTCTTCGTGATAAGGTTGAGAAGGAGAATATTGCTGATTTCAATTCTTTCAACTCAACCATACCTTGTATCACACATTTTGACATCGAGAAGCAATTTCAATCAATCTATTCAAATTCGAAGTTCAAAAAATTTCAAGAAGAGCTAACAAACAAGATGTATTGTGATCGGAAGTTAATAATGAAAGAAGGGGCAATAGAAACGTATGAGATAATCGAGGATGTGCTGATTGATGAAGAAAATGGATGGAGAAAAGATATTGTGTACCATGTATATTTCAATGAGGAAGAGTTTGAAGTTAAGTGTTCATGTCGCCGCTTTGAGTTCAGAGGTATTCTCTGTAGGAATGTGTTATGTGTGCTCTCTCATAAAAAAATCAAGGAGGTTCCTCCACAATACATCCTTGATCGGTGGAGAAAAAATGTGAAAAGGAAACATAACTTCGTCAAATGCACATATGGCGGCATGGAAGACACTCCTGTTGCAAGACGTTTTGACAGATTGTGCAATTCTTTTTACCCAGTTGCAGAAATATGTGCCATGTCAGATGATTCATTCAATTCTTTGATTGAAGAACTCCGCACCTTGCAAATTCAGTACTCTAGCAACTCAAGTTCTGAAAATAATAAGGATCCGTTTGGTGCACAGGAAGATGCACCTTGTAATGGGAAAACAGCAAGTAAGACTATACTAAGTCCAATAGCTGTTAGATGTGCTGGACGTCCTCCTTCGTTGAGAAAAGAATCTAAGGTTGATAAGCTTATTCGTCAAGCAAAGGAAAAGAAGAAGAAAGCTGATGAAAGGGAGAAGAAAAAGGCTGCACAGAAGGAGAAGAAGGCTGCACAGAAGGAAGCTGAACAAATGGTATTGTTGCCTATATTACGTTCTTCTTTTTTGAAAAATAAGAAACCTAAATTCACACATGTTTGCTCACTAAATTTGTATTTGTTTCAGGCTCGCTCCATGAATTTGAAAAGGAAAAGGTCCAGTAAAAAGGGAAATTCATCAGAGCATTATATTCTACAACAAGATGCTATGGAACAAGATGACAAACTTCAGGTATCCTAGTTTCTCATCTTTTTTTTTCTAGTATAAGATGGAACAAGATGTCATTTTATCACTTTCTTTGGAGCAGGAACCATTTGACTTGGGCATTACAACTGACAACTTACCCCAAGGATCGACTACAGTACCATTTGGAGGTTCATCGACAATGGTTATGCCTCAAGTTCTGGGAGAATATACAAGTATGCTGTTTCAAGTTCAGCAAGGATCGGCTGTAGTGTCCAGTTCTCCAGAATTATACTTTCATGGAACTGGAAGGCTCAACATTACTATGGATCAGAGTTAGACATGATTTATGTAGCAATTTACCAGATGTTGGATGTAGTACTTTTCTTTGCACCTGTCGACTTTCATTCATGTAGTACCAGATACATGATATGCAACAGGGCACTAGAAAGTAGATGGATTTATGTTTTGTCATCTTGTTTCTCTCCAAGGTACTTGAATTTGTGTCTATCATCTGGTTTAAGTATCAGTTTATTTCCAGCTCGATACTGTATATTTGTCACTCTGCAAGGTACATGAATTTGTGTCTATCATCTGGTTCAAGTATCACACTAGTATCTCTCAGCTTCATACTGTATATTTGTCATTCTCAGCAAACAATGACAGACCAACAACAGTACATAAGGATGGACAAATTTTTATTCATGATTCTGTTTGGAAAAAGTATGAACACAACATACAAGCTACAGCCAAACAATATTGCTAGAACTAAACTACCCTGTAGGATTGAAATTAGCAATGTTCTCCTTCGTTGGCATTTTGACAACCTTGCTAGCTTCACCTTGAGCTGCTCTTATTTCAGACAAAAGCCTGAACTCAAAATGCAGGATCAGACTGTACTGTTCTTCCTTGAGACAACTTTTTTGGTCAACAGAGCACAATGGCTAGCGAAGCATTCACCATTCCATCTCGATGGTGCAATCCGCTGACACCGCAGACGACGACCGACGGCCAAGAGCTCGCGCCCCCGACGACGACCAAGATCTCCGCCGCCATCGCCGATGACCAAGATATCGCTGCGCCGCCCGCTGACGACTAAGTGATTGACCCGCCGCTGATGACTGCCAAGAGCTCAGTTTCCGTCGAGCGGGAGCTCATCGCGACGCTGCCGACGAAGAGAGTCTGCCGTGGTGCATCACCACATATATCCTCGCCAGGCCGTCACAGAGGAGCTCAACCCGCCGCGCGACCATGTGAGGAACTCGCCGGCCGGGCTGCCTCGGAGGACCCTCGCCGTGTCACACCGAAGCTGAACTGCGGGAAACGTCCTCTCCGCCGTCGGCCGTCGGGCCGCCTGGGAGAGAAAGGGGATGGGGATTAGTTTTCTGTGCGAGTCGATTTGTTTTCTGCGCAACTGCGCCTGCGAGAGAAAGGGATGGGGATGACGTGGACCAGGCACCGTCGCTTCGTCCGTACCATGTGCCCGTAAGTGTAGCATTATTGTTGCATAGTAGTCCTGGCCATCTCCGGCCCGGCCCTGCGGCCCACCCAGGCCCGGCCCTAAAATCCAGGGCCTAGGCCTGATGGGCTTGCCTGTGGGCCGGGCTTGGGCCTGAGTTTTGAGCCCACTAGGAGGGCCTGGACGGGCTTGGGCTTGGTATATTGGCATTTTAAGGAAGAGGCCCGGCCCATGTCCCTAAGCCCTAAGGGCTTTTGAGGGCTTTTTACCAGATGGGCTGGGCTTGGGCTTGAAAAGTAGGCTTGATGGTAGGGCCTGGGCCTCAGTTTTCTGCCGTGGGCTTTTTTAGGCCCGGCCCAGCCCATGGCCAGGTATATTTCATAGGAGTCCCTGTGTACTTAAGTCTAGGTTTCCAAACAGCCGGAATCGATCAAGCAAAGAGAAATCACGAATTTGTTTCCGGACAGCCGCGTGTCGATTAAATAGCCTAGGTATCTTTGCACACGAGTCCTTGTGTGCCCGAGGCCAGGTCAATCCTTGATCTATGGCTGTTGGTGAGTCCTTGTAACCCAATGTCTTCTATTACGGGCTCCATTACAAATGTGAAAGGATGTATTGATTGTGAATTCCTTGCTTATAAACACTCCTCTATAAGTAGTAACTTTGTGCTTTCTAGGGATTTTGTCCTATTTATTTTTAGTCTAAATACAAGGTCACCTTTTTTGTGAGATACACTTAACTGTCAATTTTATAGATCAATAAATTAGTGCCAACAGATCTAACAAACAACTTATTAACATTAATGTTTGAAGAATTTACCCACCTTTAAACCTTTGAAATTTTCCACCTATAGCTAGCTTAACCATCCGCCTACAGATTCTCAAATTATTTCATCCACGGGCTCCTTCATCCCAGCCATATATAATTCTATAACCTTCTAATGAGCAGCTCCAACAAAGGGGCCGGCTCGATACTTCACCATTCTACACGAGGTGAACTCGCTGTGATGTCCGGCATCCTATGAGCAATATAGGATTGACTGTGTATCGTATATTTTTCTAAATATTTCCAATGCATGTCACGGCCTACTAGCATAAGCTAGGAGCGGCTAGCTAATGTTGATGCATTTGATTGAGTATATTTTGACGGCTTAGACTTGAACTATGTTAATCTACCTCAATGCTACATATGGCCCAATCCGGTCCGGCCAACATGAATCCCATAACATGTTTTTCTTTCGCGGGACAATCCCATAACGTGTTAGCGTCAATGGTTTCAGCTTTATAAATAGAACGTGTGTCATATTTGCTCCGTTTTGCCTTTTATTGCGGAAAGATATTCTTGTAGGAAAACAAAACAAATATATGGCATCTGATCCTCAAAAAAAGGCTTCTGCGCGCGTGTACGTACACACAGGACACCATAGGGTAACAAGCCTTGAAAGTTCCATCCAAATCTTTAGAAAAATATCAGTTAGCTACATGTTTCTTTTTAATCATTGTGTTTTTAAGTAATGTATTTGACCTCGAAATTTTGCATGGCAATAGAACACCATCCTCTTAACATCCCATATTTTCTGAGATGTTTTTGAAACTTCAAAATATTATTTTTTGCGTGGTTTTCCATGGTTTCCACGGAATGTTGGTTTTCGTATAATATTCAACTTGCTTGTGGCAGGTCGAACAACAAAAGGTTAAGTCACACCAGAAAAAGATTTATCATATTCGCTTGTTAAGATACTCAATTTGTTATATAAAAGGATTTATCTCATGTACTGAAGCCAGTTTAATCAATTTCATAGTTGACACTAATTTTCTTGTTATTGACCATGGATTTAAACACATACTTATCAACCAAATTATCCGAATACAGTGAAGCCAAGTTAATGCATTGTTTTAATCAATTCAATAGTTGACTCTAATTTTGATTAGAACTCGATATTGAGCGGGGTATGCTCTTGACCCACAACCGTAGTGTCAGGGTTACAATCCTGACAATGAGTACTAGGGGTATGAAAGAGGGGCAGAGCCTAGCTATAGCGCAGGTGTAACACTCAGTGTTTAACGAGTTCAGGCCCCTCTCGGTGGAGGTAATTGCCATACGTCTTGTGCCCTGGGGCTTGGTTTTCTTGAGGGGTATGATTACAGAGATTGCTTAACCCCAGCTCAGGAGGAGGAGTGCGGCTTATATAGTGCGCTGCAGCCTCCATCGCTTCCACGTCGTCTCATAACTACGACAGTTATAGGAGTAAAAGCGCCACAACTACATCAGTTACAGGTTACGGTAGCTATGACTCTACTTTAAGAATGACTTAGATTTCCTCAACCGTTGTAGCTCCCACGTTATCTCTTCACCTCTTGACCCGAGTGATGGTGGTCATGACGACTGGGGAGTGGTCACCGAGTGATGTCGATCTGTCCGAGTGGACCTCCTTGTACACGCATCCGAATGCGAGCGTAGTCTTGAAACCTACCAATGATCGTGTGGGGCCCTAGGTGATCCCCATATGACAAGTTCTTGACCTTACCTATAGTAGGTAACACTATTGGAAATTTTTGTATATGCCAGGTGCCAGGCTCTTTGCTGAGAGCCAAATCACGGGCACTCGGCAAAGTAACAGACGCCGAGAGGGCCTCTCGGCAACAGGCGCATCTCGACAAACACAGGGTATTGCCGAGAGCCATGTAGTGCCCACATAGCCAAGCTTTGCCACATGGCACATCCGGCGGCGGCTAACGACACGGTCATGGTTTGACTTCCTTACTGAGAGCAGCTCTTGGAAAAACAACAGTTGTCGATTTAGTCCCATCTCGCTTACCTGTTTAAATAGTCTGATAGTCCAATTGCATGAAAGTTCAGTGTTCATTATTAAGAATATGTATTAATTTTATGATCCAACTGCACCTTTATCGCGTGCGGCTCTCAGAACAGCAACAGTTGCCGAGAGTAGCTCTCGGTAAAGATAAGGCTCCCATCAAACTTTAGTCCCACCTCCGTGGCATGCCTGATGCAACCGTTAAAATCCTCGAATAATTGTACGATGGTGGAATAGGCCGGGATCTGGCATGGTGTCATGACACGGCCCATGCAGGGTGTGGTAAAAGTTTGGGTGTGCTTCGAATAAGCCTCCACTCAGGCCGCTTGTAAACCACACCATCTCCGAGATAGTCTCTGGGTACCGAGCGGGAACGTGTCCGGTTTGTGAAGGAAGTCCTGGTCCTGTTGCTCCGTTGGTCTCGAAACTTTTCATTCTCTTAAAGGAGGCCATCACATGACACGTGCCAAGCCCCCGCATTTTCTGGACCCGCGTGCAATATTTGAGACATTTATTGCACCGGTAGGGTTTCACCACCGGAAATTGTAGATCTGCAAGGCGACACATGAAATCATGCCCAGGAGCGGCATGGAAAATCCATGCGTAGGCCATTTGTGGAGGGGGCCTGTCATTTCCTAGAGCAGCTCTCGGCATTGGTGAATATTCTGAGCGCGGCTCTCGGTAAATGGGTAACCTGCTTAAAAAGCTCAATCTTGAGCTAGAGCATGAGTTCTTAAAGGCAATCAATGATGATCTTCGTAAGAAAAGTTCTTCTCATCCAAGCGCTTACTCTTATCTACTTACATGCCTCAAGTCAAGTTTAGTAACAAGAACAAGAAAGATTCTTCTTCTAGTAGTACAATAATAATGCTAAATCCAATATTGTTGCTTCTACTAGTTCTCTTGATTCCACTAATGATCCTCTTTGCCAAGTTACACTTGAGCAAGAAAACAGCTTATTGAAGGGAATTATAGAGAAAGGTGTATACAAGAGTCTTGCTGGAGTAAGCAATTTGAGGAAATTGTACGCAGCAAGGAAGGCACCTAAGAATCAAGGTGTTGGTTTTGAGCGAAAGTTCAATGCCAATGGAGTTGAGGAAGAATCAATACCCCCAAGACGAAGTTTGTTCCTCAACAAGAGAAGTATGATCCTACTTCCTTCAAGGGAACACACGCCAAGATGATCTTCCACCACAAACCACAAGAACAAAGGCAAGGACAAGCTTCAAGAGGAGATTGATGCATTTGAAGAAGCACCCAAGGCTTTGGTCAAGTGGATTCCTAAGACTACGCCAAGTTCTACTTCATCAAGTACAACTACTACACCAAGGATTCCCATCAAGTTGATGTGGATCCCAAGAAGAAGAACTAGAGAGTTCTTGAGGGTGACTCCGCCAACATTTTTCACTCATATCATTATGGCAAGGACAAGTGCAATCAACTTCCATATCTTGCACTAGTTCAAGGAGTCACAAACCTCATGTTGGTAAGGCAAGGGACAAGGTAACCTAATGTTTTCATGGACATCATTTTGTGTAAAAGGCCACTCTATGTCTATGGATATCCTTGTTTGTTTTGTGGACTAACCCATGTAGGTATTGAAAGTGCAACTCACTCCAAAGGATTGCTCCAAACAATCTACATCAACATTGAGCATCCACATCTTCAACACCTACATGAAGTCATCATCGACAAAACCCAAGGTTAGTTTATCCTCTAAGGGGGACCTCACATCTAGGGGAGCTTAACTTAAGAATTGAGTCAAAGCAACTCTAATGATGTGAACACATAAATGTTTTATGTAAAAGTGGTAACCCCACTTGAGCTTAAACGATGAGTATGACCTATGATCAAATGTTCTCATTTGACTCCTAAGTCAATATACTCATATATAGATGACCTAGTCATCGCCAATTGTTTGATAGATGCTAGAATTGGTTGTGCATGCTTTGTCACATACTTCATTTGTCATTTTATTGTGTGAGCATGTTGAATGCATATTTTACTCATTCGAGGACATCCACTTGTTGTTTTGATTGTTTGACTTTCCTTCTTTAGCCAAGTGGATGGACAAGAATGCTAAGAACCTTCTCTAGCTATCTATGCTTTTTCGCCTCAAACTCTATTCATGCTACATCACAAAATTTGATCAAGTCAGATTTGAACCACTTTGTGAGGAGCACTTGAGTCCCCGATTTGTCATAGACTTAAACTTCCAAAACTTTTAGGATTTTCGGTCCGACCGATTCCTCCATTTCGGTCATACCAAGATTACTAAGTCGATCTAGGTTTTCATCTCGTGCAACCGATTTGTAACGGTCACACCGAGTTGCAATAATCGTTCATATTGCATCTCTGCCACCGAAGTTGTACCACTTGTCACACCGATGTGGTCGCGCTATATATATCGTGACGGCAAAATTTGGAAAACTCAATCCTCTCCGCCTCACAAGATAGCTCGCTTGCTAACGTGGTTCACGGATCATCGATTGCCGCCACCGCTTCCAAATATCGGTCTCCGCCGCCACAACGGAATCTCCTCCGCTGTCACCAGAGCGAGTTCCCGCCTAACTAGGGTATGGACTCGATCACGCAGCTTTCTCGTCCGATTCTCAGACATTGTGAACATTATGAATCTTGCCATGATTGAATCACTCCTATCCAACAAATCAACTTAGAATAGTTATGATTCGAAAATTTAGGGTTAGAGCCACGAAACCATCTCGGACCCACTGAAGTTGAAAACCTGTCCCACCGATTTGGCAGATGCCATTGCACTTGTAAGTCTTGGTCTGACCGAGAATTACAACGGTGTGACCGATTTCAACTTTGTGAACCTAGCAGCCTCGGTGTTACTGAATCGTGACTCGTCTCGACCGAGTTCACTAGTTTAGGTTCCAAACTGCTTCGTATCACCGAGTTTGAAAATCGGTAGATCCGAAATGTTTTCGGGAAACTAAACTAAGTTTTTGAATCATTCTTTTGCAAAAATCTCTGCATTTTGTGATGCTCATACACTCTACCTCATCTATAACTATTCACTGTGGTCAAGAATACTGGACAAAGATGTCGCATCAGAGTGACAGCCGTAACAAATCAAGAGCGGTTCAATTGAGCGAGGGCACTAGTCCTCAAGCAGCTCGGATGAGGGGAGCAGTAGCACCCGAGCAATTTGCCCAAGGCTGCCACAAGGTCAAGAAAGAAGAAGACCCATAGTCCGAGGATGAGGATTACGTGGGCTTGAGGATGAGGCAAGCTCCAAGAAGAAAGTGCTCAAGAGGGAGGTCAGCTCATCCGCAGTGAAGCCCGGATTGAAAATCAAAAGGCCAAAGAAAGTGACAACCAATGTCCAAAGCTAGAGTGTCCATCAAGCCTTTGGAATCTCAACCCAAAGAGCTCAAGCAGCAGAGGGAAAAGAAAAAGAAAGAGTCAAGAAGATCATGGCAAGAGTGATTGGGAAGCCTTCCATGATGGAAGAGGAGGAAGAAGAAGAGGTCTGCAAAGCATGCACCCAAGGCACAAAAGCTGATGGGTGATGCACAAGTCGTGGGCTGCAACTTCCAAGCCCAAAGCCTCCAAGCCCAAGAATGCACCCAAGAGGAATACAAGGAGCATTCCAGCAGCTGAAAAGAACAAGGCTCCATTGCCGAGGTTGAAGTCAAGAAAAGAAGAAGGGCAGGTCCTAAGGAAACTCAAACCCAAGATCCTGCACTCACAACGATGCTCATCCTGTGGATGAAAACATGAAGATCGTGGAGATATATGGGTTGAGGCTATGAGAGAGACAGATCCATATGCCACGAGGAGAAGGACTGTGGATTATAGGTTTCACACCAAGGAGCAGCAGGACTTTTATGAGACCGCTTTTGCCGGATAAGAAGCCCATAGTTTGCGATATGAGATGGGTCAATGGACCTACATGAAGGAGAATGCAGAACACTACTCGGAGTTTATGACAGCTTCAGGCATGTGGAGTTGCTGATTTTGTTGGGCGTAGCTCACCAACTGAACGATGAACTTATCATGCAATTCTACTCCACAACACATTTCTATCTAGATGGCAGGATAATGTGGATGTCGGGAACCGATATCGCCTACCTAGAGGAATGGGCCAAATTGATCAATGCCCCAAAGGAAAGTGAGGATGACCTGACATTTATGGTAAGAAGGAAATGGATCATAACTCAATGGCACACATGTACAAGGAGATCCGGATGATGCAATTGAGACCTTTAAGTTTGGATCACCATTTTCATTGCTGTGGCTGCCCACGATCAATGGATCTAGGCAGGCATACCATTGCCCAAATCAGTGACCATAACATGATTAGAGGGCATGCAATCAATTTGTTTCTTTGATGTGCCTTAGAAATTCAAGGTCATGAGCCTCATAGTCGAGACGATCAAGAGGATAGCAGAGATCGAAGAGAAGCCGTGATATGCCCCATGATTCAGGAGTTGATAAACTCAAGATGGGCACAGTAAGTATCTCTTGGATAAGGAACACATGGTTCTCTATCCTGATTTTGAGGACAATCGAGTTGTCATGACCGAGAATGAACCATCATCGCTGCAAGCTCAGAGCGAAAGGAGAAGGCAAGACAAGAGAAAGCCGCAAAGATGCCAACTCAAGCAGAGGCATCTCGACCTTTTCAAGAGCAAGCAGAGCAGCTTGGTTACTTAATAGCATCATCTCTCAAGGATTGAGAAGGGGCCACCCTAACTCAAAACCAGAGAGCCCGAGAAAATCATGGAACAAAATTCTATGATCTTGATGTCAAAGTGACTGAGATTCACCACCGTGGAGCAATTACAAGATGATATGCAGGAGAGGAAGGGCAAGACGACAACCGATGCATTTGTCGAGTGCCAAGAGCTCAGAGGTCACCGCAGACTAACCTGCATACCGTGAGCCACCTCTTCAACTCCAGCCAACCAGCTCCAGCTCTCACTTCTTCAGCTCCTACCACGCCTTCGATGTGTTCATCCTTGAGTCCGCTTACACCACCACCAAGACCAAGCCCGAGACGACATAGTACTATGCATTTTCTAGGAACTCTTTGATAACTTGTTGCCAAAGGGGAGAAAATGTATAGATCATAGGCTTCAAGAGAGAGAGAGATTTGCTTTTGTTCTCTCTTGTCTTCTTGGTTGAACTTTTTTATGCTTGATTGCTTGAGATACTATGCATTACCCGTGAGACATTGATGATCATGTGTTTGATCATGCTACACTTATGCCTTTTATGATATTATCTTATTCTTATATGATCATTCACCTGCTTGGTGATGAGTGCATGTATTCAATCGTTATTATTTTGAGCGCTTCCACCAAGATGTATGTGACACGGAAGAGTAACCCATGTGCCTATTTCTTGTGCATTTGCAGTCCAAAGCAAATCCTAAGATATGCACAAATTTAGGGGAGCTCTTGCTTATCACATACTTCTCAAAGCGACAATGTTTTTCAATTTTATTATTATTTGTCAAGTTGATCTATATGTTGTCATCAATTACCAAAAGGGGAGATTGACAGCAAGTAACCATCCCTAGGTGGTTTTGGTAATTCATAATAACATATAGCTCATTGAGCTAATACTATTCCAAGATAAATATTTCAGAAAGCTCAATGAATGGCATGGCATGGATGATGAAAGTGGATCCTCAAAATATTAAGGACAAAGGATTGGCTCAAGCTCAAAAGCTCAAGACTCTTCATTTTACATTTTAGTGATCCAAGATCACATTGAGTCTATAGGAAAAACCAATACTATCAAGAAGGGATGAGGTGTTGCTTAATGAGCCTTTTGCTCCATGTGCTCAGGATATGCTCCAAAACCTCCACTACTTTCTCACATCCACATATGATCTAAACCCAAAGTCAAACTCGCCCCACCGATTCTTTCTATCCGCGCCACCGAAGTTCGATGTCATAGCCATCGCCACAAACCCTAGGCAAATCGGTTTCACCGATAGGGATCTCGTCTCACCGAGATGGGATTGTAATCTCCGCTTCCCTTCGCAACTTTTCGTCTCACCGAAGAGCTTAATCGTCCCACCGAGATTACAATGTAAACTCTGCTTCTTTTGTAACTTTTCGTCTCACCGAAGAGCAAATCGTCCCACCGAAGTTTACTCGACCAACTTCCGGTTAGCCAATTACCAAAATCGGTCTCACCGAAGTTTGTGTAATCGGTCTCACCGAGATTACGTTATGCCCTAACCCTAACCAAATCGGTCCCACCGAAATGCATGTCACCCCACCAAAATCCTAACGATCACTAGGTTTACTAAATCGGTCCGACCGAGTTTGATGATTCGTCCCACCGAGTTTGGTAAATTGTGTGTAACGGTTAGATTTTTGTGAGGATATATACCCCTCCACCTCCTCTTCATTCATGGAGAGAGCCATCGTAACAAACCTACACTTCCAACTTAACAGCCCGAGAGAGAACCACCTACTCATGTGTTGAGGCCAAGATATTCCATTCCAACCATATGAATCTTGATCTCTAGCCTTCCCCAAGTTGCTTTCCACCAAATCTTCTTTCCACCAAATCCAACTCGTGAGAGAGTTGAGTGTTGGGAAGACTATCATTTGAAGCACAAGAGCAAGGAGTTCATCAACACACCATTTGTTACTTCTGAGAGTGGTGTCTCCTAGATTGGCTAGGTGTCACTTGGGAGCCTTCGACAAGATTGTGGAGTTGAACCAAGGAGTTTGTAGGGCAAGGAGATCGCCACTTCGTGAAGGTCTACCGCTAGTGAGGCAATTCCTTCGGCCACTTCACCATGGTGGGATAGACAAGGTTACTTGTGGACCCTCGTGGGTGGAGCCTCCGGACTCCAAGAATCTGCTACTCTACGGGTTGAAGTCTCCACCAACGTAAGTACGATAGCACCACCTATCGGAATCACGAGAAAACATCCGTGTTCCAATTGCGCTTGATTTCTCCAAACCTTTACATTTTGCAAGTTGCATGCTTTATTTTCCGCCTATATACTCTTTGCATGCTTGCTTGAATTATGTGAAGATTGCTTGACTTGTTCTAAATTAGCTAAAATCTGCCAAAGTCTAAAATTGGGAAAAAGTTAAGTTTTATTGGTCAAGTAGTCTAATCACCCCTCTAGACATACTTCAAGGTCCTACACCGCTGGCTTGCTCTTCGATTCTTCTTCGCCTCACTGCTTATGCCGCTGCCGTGGATGCCGGGGATGTTGAGTATATTGATTATTAGAAAGATGAGATAGACTAGGATTTGTTCCTGCCTTGTCTTGTACGCCAAGTTGATCATTGTACTCTATATATATGTCCACGAGGCTCAAACAATACAACAAACTATTCCACCAATCCTCTCTCCCGTCTAACAATGTTGTCAATCAGCAAGGTTCAGGCTAGTGTCCCACTTCCTTCTGGCCAGGCAGATTTTTCTTAGAGGTAGCAACCAAACAGCTCCTTTACCTTCCGTATGTAGAAAATAAGACACTATATTTTAATTTTCAACTCCACCTGGAGCTGATTCGCATTTTGTTATATTTTGGGGCATCGATAAGTCGGCTATTTAGATTGCCGTAGAACACACTTCATGTTGTGGGTATGGTCCCCTGCCGCCGGGTTTATAGTGGGCTTTTAGGCCTCTAGGCAGGCTTACTACCGGTTCCCCGTAGAAGCCACTCGCATCTACTGCGCCCATCAACAACCAATTGCATTTTTGTCAAAAAAAACAACCAATTACATTTTGCCTCAAAAGGAAAACCATTGCATAACCAGTATTTGTCGATGTCATCTAATAGTTGCAAATAGGAAGACTGCTTTTAGGTTATCCATTGTATAAACTAAACTATTTTACTAGACAATGATGTCAACAACAAATCGACATGTTGACAAACAAAACCTACAGACGGGTGATCAAACTGGCAACAAGTATTGCTTGACACCCACATTCTACAAATCAAGTTGACATGCTGACCAATGAAAGCTAGATGCAAGTATATAGCTCAATATCAGTGTGCGTGCTAACATGATCATCCAGAATGTAACGCATGGAGTTCTTAATTACACCTAGTCAAAAGTCAAGATAAGTTCAGCTTTGAAAGTAAATGCATATTTTCATGTGTGTGTATAAAACCTAATTGTGTCAACTTATCAGGATAATCTGATCGACCATGCAAGCTGACCAATGGCCGACAATATCCATCCAAACTTAAATTTCTATGGATCCAAAAGCTCAAGAGAGAAAACTACAGAGACATGATACAATTGACAGCACGTACGCTCTAAACATAAGCCATGGAGGAAGTTGCAGATAACAACCCCATTGTATAAACCAAACAGTACTGTCCATATCATCTACTCCCTCCAATCCATCATAAGTGTCACGGTTTTGCACGAAGGTTAAAAGGAGTAATATTTATAAAGTGGAAGAACATTTTACTAGATAATCACTGTATAAGCTAAATAGTAAACAAAATTGTTCATATCAGCCTAACGCAGCAGAACTAGAAACATATTGAGCTTAAATAGGACCTAATCAGCCAGTTTTGCTAGGCATCGATGGCAACACCCGCATCTCACAAGCAAATTGACAGGCTGACCAATGAAACTCTAGAAGTATGGTCCGATTGACAACAAGTACCCTGGGCCGCCTCCAGAAATTTAAGGCCCCGATGCACATACAACATGGGGCCCTAATTTTTTTTAATTATAGCCCTAGACAGACCCTTAAAGTATACACTATGCTCAATCATAGAACTTTGTACAATATTCTGAAATATATCAAATATTGACGCTTAAAGAGTAAAATGTAGGGCTAAAATTGATGCATATGTACACAAAGTATGATAATAAAAATATTAATACAAAATATTCAGTATAGTGTTTGCCAAGATCAATATATGAGAAAATTTAGTTATTTAATACACAGTGTTACCAAGATAAATATGTATAGACATTATATAATTATCCAATAGAAAAGTAACCTAATTAAACTGATCGGTGATTCCTCATGCCAGGTTGGAGTCATGAAGCACTAGACAAATTGTTCAAAGTACTAGTGGCATAAGCGCACCTGAATACGGGCGCTGTTCCTCGCAAATGCTGATGACGTGATAAAATGATTGCCCGAGCTCATCCGCTGGTTGCTTTTGGTTTGTGGCGCTAGGGCAACACCGCTTACCTCGCAATGCTGTGGGGTTTGCTGCTGTCGTGGATTCGCGCTCAAGCGACGATTGGCCAAGCCAGCAGCATCACATCAATTGGATTGGAAAGAGGAACAACTGCAGTTTAGGGTATCTAGATCCATCTATCTTTTTTTAGACAAAGATCCATCGATCGATTGAGTTCACGGAGAAGGGAATATGCCCCTATGAGGCCCAAACTGGGAGCGCCAGCCTGTAACCAGCCCAGAGAAAGATGCCAAGACAAAGTTCAGCCCAAAATGGGGGCCCTAAGATTTGGGGCTCAAAGTAAAAAGACAGCTCGCAGGGCCCATGAACGGCCCTGAAGTACCCTTTAAAGGGACGATACGGCCCTCATGGCTTTTTTTTAACTTGGGCTTACTGACATGGTGTTGCCTAATAAACCATCAACGTAGTCAAACCAGTCAACATAGTTAGAACCAGGCAAAGCAGGGTAGAGGGATGATTTGAACCAAACGACAAGTTAAGGTGTAGAACAACTGGTTTTGAAGTCGAGGGTTGAATCTTAAACCGAGTGGCTAATTCAGGGTTGTAATGTCAACATTTCTGTTAAACGACAATTAGGCTTTGTGACATTTGGACATGTATTTTCTTAGATTAATTAACCATGTTTAAGATAGGCAATCTGTTGTATAGAGTACCTAATAGTAGTATATTCGGATACTATAGGTGAGACAAAGAATATGCTGCATTTCCATGCGTAACCCAACCAAATGCATGCATGCACGGAGAAGGAAATCGTCGGCAGCGGATCGATGTGGATGCCACTCTTCCTCGATTGAGTTCGAGTCCTTACCCATTGCGCAAAACAAACTAAACAAGAGACGATATGGGAGAGGAACCGAGGATATGCGCGGCACTTGTCGCAATTTTCTAGAGAAAACAAGAAGGCTGAAACTTGAAGAGGTGATGCTGAAGCGGTTCGTGACTATTTTGTCAAAATGCAATCTGCCAAATTTTTTAGTGTCATGGACCTTGATGATGAGTCCCGCTAAGGAATATCATCCAGCCATGGCTAGGCCCCTCCCCTAAACGCGGCCGCGGCCACGACCACTATGCGCCCAAGCACCTAGAGTTTGTTGCGACGCGCTAGGCCGGTGCAGAGAATCTGGGCTGGTTCCCCGACTCCTCCTGTGACCACTCGAGCCCTAGTGAAAGCAACAAGTAGGCTGGCGGCTCTGCCAGCCTCCAGCGTGAAGTGCGGCGGTGCCATGGCCCCAACACCCCCGGCGATCCTACAAAAGCCCCCCTGCACAACCTCTTCTCCTCGCACCTCCTCCATTCCCTCCCCTCGTCTTCACACATTCATCGAGCCCCGCCATAGCAGCCCCTAGCCCGTGAATCGACTCGAGCTCCACCGCACGGCTCACCACCAGTAGTTCGCACCTCTCCACCCTAGCCCAAGCCAAGACCACCGTCGGAACCCTCTTGATCCACTGACCCAGACACGAAACATTAGCCCACTCTTCGCCAGAGATCAGCAAATCTCGAAGACCACTACCGCCGGAGAGGAAGGAAGCGACGCCGTCCGGCACCTCTGAAGAAGCTGCGGGTGCGGGAAGGATCGCCGGAGAGGTAGCCAACTCACTCTCACCCCAAGCCGTCACCTCGTAGGTGGACCATTGGCAGAGCACCACCACGCCTTGGCTGGTGTTTCTAAAAGGAAACCTGATAGGCACGCCCCACCAGTCGGTGACTCGCCTCACTGCCAAATCGGTACGTAAGTGGAGGCGTATTTCTAAAATACACCTTGAACATGGCCACTCGGTTGGTTTTTCTGTTTAAAATAATTTTATTTATTTCTATTGACTGAACTTTGACCATTAATAACTCTCAAACCATATGTCCGAACGAGTTGGTTATTTTTGTTGGGGAACGTAGTAATTTCAAAAATTTTCCTACGATCACGCAAGATCATGGTGATGCATAGCAGCGAGATGAGAGTGTTGTCTACGCACCCTCGTAGACCAGCAACGGAAGCGTTGACATAGCGTAGAGGAAGTAGTCGTACTTCTTCCCGATCCAACCGATCCAAGTACCGAGCGACGGCACCTCCGAGTTCTGCACACGTTCAGCTCGATGGCGTCCCTCGAACTCCGATCCAGCCGAGTGTTGAGGAGAGTTTCATCGACGACGGCGTGGTGACGATGATGATGTTCCACCGGCGCAGGGCTTCGCCTAAGCTCCGCAGCGGTATATTCGAGGTGTAGTTTGGTGGAAGGGGCACCGACACGGCTAAGGAGCGATCTCAATGATCAACTTGTGTGTCATGGGTGCCTGCCCCTGTATATAAAGGAGGGAAGGGAGGGCTGGCCGCCAAGGAGAGGTGCGCCGGGGTGTCCTACTCCTACTAGGAGTAGGATTCCCCCAAATCCTAGTCCAACTAGGTTTCCCCAAGTGGGAAGGGAGAGAGAGAGCGCCTTCTCCTAGTCCTAATAGGACTAGGGAAGGGGAAGGTCTGCCAGCACTATGGCCCTTTTCTCTTTCCCACTAAGGCCCATCATGGCCCATTGACCCCCGGGGTTCCGTAACCCTCGGTACTCGGTAAAATTCCCAATTTCACCCGGAGTGATTCGAAGTCAAACATAGGCTTCCAATATATCAATCTTTATGTCTCGACCATTTGAGACTCCTCGTCATGTCCGTGATCTCATCCGGACTCGAACAACCTTCAGTACATCAATATCATATAAACTCATAATAAGCATCATCGAAGCGTTAAGCGTGCGGACCCTACGGGTTCGAGAACTATGTAGACATGACCGAGACACCTCTCGGTCAATAACCAATAGCGGGACCTGGATGCCCATATTGGCTCCTACATATTCTCGAAGATCTTTATCGGTCAGACCGCATAACAACATCGTTTTCCCTTTGTCATCGGTATGTTACTTGCCCGAGATTCGATCGTCGGTATCCAATACCTAGTTCAATCTAATTCTTGGCAAGTCTCTTTTCTCGTTCCGTAATACATCATCTCACAACTAACACATTTAGTTGCAATGCTTGCAAGGCTTATGTGATGTGCATTACCGAGAGGGCCAGAGATACCTCTCCGAGCAATCGGAGTGACAAATCCTAATCTCGAAATATGCCAACCCAACATGTACCTTCGAGACACCTGTAATGTACCTTTATAATCACCCGATTCGTTGTGGACGTTTGGTAGCACCCAAAGTGTTCCTCGGGCAACGGGAGTTGCATAATCTCATAGTCATAGGAACATGTATAAGTCATGAAGAAAAGCACTAGCAACAAACTATACGATCAGGTGCTATGCTAATGGAATGGGTCATGTCAATCAGATCATTCAACCAATGATGTGATCCCGTTAATCAAATAACAACTCCTTGTTCATGGTTAGGAAACATAACCATCTTTGATTAACGAGCTAGTCAAGTAGAGGCATACTAGTGACACTCTGAGGTTTATGTATTCACACATGTATTATGTTTCCGGTTAATACAATTCTAGCATGAATAATAAACATTTATCATGATATAAGGAAATAAATAATAACATTATTATTGCCTCTAGGGCATATTTCCTTGATCTCCCACTTGCACTAGAGTCAATAATCTAGATTACACAAGTAATGATTCTAACACCCATGGAGTCTTGGTGCTGATCATGTTTTGCTCGTGGAAGAGGCTTAGTCAGCGGTCGCAACATTCAGATCCGTATGTATCTTGCATATCTCTATGTCTCCCACCGGACCAAATCCGGATGGAGTTGAGGCGTCTTTTGATGTGCTTGGTTCTCTTGTGAAATCTGGATTCCTTTGCCAAGGCAATTGCACCGATATTGTCACAAAAGATTTTCATTGGACCCGATACACTAGGTACAACACCTAGATCGGTTATGAACTCCTTCATCCAGACTCCTTCATTAGCTGCTTCGAAGCAGCTATGTACTCAACTTCACATGTAGATCCCCATAGCGACGCTTTGTTTGGAACTGCACCAACCGACAGCTCCACCGTTTAATGTAAATACGTATCCGGTTTGCGATTTAGAATCGTCGGATCAGTGTCAAAGCTTGCGTCGGCGTAACCGTTCTGACGAGCTCTTTGTCACCGCCATAAATGAGAAACATATCCTTAGTTCTTCTCAAGTACTTAAGGATGTTCTTGACCGCTGTCCGATGATCCACTCTGGATTACTTTGGTACCTGCCGCTAAACTTACAGCAAGGCACACATCAGGTCTGGTACACAGCATTGCATACATGATAGAGCCTATGGCTGAAGCATAGGAACATCTTTCATTTTCTCTCTATCTTCTGCGGTGGTCGGGCATTGAGTCTTACTCAACTTCACACCTTGTAATACCGGCAAGAACCCTTTCTTTGCTCGATCCATTTTGAACTTTTTCAAAACTTTATCAAGGTATGTGCTTTGTGAAAGTCCTATTAAGCGTCTTGATCTATCTCTATAGATCTTAATGCCCAATATGTAAGCAGCTTCACGAGGTCTTTCATCGAAAAACTCTTATTCAAGTATCCCTTTATGCTATCCAGAAATTCTATATCATTTCCGATCAATAATATGTCATCCACATATAATATCGAAATGCTCTGAGCTCCCACTCACTTTCTTGTAAATACGAGCTTCTCCAAAAGTGCATATAAAACCAAATGCTTTGATCACACTATCAAAACGTTTATTCCAACTCCGAGAGGCTTGCACCAGTCCATAAATGGATCGCTGGAGCTTGCACACTTTGTTAGCTCCTTTGGATCGACAAAACCTTCTGGTTGCATCATATACAACTCTTCTTCCGAAATCCATTCAGAATGCAGTTTTAACATCCATTTGCCAAATTTCATAATCATAAAATGCGGCAATTGCTAACATGATTCGGACGGACTTAAGCATCGCCACGGGTGAGAAGGTCTCATCGTAGTCAATCCCTTGAACTTGTCGAAAACCTTTTGCAACAAGTCGAGCTTTATAGACGATAACATTACCATCAGCGTCGGTCTTCTTCTTGAAGATCCATTTATTCTCAATTGCTTGCCGATCATCGGGCAAGTCAACCAAAGTCCACACTTTGTTCTCATACATGGATCCCATCTCAGATTTCATGGCCTCAAGCCATTTTGTGGAATCTGGGCTCACCATCGCTTCTTCATAGTTCGTAGGTTCATCATGTTCCAAATAACATGACTTCCAAAATAGGATTACCGTACCACTCAGTGCGGATCTTGCTCTGGTTGATCTCTGAAGTTCTGAGAAACTTGATCTGAAGTTTCATGATCATCATCATTAGCTTCCTCCCTATTTGGTGTAGGTGTCACGAAACTGTTTTTCGTGATGTACTATTCTCAATAAGGGAGTAGATACAGATTATCTCATCAAGTTCTACTTTCCTCCCACTCACTTCTTTCGTGAGAAACTCTTTCTCCAAAAAGTTTCCGAATTTAGCAACAAAATCTTGCCTTCGGATCTGTGATAGAAGGTGTACCCAACTGTCTCCTTTGGGTATCCTATGAAGACACATTTCTCGATTTGGGTTCGAGCTTATCAGGTTGAAGCTTTTTCACATAAGCATCGCAGCCCCAAACTTTCAAAAGCGACAACTTTGGTTTCTTGCCAAACCATAGTTCATAAGGTGTCGTCTCAGCGGATTTAGATGGTGCCCTATTTAAAGTGAATGCAGCCGTCTCTAAAGCATAACCCCAAAATGATAGCGGTAAATCAGTAAGAGTCATCATAGATCGCACCATATCTAATAAAATACGATTCGACGTTCGGACACACCATTACGTTGTGGTGTTCCGGTGGCGTAAGTTTGAAACTATTCCGCATTGTTTCAAATGTAGACCAAACTCGTAACTCAAATATTCCCTCCACGATCAGATCGTAGAAACTTTATTTTCTTGTTACGATGATTTTCCACTTCACTCTGAAATTCTTTGAACTTTTCAAATGTTTCAGACTTGTGTTTCATTAAGTAGATATACCCATATCTGCTCAAATCATCTGTGAAGGTGAGAAAATAACGATATCCGCCACGAGCCTCAACATTCATTGGACCACATACATCGGTATGTATGATTTCCAATAAATCTGTTGCTCTCTCCATAGTTCGGAGAGCGGTGTTTTAGTCATCTTGCCCATAAGGCACGGTTCATAAGTGCCAAGTGATTCATAATCAAGTGACTCCAAAAGTCCATCAAGTATGGAGTTTCTTCATGCGCTTTACATCGATATGACCTAAGCGGCAAGTGCCACAAATAAGTTGCACCATCATTATCAACTCTGCATCTTTTGGTTTCAACATTATGAATATGTGTATCACTACTATCAAGATTAAGTAAAACAAACCATTCTTCAATGGTGCATGACCATAAAAGATATTATTCATATAAATAGAACAACCATTATTCTCGATTTAAATGAATAACCGTCTCGCATCAAACAAGATCCAGATATAATGTTCATGCTCAACGCTGGTACTAAATAACAATTATTTAGGTCTAATACTAATCCGAAGGTAGATGTAGAGGTAGCGTGCCGACTGCGATCACATCGACTTTGGAACCATTTCCCAGCGCATTGTCACCTCGTCCTTAGCCAATCTTCGCAATCCGTAGCCCTGTTTGAGTTGCAAATATTAGCAATGAACCAGTATCAAATACCAGTGCTCTGCGAGTATTAGTAAGGTACACATCAATAACATGTATATCACATATACCTTTGTTAACCTTGCCATCCTTCTTATCCGCCAAATACTTGGGGCAGTTCCGCTTCCAGTGACCAGCCTGCTTGCAATAGAAGCACTCAGTTTCAGGCTTAGGACCAGACTTGGGTTTCTTCTCTTGATCAGCAACTTGCTTGCCGCTCTTTTTGAAGTTTCCCTTTTTCTTTCCTTTGCCCTTTTTCTTGAAACTAGTGGTTTTGTTAACCATCAACACTTGATGCTCCTTTTGATTTCTACCTCCATGACTTTCAAAGCATCGCGAAGAGCTCGGGCATTGTTTTGGTCATCCCTTGCATATTATAGTTCATCACGAAGCTCTTGTAGCTTGGTGGCAGTGATTGGAGAATTCTGTCAATGACGCAATCATCCGGAAGATTAACTCCCAGTTGAATCAAGTGATTGTTATATCCGGACATTCGAGTATATGCTCACCGACAAACGTTCTCCTCCATCTTACAGCTATAGAACTTATTGGAGACTTCATATCTCTCAATCCGGGCATTCGCTTGGAATATTAACTTCAACTCTGGAACATCTCATATGCTCCATGGTGTTCAAAACGACGTTGAAGTCCCGGTTCTAAGCCGTAAAGCATGGCACATCTGAACTATAGAGTAGTCATCAGCTTTGCTTTGCGGACGTTCATAACTTCCGGCGCAGCCCTTGCATCAGGCACGGCACCTAACGGTGCTTCCGGGCGTAATTCTTCAATGCAGCAATAAGGATAATCCTCAAATTACGGACCCAGTCCGTGTAATTGCTGCCATCATCTTTCAACTTTGCTTTCTCAAGGAACGCATTAAAATTCAACGGAACAACAAGACGAGCCATCTATCTACACATCATAGACAAGCAAGATACTATCGGTACTAAGTTCATGATAAATTTAAGTTCAATTAATCATATTACTTAAGAACTCCCACTTAGAAAAATATCCTCCAATTCTCTAAGTGATTGCGTGATCCATATCAACTACACCATGACCGATCATCACGTGTGATGGAGTAGTTTCAATGGTGAACATCAATATGTTGATCATATCTACTATATGATTCACGCTCGACCTTCGGTCTCCGTGTTCCGAGGTCATATCTTATATGCATAGCTCGTCAAGTATAACCTGAGTATTCTGCGTGTGCAACTGTTTTGCACCGTTGTATTTGAGCGTAGAGCCTATCACACCCGATCATCACGTGGTGTCTCAGCACGAAGAACTTTCATAGCGGTGCATACTCGGGAGAACACTTCTTGATAATTTAGTAAGGGATCATCTTATAATGCTACCGTCAATCAAAGCAAAATAAGATGCATGAAGGATTAACATCACATGCAATCAATATAAGTGATATGATATGGCCATCATCATCTTGTGCTTGTGATCTCCATCTCCAAGCACCGTCATGATCACCATCGTCACCGGCGCGACACCTTGATCTCCATCGTAGCATCGTTGTCGTCTCGCCAATCTTATGCTTCTCGACTATCGCTACCGTTTAGTGATAAAGTAAAGCATTACAGTAGCGATTGCATTGCATACAATAAGCGACAACCATATGGCTCCTGCCGATTGCCGATAACCGGTTACAAAACATGATCATCTCATACAATAAAATTCAGCATCATGTCTTGACCATATCACATCACAACATGCCCTGCAAAAACAAGTTAGGCGTCCTCTACTTTGTTGTTGCAAATTTTACGTGGCTGCTACGGGCTGAGCAAGAACCGTTCTTACCTACGCATCAAAACCACAGCGATACTTCGTCAAATAGACTCCGTTTAACCTTCTCAAGGACCGGGCGTATGCACTCGATTCAACTAAAGTGAGAGAGACAGACACCCGCCGGTCACCTTTAAGCAACGAGTGCTCGGGCGGTGAAACCAGTCTCGCGTAAGCGTCTGGCGTAATGTCGGTCCGGGCGCTTCATCTCACAATACCGCTGAACCAAAGTATGACATTTGGTAGGCAGTATGACTTGTATCGTCCACAACTCACTTGTGTTCTACTCGTGCACATGACATCAACGCATAAAACCAGGCTCGGATGCCTTTGTTGGGGAGCGTAGTAATTTCAAAAATTTTCCTACGATCACGCAAGATCATGGTGATGCATAGCAGCGAGATGAGAGTGTTGTCTCACGCCCTCGTAGACCAGCAGCGGAAGCGTTGACGCAGCGTAGAGGAAGTAGTCGTACTTCTTCCCGATCCAACCGATCCAAGTACCGAGCGTCACGGCACCTCCGAGTTGCACACGTTCAGCTCGATGGCGTCCCTCGAACTCCGATCCAGCCGAGTGTTGAGGAGAGTTTCGTCGACGACGGCGTGGTGGCGATGATGATGTTCCACGGCGCAGGGCTTCGCCTAAGCTCCATAGCGGTATATTCGAGGTGTAGTTTGGTGGAAGGGGCACCGCACACGGCTAAGGAACGATCTCAATGATCAACTTGTGTGTCATGGGTGCCCCTGCCCTGTATATAAAGGAGGGAAGGGAGGGCTGGCCGGCCAAGGAGAGGTGCGCCAGGGTGTCCTACTCCTACTAGGAGTAGGATTCCCCCAAATCCTAGTCCAACTAGGTTTCCCCAAGTGGGAAGGGGAGAGAGAGGCGCCCCTTCTCCTAGTCCTAATAGGACTAGGGAAGGGGGAAGGTGCGACCAGCACTATGGCCCCTTTCTCTTTCCCACTAAGGCCCATCATGGCCCATTGACCTTCGGGGTTCGGTAACCCTCGGTACTCAGTAAAATTCCCAATTTCACCCGGAGTGATTCGGAGTCAAACATAGGCTTCCAATATATCAATCTTTATGTCTCGACCATTTGAGACTCCTCGTCATGTCCGTGATCTCATCCGGACTCGAACAACCTTGGTACATCAATATCATATAAACTCATAATAAGCATCATCGAAGCGTTAAGCGTGCGGACCCTACGGGTTCGAGAACTATGTAGACATGACCGAGACACCTCTCGGTCAATAACCAATAGCGGGACCTGGATGCCCATATTGGCTCCTACATATTCTACGAAGATCTTTATCGGTCAGACCGCATAACAACATCGTTTTCCTTTGTCATCGGTATGTTACTTGCGAGATTCGATCGTCGGTATCCAATACCTAGTTCAATCTCGTTCTTGGCAAGTCTCTTTTCTCGTTCCGTAATACATCATCTCACAACTAACACATTTAGTTGCAATGCTTGCAAGGCTTATGTGATGTGCATTACCGAGAGGGCCAGAGATACCTCTCCGACAATCGGAGTGACAAATCCTAATCTCAAATAAGCCAACCCAACATGTACCTTCGGAGACACCTGTAATGTACCTTTATAATCACCCGATTCGTTGTGGCGTTTGGTAGCACCCAAAGTGTTCCTCGGGCAAGCGGGAGTTGCATAATCTCATAGTCATAGGAACATGTATAAGTCATGAAGAAAAGCACTAGCAACAAACTATACGATCAGGTGCTATGCTAATGGAATGGGTCATGTCAATCAGATCATTCAACCAATGATGTGATCCCGTTAATCAAATAACAACTCCTTGTTCATGGTTAGGAAACATAACCATCTTTGATTAACGAGCTAGTCAAGTAGAGGCATACTAGTGACACTCTGTAGGTTTATGTATTCACACATGTATTATGTTTCCGGTTAATACAATTCTAGCATGAATAATAAACATTTATCATGATATAAGGAAATAAATAATAACATTATTATTGCCTCTAGGGCATATTTCCTTCAATTTTGCATTATTTTTCTTATGTTTTTGTCCTTCTGTATGCAGAGTTTGGGATTTATTTGACTTGTCTAGATTTTGCTAGACAAATTTTTACTTATTTTTTCTTTATTATAGATTTTTAAATTATTTTCAGAAGGAATTTATCCAGGAGGTGAAGACCAGGAGTACTTTGATAGTCCATTTCAGCAAGGGAAGCCATCACCTCCATTTGCTTGATGGCATTGCAAGGCCATGGGTTCAACTTGAAGTTTTCAGTACTTTTTTTTGTTGATTTACTTTGCTTGTAGTAGAAATGTTGTGGCTGGAATAGTTGAGCTAGAAATCTTGGTCACTTTAGCTTAAGCCACTTATTTGAGTAGTGACTCTTAGCAAGAAGAGAATGAATGAACATAGCCATAGAATGGGCAATTCTTTGACAACATAAACCATAACCATTAAATCAGTAACATAAAAGAGATCCCTCGAGGAAAGACTTTACATATAGGGGTGTTCTTTTATGAATAAACCCACTGGAATAAAGAATGAACTGAACTAGGTCAATTAAAGTAGGATTATTTGTGGAAGCAAGTTCATTTAATCCAGCCTTAATAACTGGTCAATTCAAGTGCCAGAGAACTGAACCTTTTACGTATGTCCACATTTGCCTGAGTTGGGGGGGGGGGCTTGTTTCGTTTGTATTTATATCTCTTTCGCGTGTCTCCAAAGAGGGAATTCGGGACGTGTAGACTTCCTTGACTGGGAAGCTGTCGTTCACTCAAGAGAGCATGGGTTGGTAGGTGTGAGATCGGAGAGTAAACATTCCCAGGGGGAATAATTTGTGCCACGGGGTGGCAAGGACCCTGATCCTCTCACCCTGGGCTAGCCTACGGTAGGTTGGAGACATGGTTAGAGTGCCATGCTATGAGTGGAATTTGTAGACGATGAGTCTATGGTGTGGGTAAAGTGTATAACCTCTGCGTAGTGTGTGTTAAATCTATTCAAATAGCCGAGACCCCGACAATGGGACATAGTTCGCGTTAAGTGATAACCTGCAAGTGCATAGTGTTTAGTTGTAGCCTTTTTGAAATAAGAGTATCGACCCAGAAGGAGCACAAGAATCAGACTTTTGCCTATGTATTTTTGTTCCTGCAGATAATCATAGACTTCAAGCAGAATGAGGGCAAATATAATAATTGAGTAGCGTAGTGACTTGTCACAAAATAATATAAAAGTAAACAAAGAGCAAGGATTGTATTGACGGAAGTATTGACGGAAGAAACAACAGAATGTAAAGGCGTTCGCAGGGAGTCTAGAATCCCCATTGGTATGTTTCTAGCACACTTATGCATAAGCATAGTATGGGATGGATACTTGAGCCATTGTTGACAATTATGCTGGGCGGAGCCGGGTAAAGTACGCGTTCTACTTGTGGTAGACTTTGTGCCATACATGTCACCATCATAGTCTGCCAGAGGGTTACGGCTCATGATAATTAAGGGTTACCTGTGGACGCGACCTCTCTAAGGGTTCTCCGTAATTCCCTGGTCAATTGCAAAGGTTAGGAGCAGCAGGCTTTACTATCACTTGAATTACCTTCACAACCTAGCCCTTTACAGCAGCGGTGATATACTTTATGGACACAAGGCAAAAATGCTGAGTGGGGCCCTTGACAACATTCACAAAGTTATTAAACTAAGCGTTCAACAGGGATCCCATATCCACAATAACGTTTCAGATCCTACACATACCAAGGTTCATCCATATCCACGAGAACTAGCACTACTGCGGGATGTTGTTAGCGACATTGTAATCGAGACCCTTGAAGAAACGTGTGTGATGCATTAATTGCAAGCGGTGATGTAATACAACCGTAAAAGAGATACACAATGTTTGCGATGGCTGAGACACCAAACACGATTAAGATTATAGTTGTGTGTGCGATGCATGGCATACATTTCACTCGAATGAACTACGATGAGCATGACAGCGTAAACGGTCAGCCAAATGAAGGTGTGTGCGGTATACAACATACAGTTCACTCGGATGAACTGTTTGTGATTAGGCAAGACAACGAAGCGGTGAGCCAGATTAAGGTGTATGCGATATGCGGCATACAGTTCACTCGGATGAAGTATTTTTGATTAGGCAACACAACAGAAATGGTCAGCCAGATCAAGATGCGTGCGATAGACGGCATACACTTCACATGGATGAACTGTTTGCAATTAGCCACAACAAACAGAAACGGTCAGGCAGATCAAGGTGTGTGCGCTAGACGGGCACACATTCTAATTAAAAGAAGCATGCATGATGGTAATAAAGAGCGCACATGGTTGATGGAACAAGTTGGGTGCTAACATCGCCGATTGTGGTGCATCCTATGGTGCAAAGCGACACGTATGCATCCGAGCGTGTGCCCATGTTCGCCATCCGGGAACCGTGTCGCACTTCAAAACTAGAGCCGTCAATAAATTATGAGCTTGCTTCCTGTCATATTCCAAATTACCACGTTATATTTAATTGCAAAGTTGTTCACACCGATCAAAACCTAAACGGTTTCCCACTAAGCAGCGTATTACTCGGTTATAAATAGTACCTACTACAAGATGACTGCACATTCCTCGTCAATTCCTCATCAACAAAAACAAACAAGTCTTTCATCATCGTTCCCTTGCGTCTGCCAGAGAGAGGCGACCATGGAAGTAGAAGCACGAGAGAGTTCCACCTCGCTGCAAAAGTAGCCGACATGTCCTGCTACGCCGTCGTAGCAGCACAGAGGTCCTGCCGCGCCACCGAAGCAGCATAGAGGTCCCGCCGCGCCGTCAAAGCAACAGATAGGTGATAACCCACAAGTATAGGGCATCAATTGTAGCCTTTCTCGATAAGTAAGAGTGTCAAACCCAATGAGGAGCTAAAGTTAGAATTTATATTCTCTCAAGTTCTATCGACCACCGGTACAACTCTACGCACACTTGACGTTCACTTTACCTAGAACAAGTATGAAGCTAGAATTACTTTGTAGGTGTGATAGGATAGGTTTGCAAGATAATAAATAACACATAAATAGAAGATAAGGGTTGTTTAGATCAAGGAACAATTACGTTAGTTTTAGTAGAGAGCTTTTTGTCACAACAAAGTTATTTGTCCCTAGGCAATCGATAACTAGACCGGTAATCATTATTCCAAGTTACTTTCTCTAGTTGGATCATATGTGCTTATGATTGGAACTCTAGCAAGCATCCGCAACTACTAAAGATCATTAAGGTAGAACCCAACCATAGCATTAAGTATCAAGTCCTCTTTATTCCCATACGCAACAACCCACTTACTCGGGTTTGTGCTTATGTCACTCACACAACCCACCATAAGCGAACCATGAACATATTACAACACCTTACAGCGGGGATCCCTCACGCTTGCGCGACATGGAGAGCACCATAGGACAACACCAAAATAAAACATGCAACTCAAACCAATCATGATCATCAATCAACCTATAGGACAAAACAGATCTACTCAAACATCATAGTATAGCCACATATCATTGGATAATAATATATAGCGTTGAGCACCATGTTTAAGTAGAGATTACAGCGGGGAGAAGAGGTGTTACACCGCTCCATAGAAGAAGAGAGAGTTGGTGATGATGGCGGCGAAGTTGTTGGTGTAAACCGTCGTCACGATGATTGCCCCGATGGTGGCGTTCCGGCGCCACCGGGAGAGAGGGGGAGAGAGCCCCCTCCTTCTTCTTCTTCCTTGACATTCCCGCTATATGGGAAGAGGGTTTCCCCTCTAGTCCATGGCCTCCATGGCGGCAGAGGGTCAGGAGTGTTGGGGATGCAATTTCAAAAATTTCCTACACTCACGCAAGATCTATCTAGGAAATGCATAGAAATGAGAGGGGGAGAGTGTGTCCACGTACCCTCGTAGACCGAAAGTGGAAGCATTTGTTAACGCGGTTGATGTAGTCGAACTTCTTCTTGTTATGACTGATCAAGCACCGGACGTACGCCACCTCCAAGTTCTGCACTTGTTCAGCTTGATGACGTCCCTCGAACTCTTGATCCAGCAAAGTGTCAAGGGAGAGTTCCGTCAACCTGACAGCGTGGTGACGATGATGGTGAAGTGATCGCGAGGGCTTCGCCTAAGCACTACGTGAATATGACGAAGGCGTAAACTGTGGAGGCGCCGCTGCGGCTTGGAATAATTGATGTGTGTTGTAGGCGCCCCCTCGCCACGTATATAAAGGAGGGAGGGGGAGGAGGCCAGCCCTAGGGGCGCCTAACTAGCAGGAATCCTACTTCGGCTCCTAGTTGGATTCGCCCCCCCCCTTTCCTTTTACCGGAGGAGGAAAGGGGGAAAGAGAGAGAGGGGGGGGGGAAGGAAAGGGGGGCACCACCCCCTCTCCTAGTCCTATTCGGCCTCCTTCCCTATGGGGGCGTGCCGCCCCTTTGTGGGCTGTTGTGCCTCCCTCCTATGGCCCATATGGCCCATATCTTCCCCGGGGGGTTCCGGTAACCCCCTCGGTACTTCGATATGTACCCGATAAATTCCGGAACACTTCCGGTGTCCGAATACTATCATCCAATATATCAATCTTTTCCTATCGACCATTTCGAGACTCCTCGTCATGTCCGTGATCTCATCCAGGACTCCGAACAACATTCGTTCACCAAATCACATAACTCATATAATACAAATCGTCATCGAACGTTAAGCGTGCGGACTCTATGGGTTCGAGAACTATGTAGACCCGACCGAGACACCTCTCCGGTCAATAACCAATAGCGGAACCTGGATGCTCATATTGGCTCCCACATATTCTATGAAGATCTTTATCGGTCGAACCGTTATGATAATATACGTTATTCCCTTTGTCATCGGTATGTTACTTGTCCGAGATTCGATCGTCGGTATCTTCATACCTAGTTCAATCTCGTTACCGGCAAGTCTCTTTACTCGTTCTGTAATGCATCATCCCGAAACTAACTCATTAGTCACATTGCTTGCAAGGCTTATTATGATGTGCATTACTGAGAGGGCCCAGAGATACCTCTCCGATACTCAGAGTGACAAATCCTAATCTCGATCTATGCCAACCCAACAAAACACCTTCGGAGATACCTGTAGAGCATATTTATAATCACCTAGTTAAGTTGTGACGTTTGATAGCACACAAGGTATTCCTCCGTTATCCGGGAGTTGCATAATCTCATAGTCAAAGGAATATGTATATGACATGAAGAAAGCAATAGTAATAAAACTGAACGATCATTATGCTATGCTAACGGATGGGTCTTGTCCATCACATCATTCTGTTAATGATGTGATCCCGTTCATCAAATGACAACACATGTCTATGGTTAGGAAACTTAACCATCTTTGATTAACGAGCTAGTCTAGTAGAGGCTTACTAGGGACACGGTGTTTTGTCTATGTATCCACACATGTATCAAGTTTCCGGTTAATACAATTCTAGCATGAATAATAAACATTTATCATGATATAATGAAATATAAAAATAACAACTTTATTATTGCCTCTAGGGCATATTTCCTTCAAGGAGCCCCTCCGAGATTAGATTTATCTCTCTATTTATCTTCTGTTCCGCGTTCCTGTTTTCTGGCCTTTCATTGTTTCTTAAATTTCCGAAGATCCGTAACTCTGATTGGGCTGAAATTTTAACACGATCTTTATCTGGATATAAGCTTCCTATTGGCCGAAGGACACCTCCAACCGACCTACGTGGTGGCCACAAGCTTGCGAGGTGCGCCTCTTGAGCTTGTGAGCCCCTCGGGCATCATCTCGCGTTGATTCCACCCCCCCCAAAATAACATCTATTCCTAAAAAATTCTCTGTAAATTTTTGTCACGTTTGGACTTTTGGTATGGATATTCTATGAAACAAAAAACATGCAATAAAAGGGAATTGGCACTGGCCCCTGGATCAATATGTTTGTCCAAGTCATATAAATTGTTGCCAAAAGTATGTAAAAGTTGTAGAATATTGGCATGAAACAATAAAAATTATAGATACAACGGAGATGTATCAGCATCCGCAAGCTTAATTCATGCTCGTCCTCGAGTAGGTAAATGATAAAAAAGATAATTTTTGATGTGGAATGCTACCTAGCATAACCTTCATCTATAATCTAATCATGGCATGAATATTAGGACATGAGTGATTCAAAACAATAATCTATAATTTGACATAAAGACATCAATACTCAGGCATCCCAATAAACAATCATGTCTTTCAAAATATCAATGCTAAAGAACGTCATCCCTGCAAAATCATATAGTCTTGTCATGCTCCATCTTCTTAACACAAAGTATTTATCATGCACAACCCCGATGACAAGCCGAGCAATTGGTTCATTCTTTTTAATGCGCTTCAGCTTTTTCAACCCCCACGCAATACATGAGAGCAAGCCAAGGATATAGCACTATTTGTGGAATATAATATGATGTTGGATGTTGTGTGGAGAAGACAAAAAAGGAGAAAGTCTGACATTGACGAGGCTAATCAACGGGCTATGGAGATGCCCATCACTTGATGTCAATATGAAAAGTAGGGATTGCCATGCAATGGATGCACTAACAGTTATAAGTGTATGAAAGCTCAAGCTGAAAACTAAGTGGGTGTGCATCCAACTTGCTTTCTCATGATGACCTCGGGCATTTGAGGAAGCCCATCATCGGAATATACAAGCAAAGTTCTATAATGAAAAATTCCCACTAGTATATGAAAGTGACAACATAGGAGACTCTCTATATGAAAACATGGTTGTTGGAGATATAACTATTTGTGTAAGCCGCCCATGAGGGGCCGGGTTACGCAAAGAGGGATTCGTCAGAAGAGCCCCAAGACCAAGCGTGAAGATGGCGGTTCAATGAAGGGTCTAAAGCCCACAGGCGACTTAAGGCCCGTAGTAGTAAACCGCCATGATGGCATGACTTGTATTGTAAGGTAGAATTAACTAGTCACCGAGCCAGACACTGTTTATGAGCCGGCCGGGACTCTGTAGGCCGCAGGGCATCAACCCGTGTATATAAGGGGACGACCCGCTGGCGGCTTAGGGAAAGAAACAACTCATTGAGAGCCGGGCATAGCGTATCTCGCTCCCTGGTCATCGAAACATCAAGAAATTCCAACCCAACTAGACGTAGGCCTTACCTTCACCGTAAGGGGCCGAACTAGTATAAACCTCTCATGTCCTTTGTCCCGATTAACCCCTTTAAGCTTCCTAGTTGCGATGGCTCCACGACTTAGTCCTTGCAAGAGGACATCTGCCGTGACAATTCCACGATAGTTGGCGCCCACCGTGGGGCCAGCGCACGGTGGATTTGAGTTCTTGAAGGGCAGCTTTGAAGGGCTCAAGGGATACGTAGTTGGCCGGATAACCAAGAGTCACCGCGGCAAGATCTACATCGATGACAAAGGCTGGGGCCCCGACGCCGGCTCAATCGAGTACGGGTACCGGGTCCCCTTCGGCGGAATCCACGTCTTCATCGGCCGGATTGGTGAGCCAGGCCCTAAGCTGGACAACTGCACCGACCTCGTTGAGACGGCTCAGCGTGCGAGACCCGCCCGAGCTCGACCAGTCATGATGCGTGCCTTCGTGGGCTGCGTCCACGGAGGGGAACTCTCTGAAGGATCTAAAGATGGTGGTGATGCGCCCGTCCTCTCGGATGATGATTCGTCCGCCGGGTCAAGAGATTCATTGTATCAAGTGCAAGATGGCGTGCTTGGGGGCTGTTCCGATGGCTCCAGTATTCTGGACCCCTATGAGCCGCCAAGCTGGGCAGGAGTCTTCATGGCTGGGACTCAACCCGACCAAAATTCTACGGCTGCTATGGCAATAACAACCGGGTCAGGAGGCCCTGTGCGCCCACCGGCTCAGATACCGATGGATCTCATGGATAAGCTTACAACCCTGATAAACACCACGGTTATTCCTGCAAATCAAGATGAGCATAACGCAGAGGTGGCACAGGTGCGTGAAGCGATAGCTCGAGCCAAGGAGGCCTTAGAAGCTGAGGACACCAGGTTAGCTACAGAACAAGCGGTTTTAGATGCACGGGCGCAGCGGCTCCAGTCAGAGGCTTTCCAGCTTAATATGAGACTGAACGCATCTAATGAGGTAATGAGAAGGAGGCACCATAAAACTCAATCCCGTTTGCCTCCGGGTTACGACCCTCGGAACCTTTTCGCTACACCCGGTGCCGGCACTAGGAACCCTCCCGAGGCAAATCAGTTCACAACAGCCGGAGCGGGAGGACCGGCTCAGCTTCGAGAGATGCCACCTCCTCATGGGAGTATGGCCCCGCCCCGCTATGTACCAATACCACCGGGTCACTTTTCCAACCCCATGGAGAACTTAATCACAACATCGGCGCGTTTGGCGGCTCTCCAAGTGGACGGTGATGATCCGACAGCGGTTGAGACCCGGAGGATCAGAGAACTTGTTCAGACAGCCCTGGCGCAGCAAGAGACTTATTCTTACAGCCGGGACAAGATTCATTCAACTCCTCCACCTTGGTTAGCACCGCCTCGTCAAAACCGGAGTCCAAGTTATAGCAGGCACATGGAGTCACAAGCTTTGTCAAGCAATGCCCAGCGTTGTAACCAGCCCGGTGGCTATAACCCGGTGCAAGACCGAATACGTCAGGAGGATGAGCGGGCGGCTCTGCTAGCAGCTCAACAGGTGGCTCATCAAGATCTCCCAGAGTATCCGACGACTTCTGTTGGGGCAGGAGTGGCTACTAGAACCGGCGGTGTTCCTTGTTTGGTGCCGGCTCTGCGGGATGTACGTCTACCCAAGGACTTCAAGGGACCTCGAAGGTGCGAATTACGGCCGACTTACAGCTGGAGCATGGATTGAAAGTTATGAGATGGCCATGGAGCTCTTTGGAGGTCGATGATGCAGCAATGGCTAAGTACTTCACCATGATGTTGGATGGAACGGCCCGGTCTTGGTTAAAGGGCTTGCCGCCCAATTCCATTAGTTCATGGGCGGAACTAAAGGCCCGCTTTATCCAGAACTTCAAAGACACCTGCAAGCAATCCATGTTGATTGTGGTCTTGACAAATTGTAAGCAGGAGGAGGGTGAATCCACAACTCATTGGGTGCGCCGGGTCAAGTAAATAATACACTCGTCTGATAAGATGGATGCCGGCTCTGCTGTACTCATGTTGGAGAAGAATTGCCGCGTTGAGCTGCTGAGGCAGAAACTGGGGCGCCTTAAGCGTGATTGCAATGATATGGGTACGCTGATGGCGGCTTTAGTCAAATACGCCGATTCTGATAGTACCAAGGATCCCGCGTTTGATGAGGAAAAGACAGGGAAGGGAAAGAAGAACGACAATGGAAAGGGTCAGCAGCATAACCCGACAAATCAAGGAGGCAACAAGCGTAAGGCGGAGGGTAACCCGGAGTTTGTGGCCAATGCCAATGCACAGGGTAACAATCAGAGACGTAAGGGAAAACTGCCCCCTCGATCTGGCGGGTCAGGCCCATCTCTTGAGCAGCTTCTCAATGAGCCTTGCCCGAGACACGGCACCCGGGAACGACCCGCCACCCACTTACGGAAAGATTGCGCGATCATGAAGGCTTTCAAGAATTCCAACATGTTTGATGGCAATCATGGATCAGGCGGCGGTTCAGGGGCCGGCGGCTTTCTTGCCCCGGGAGGCGGTTCAAGTTCTGGTTTTCAGGGAAGTCAAGGTGGCTATAATCAACAGCAGCCTGGTCAAGGGGGACAACAGCAGCAGCAGTTGGGTTATCAAAGCCACCCGAAGCAGCTGAATAGTGGGCAGTATCATGTATTCACTACTAGTTTATGCAAGCTTGATCAGAAGGTTCGTAAAAGGGCCGTGAATTCTGTTGAGCCGGCAGTTCCCCGTTACCTGAGGTGGTCAGAGCAGCCTATTGTATGGAGCAGGGAGGATCACCCGCCCCGGGTTGATAATCCGGGTCAATTAGCCTTGGTGGTGGCGCCTCAGGTCGGTGGATATAAATTTACCAAGTTACTCATGGACGGAGGTAGCAGTATCAACATCCTTTATTACGAGACCTTTCGACGCATGGGTTTAACTGATAAGGATTTAAGGACGTCCGACACTTTCCGTGGCGTGGTGCCTGGTAAGTCGAAATACCCGGTCGGTAAGATTGAATTGGAGGTGGCTTTTGGAGATGAATATGATTCCAGGGCTGAGAACTTAATGTTTGAGGTAGTCAAAATCAAGAGCCCATATCATGCTCTATTTGGGCGGCCGGCTTATGCCAAGTTCATGGCATGGCCGTGTTATGTTTATCTGCAGCTTAAGATGCCGGGTCACATGTCACGCCCAATATGCGACCCTATCCAAAAGGAACTCGACTGTCCCACCAAGGATAGACCCGCATATTGGAACGCTTTTGCAAGGTGGATATCATTACATCAACATTACATAATAGGTAGGGATACATACATAAGGCACAAATGCCACAAGAATACATCAACATCATATACAAGATCAACATCCGACTACGGATGAAACATAAACAGAAACTCAAACGACATCCACCCTGCTAGCCCAGGCTGCCGACCTGGAACCTATCCCCTGATCGAAGAAGCAAAAGAAGAACTCAACGCAAGCAAGCATCGCTCTCGCGTCATGATCATCGCAACCTGTACCTGCAACTGGTGGTGTAGTAATCTGTGAGCCACGAGGACTCAGCAATCCCATTACCATGGGTATCAAGACTAGCAAAGCTTAAATGGGAAAGGAAGGGGTAAAGTGGTGAGGTTGCAGCAGCGACTAAGCATGATATGGTGGCTAACATACGTAAATGAGAGCGAGAAGAGAAACAAAGGAACGGTCGTCAACTAGTAATGATCAAGAAGTGATCCTGAACTCCTACTTACGTCGAGACATAACCCGAAACCGTGTTCTCCTCTCGATCAACCCGAAAAGAGACACTCACGATTCACGCACACGGTTTGTGTATTTTAGAAGAGTTTGCTTCAAGTTTACTACAACGGACATTAACAAATTCCCATCTGCCACATAACCGCGGGCACGGCTCTCGAAAGTTTATACCTGCGGGGTGTCCCAACAGCCCATGATAAGCTCTCGCGATCAGCGAAGGATATTCCTTCTCCCGGGAAGACCGATCAGTCTCGGAATCCGGCTAGAAGACATTCGACAGCAATAAAACAACACCAGCAAAGCCGCCGGATGTGCCGACAAATCCTGATAGGAGCTGCACATATCTCGGTCTCGGGGCACACCGGATGAGCAGACGTCGGGTTGGCATAAACCCTGATTGCCCAGGGGGCGCTGGACATCGCTTGGTTTGGACCAGCACTCGAAGGAGAACGGCCGGGGGCTAAAATAAAGATGACCCTCGGGCTCCGAAACCCAAGGGAAAAAGGGCATAGGTGAGGCAAATGGTAAAACCAATGTTGGGCCTTCTTTGGAAAAGTCTTATTCAAGCGAACTGTCAAGGGGTCCCATAAATCACCCGACCGCGTTAGGGGCGCAAAATCCGGGAACATAATACCGATATGACGGAAACTAGAGGCGGCAAGAGTGGAACAAAACACCAGGCATAAGGCCGAGCCTTCCACCCTTTACCAAGTATATAGATGCATTAATTAAATAAGATATATTGTGATATCCCAACAAGTAAGCATGTTCCAACAAGGAACAACATCTCCATGTTCCAACAAGGAACAAACTTCATCTTCACCTGCAACTAACAACGCTATAAGAGGGGCTGAGCAAAGCGGTAACATAGCCAATCAACGGTTTGCTAGGAAGGGGAAAAAGGTTAGAGGCTGACATGGCAATTAGGTAGGCTTGAGCAGCAAGTGATAGGTAGCGCAGCATAGCGAAAGAACGAAGCAACTAGCATAGCAATGATAGTAGTGAGATCCAGGGTAGCGGTCATCTTGCCTGAAATCCCGCAAGGAAGAAGAACGAGTCCATGAAGAAGACGAGCGAATGAAGCGAACCAAGCGTGAGCGAGCGAATCCTCACGATCGCATAGCGAAACAGGAACTAACAAGAAGAAGGACACAACATGGTAAACACACCACACATGAACAAGACATGATGCACAATCAAGCATGATGCATGACAAATCTAGATGAAGCTACTCATGGCAAGAGATGATGCAAACAAGAACAACACATCAAGGCAAGTTTAAATGAGGCCGGAAACAACATATAACAATTCCGGTAAGTCCTCATATGCAAATTTCGAAATTGGTCCAGATCTGAATAAACTTTAAGTTGAAGTTGTTAAACAGCAAGTTAAGATGCACCACGATGATCTACACGAAATTCTAGTCAAGTTACATATAAAGTTTATTTAATTCGGAGCTACGGCCTAGAAGATATGAGCAAAACAAGATAAACATGGCATTGATGCAAACTGCACTCAAACATCAAGCAAACACCTCAAATCAAGGATGCAACATGATAATATGAAGCTACATGCAAAATCAAGCAAGTTTCATATAGAGCACACTCAAAACGGAGCAACGGTTCAACACATACACTCTATACAAGGCATAACAACAATCTGTCCAAAACAGCAACTAGGCATATTGCAAGCATCAAAACAACAAGCTACAGCATCTCAATATGAAAACAGAAGGCATGGGCATGATGTACAGGTAAAGCATAACAAAACATGAACACTGAGCTATCTCCAGAAATCACTAGAACATGCTCAAAAACACATGGCAAGATTGCAAATAATAACAGTTTCAGACTTTAGCAGAAATAACATCAGGTTGCAATGTTTAGAGCTATCAAACAGCATGCTACAGGAACTTATCATGGCAAACAAAGGCATGGCATGAATCTACTAATTGCATAGAACAAAAGTCCTTTAGTGACCATGAGCCAAAAAGGATCATAAAATATGATGGCACCCATGTAAACATAGCAAGTTATATCACAGATTCATACATGGCAGGAACAACGACAAGTAGGCATGTTGGTGAGCTTGAACCACTCACCACAGAGCAATACATGGCATGGCAAGGCAACTCACATCAAGAAGACATGGCATAGAAGCTACACATGGCAAGAACAACAAGATAGCATGCAAGGATCAACCACAACAACCTTGGCAAAATTGAATAACATGTAAACAATCTGCCAGGAACATTTTATAGCAAAAGTAGAGCTCGATTGACTCAAGCTATGGCACTCCATAATTGCAAACAAGGGCATTGATGGATAGAGCAAGACATGTAGAACAAAACATACTTACTGAAGTATCTCAAAATATGCATAGATCTCTCTGTAGCATCAAGTTAACATGGCATAAAAATATCAGCAGAACAGGGCTGAAATCAGCAACAACAAGACACCTAGTTTGCATGCTTGTGCTAGTCACCACATAGATCACAAAAATACATAGCAAGCACCACCATAAAGAAGACATGGCATATTACAAAACACATGTAGGACTCAAGTTCATAGGGTGCACACATCAATCATGGCAAAAATGACAAAAGTGCATGTTCTGATAAGAATCAGAAACTAACATCACATAGCACTCTTCTAACAGCATTTCGGGCATCAATATGAGCTCAAATGAAAATGATGCAATGATATGAAATATTCTACTCATCAAGGCGAACATTTTGACATATTACACGCGCAAAACGGAGCTACGGATGCAGAGATATGATGCGATGAAAATGCATGAAAATATCATGAAATCTGGGACTTAGACGAAATTTGGAGGGAAAAAGTCAACGGGACGAGGTGGTGCGGGGCGAGGAGATCGGACTCGGCGCCGGCGTTTGGATCCCGGGGCGGTGGATGTCATCCACCGCCGGATCTCGCAGCGAGCGAAGCGGGCGGCCCGGGTGAGGACGCTGGCAGGGGGCGAGGGCCGGCGGCAGAGAGGAGGCGAGGGCCGGCGCAGCTAGGCGGCGGTGAAGGGCGGCAGCGGAGGCGAGGCGCCAGCGAAGCTAGGCTCGAGGCGCCGGAGGGACGCGCGGCGGGTTCGCGCAGCCTTGTGGCGCGGCCGAGCCAGCCAGCAGCGAAGCGGGCGTGAGGCGGCGGAGAGTGCGCACGGGAGGCGGCGGCGGTGCGGCAGCTTGGGCGGGCGTGGATGGGCCGGGAGGGCCTGGCGGGCTCTCCGGACATGGCGCGGCGGGCGGCGGGGCGGACACGTGGCGGGCTGGGATTCGTGGGCGGCGTCGGCGGACGGCGTCCGTGTGGCGGACATGTCCGATGTACCTTGAGGGAAGAGCTAGGGTTGAGGTCTATTTCATCCGATAATTTGGGGGGGGCACCTATTTATAGGTAGAGGAGCTAGGAGAGTCAAATGAGGTGCGGTTTTGGCTGACGCGATCGTGATCGAGCGACCGAGAGCATGGAGGGAGTTAGATGGGTTTGGGCCACTTTGGAAGGGTGTTGGGCTGCACACAAAAGAGGCTTTTGCGGTTACCGGTTAACCGTTGGAGTACCAAACGACCTCCAAATGGCACGAAACTTGACAGGCGGTCTACGATGCTATACCAAGGCAGCTTGACAAACCTCGGTCCATTCGAGACCGTTCAACACCCGCTACGAAAAGAGGTAAAAGGGGCGTCGGGAGACATAGGAGTGCGGATTGCAAAGCGGACAACGGGAAAATGCTCGGATGCATGAGGCGAACACGTATGCAAAATGAAATGCACATGATGACATGATATGAAATGCAGATGATGACATGGCAAAGATGCAACACGCAAGCAAATGAGATGGCAACGACGGCGAATAACTGGCAGACACCTGGCGCATCGAATCCGGGGCGTTACATCACAAAGGCACCATCACTGTGCATGGGAGTCGAAAGGTAGCCTTGGAATGTGAGGAAGGCGACGCGGCTTATGCTGAGTCTGTTTGTGCAGCAGAAGAGCTAAAGTTTTATCAAAATAATGTTGACCCGACGGATATGATCTCTTTGAAGAAGCCGACTACAGAGCATGACCCAGCGTTGAAGTTTAAATCGGCCGCTGAAACAGCTGCTTGACTTTACTCCAGGTGACTCTTCCAAGCAGTTCAGCATCAGCGCCAACTTGGACCCTAAATAGGAAAGCGCGCTCATCGAGTTCATCCGTGAGAACCGGGACATCTTTGCATGGAAACCTTCTGACATGCCGGGTGTCCCGAGAGAACTCGCTGAGCACACTCTTAATATTGATCTAAAGTATAAGCCGGTCAGGCAATTTCTTCGACGGTTCAATGAGGAGAGACGGAAAGCTATTGGAGAAGAGGTCGCGCGGCTCTTAGCGGCTGGGTTCATTGTTGAAGTTTTTCACCCGGAGTGGTTGGCTAACCCGGTGCTTGTACTCAAGAAGAACGGCACCTGGCGGATGTGTGTGGATTAAACGGAATTAAATAAGGCTAGTCCGGCTGATCCCTTTGTCCTCCCCCGTATTGATCAAATCATCGATGCTACGGCGTGTTGCGAGCGATTGAGCTTTTTGGATGCTTACTCTCGCTACCATCAGATCAAAATGGCAGTTAAGGACCAGGTGAAGACGGCTTTCATCACTTTGTTTGGAGCCTTCTGCTATGTATCTATGCCATTTGGGCTCAGGAGTGCCCAGGCGACTTATCAGAGATGTGTGCAAAACTATCTCCACAGTCAAATTGGGCGCAATGTTCATGCTTATGTGGATGACATCATGGTGAAATCTAGGGAGAAGGAAACTTTGATATCTGATTTAAAAGAGACCTTTGATAATCTCGGTTTATAAGATGATGCTTAACCGAACAAGTGTGTGTTTGGTGTACACAGTAAGGCAAGCTTCACAGGCTTCTGGTCTCAAACAGAGGCATTGAAGCTAACCCGGAGAAGATCAAGGCAATCACCTCCTTGGCTAAACCGGCGTGCATCAATGATGTTCAGCGACTGGCGTTTCGTGTTGCCGCTTTAAGCCGGTTCGTAAGCCGGTTAGGTGAGAAGGCCCTACCGCTGTATCAGATGATGAAGAAAACAAACACTTTTGTCTGGAGTGATGCTGCTAACGCTATCTTTGAAGATTTAAAGAGGCAGCTATCTGAGGCACCAGTCCTTGCTGCTCCCATTGATAGAGAGCCGTTACTGTTATATGTGGCTGCCAATGCCTGCGCCGTCCGTGTTGCCATCGTGGTGGAGCGCAAGGAGGCTAGCAAGGAGCATCCAGTTCAACGGCCGGTGTCGTGGAATTGTCACGGCAGATGTCCTCATGAAAGGACTTAGTCGTAGGGCCATCGTACGAGTTAACCTAGAGGGTTAAGCGGGCACAAGACACGAGAATTATCTTGGTTGGCCCCTTCGATGAAGGTAAAAGCCTACGTCCAGTTGTGATGTGATTGATATGATTTCGGCGACTAGGGAGCAATAGCTTTGCCTTAGTCTCGAATCCTCTGTCCCTAACTCGCCGCCGGGTCGTCCCCTTATATACCCGGGTTGATGCCCGGCCGGTCTACAGAGTCCCAATCCGGCTCATACAATAGTCCGGCTCGGTCTCTTCTTTCTTAACTTACAACACAAGTTACAGCACTCAGGCGGTTTACATAAATGGATCTTAATTCGCCTCTGGGCTCCAGGCCTCCTCCGTGGGCCTGAATCATGGACGAGGGAAAACCGGCCCCTCCGGGGCGGTTCACGCTCAGTAGTTGTATCCCCAACATTATGCCCCAGATTGACTTGAACCGGTTCATGTTAATCTTCAACACCTTCGGGAAATTCTTGATCTCTTTTCACATTTTGTAAACCGCCAGCTGCTTGAACCGCCGTGATGTCATCTTCCGATCCGCGTGTCAGGGCGTCCTGACGTCATCCTTAATAAAGAAATCCAAACAGTAAGATTCCCTGCAGTTAATGCCATTCTGGAAATCGAGGCGGCCGCTGCACCGTCCGCCGCTTTTGACTCCTTGATTCTCGCGCCCGTTGGTTGCTCCGGTCCCTTATAAATAGACCGGTCGGGCCTTTCTCTTCTTCTTCTTCCGCTCTTCTCCTTCCTCGCGACGCTCCGACCCTGAAGCTCCGCCGTCGCCCCGACCTTCGACCGGCGCTTCCGCCGGGCGCTGCATCAACCTGATCATACGAGTTCGGTGTTCCTCCGCGGTTTCCGCTCGTCAGGTAAGGTTTCTTTCAAACCCTAGATCTCATCCGGAAACTCTGTTCGTCTCATAGCTCGTAGGTGTTCATACCAGTTCTTCATACTTGCTCCGCCATGATCGTACGGCTCAGCCGTACCGCACACCCTGTGCAAGTGGCTGCCCCGCCACCCAATTAATTCTTTATGCACCGTTTCCTTTTTTCGTAGATCCTCGAGTGTTAGAATTGTTGGGGAACGTAGTAATTTCAAAAATTTTCCTACGATCACGCAAGACCATGGTGATGGCATAGCAGAGAGGGGAGAGTGTCGTCCACGTACCCTCGTGAACCGAAAGCGAAGCGTTATAACAACGCGGTTGATGTAGTAAATGCGTCTCCACGATCCGACCGATCCAAGCACGAGCGTCACGGCACCTCCGAGTTCTGCACACGTTCAGCTCGATGGCGATCCCGGACTCCGATCCAGCAAAGTGTCGGGGATGAGTTCCGTCAACCTGACGGCGTGGTGGCGATGTTGATGCTCCACCGGCGCAGGGCTTCGCCTAAGCTCATGACGATATGACTTCTCCGGCGCGAGGCTTCTCCTAAGCTCCGCGATGATATGACCGAAGTGGAATATAGTGGAAGGGGGCACCGCACACGGCTAAGGCAAGATCCGTAGATCAACTTGTGTCTCATGGGGTGCCCCCTGCCCCCGTATATAAAGGAGACAAGGGGGGGTGCGGCCAGCCTAGGGAGGCGCGCCTTGGAGGAGTCCTACTCCCACCGGGAGTAGGACTTCCCCCCCCCCTTCTCCTAGTTGGACTAGGACTTGGGGAAGGGGGAAGAGGAAAGGGGTGCGGCCCCTCCCCCTAGTCCAATTCGGACTAGGCCATGGGGGGGCGCGCGGCCTGCCCTAGGCAGCCCCTCTCTCTTTCCCGCAGGGCCCAATAAGGCCCAATACTTCTCCCCGGCGAATTCCCGTAACTCTCCGGTACTCGAAAAATACCGAATCATTGGAACCTTTCCGAACTCAAATATAGTCGTCCAATATATCGATCTTTACGTCTCGACCATTTCGAGACTCCTCGTCATGTCCCCGATCTCATCCGGGACTCGAACTCCTTCGGTACATCAAAACTCATAAACTCATAATATAAGCATCGCCATGAAACCTTAAGCGTGCGGACCCTACGGGTTCGAGAACTATGTAGACATGACCTAGAACTATTCTTGGTCAATAACCAATAGCGGAACCTGGATGCCCATATTGGTTCCTACATATTCTCTGAAGATCTTTATCGGTCAAACCGCATAACGACATCGTTGTTCCTTTGTCATCGGTATGTTACTTACCCGAGATTCGATCGTCGGTATCAATACCTAGTTCAATCTAGTTACGGTAAGTCTCTTTACTCGTTCCGTAATACATCATCTCACAACTAACTCATTAGTTGTAATGCTTGCAAGGCTTAAGTGATGTGTATTACCGAGAAGGCTGGAGATACCTCTCCGACAATCGGATGACAAAACCTAATCTCGAAATCGCCAACCCAACAAGTACCTTTGGAGACACCTGTAGTACTCCTTTATAATCACCCGATTCGTTGTGACGTTTGGTAGTACCAAAGTGTTCCTCCGGTAAGCAGGAGTTGCATAATCTCATAGTTATAGGAACATGTATGGGTCATGAAGAAAGCATTAACATACTAAGCGATCAAGTGTTAAGCTAACGGAATGGGTCATGTCAATCAGATCATTCAACTAATGATGTGACCTTGTTAATCAAATAACAACTCCTTGTTTATGGTTAGGAAACATAACCATCTTTGATTAACAAGCTAGTCAAATAGAGGCATACTAGTGACATCTGTTTGTCTATATATTCACACATGTATTATGTTTCCGGTTAATACAATTCTAGCATGAATAATAAACATTTATCATGATATAAGGAAATAAATAATAACTTTATTATTGCCTCTAGGGCATATTTCCTTCAGTCTCCCACTTGCACTAGAGTCAATAATCTAGTTCACATCATCATGTGATTCAACACTAATATTCACATCTGTATGTGATTAACACCCATAGTTCACATCGTCATGTGACCAACACCCAAAGGGTTTACTAGAGTCAATAATCTAGTTCACATCGCTATGTGATTAACACCCAAAGAGTACTAAGGTATGATCATGTTTTGCTTGTGAGAGAAGCTTAGTCAGCAGGTCATCACATTCGAGCCGTAAGTATTTTGCAAATTTCTATGTCTACAATGCTCTTGCGGAGCTACTCTAGCTAATTGCTCCCACTTTCAATATGTATCAGATTGAGACTCGAGTCATCTAGATTAGTGTTAAAACTTGCATCGGCGTAATATTTCTGACGAACCTTTTTCACTTCCATAATTGAGAAACATATCCTTATTCTACTAAGGATAATTTTGACCGCTGTCCATTGATCTACTCCTAGATCTCTATTGCACTCCTTGCCAATCTTAGTGGTAGGGTATGCAATAGATCAGTACACAACATGACATACTTTATAGAACCTATGGCTGATGCATAGGGAATGACTTTCATTCTCTTTCTATCTTCTGCCGTGGTGGGTTTTGAGTCTTACTCAATCTCACACCTTGTAACACAGGCAAGAACTCTTTCTTTGACTGTTCCATTTTGAACTACTTCAAAATCTTGTCAAGGTATGTATTCATTGAAAAACTTATCAAGCGTCTTGATCTATCTCTATAGATCTTGATGCTCAATATATAACAACTTCACGAGGTCCTTCTTTGAAAAACTCCTTTCAAATACTCCTTTATGCTTTCAGAATAATTCTACATCATTTCCGATCAACAATATGTCATTCACATATACTTATCGAAATGTTGTAGTGCTCCCACTCACTTTCTTGTAAATCAGAGCTTCTCCAAAAGTCTGTATAAAACATATCTTTGATCACACTATCAAAGCGTTTATTCAACTCGAGATGCTTGCAGTCCATAGATGGATCGCTGGAGCTTGCACATTTTGTTAGCTCCTTTAGGATTGACAAAATCTTTTGGTTGCATCATATACAACTCTTCTTTAATAAATCCATTAAAGAATGTAGTTTTGACATCCATTTGCCAGATTTCATAAAATGTGGCAATTGCTAACATGATTCGGACAGACTTAAGCATCGCTATAGTTGAGAAAATCTCATTGTAGTCAACACCTTGAACTTGTCGAAAATCTTTTTGTGACAAGTCGAGCTTTGTAGATAGTAACACTACTATCAGTGTCCGTCTTCCTCTTGAAGATCCATTTATATAATATGGCTTGCCGATCATCGAGCAACTCCATCAAAGTCCACACTTTGTTCTCATATATGGATCCCATCTCAGATTTCATGGTCTCAAACCATTTCGCGGAATCTGGGCTCATCATCGCTTCCTCATAGTTCGTAGGTTCATCATGGTCTAGTAACATGACTTCCGAACATGATTACCGTACCACTCAGTGCGGATCTTACTCGGAAGACCTCACGAGGTTTGGTAGCAACTTGATCTGAAGTTTCATGATCATCATCATTAACTTCCTCACTAATTGGTGTAGGAATCACGGAACTGATTTACGTGATGAACTACTTTCCAATAAGGAGAAGGTACAATTACCTCATCAAGTTCTACTTTCCTCCACTCACTTCTTTGAGAGAAACTCCTTCTCTAGAAAGGATCCATTTAACAACGAATGTTTTGCCTTTAGATCTGTGATAGAAGGTGTACCCAATAGTTTCTTTTGGGTATTCTATGAAGCGCACTTCTCCGATTTGGGTTTGAGCTTATCGGTGAAAACTTTTCACATAAGCATCACAACTCCAAACTTTAAGCGACGACTTAGGTTTCTTGTTAAACCATAGTTCATACGGTGTCATCTCAGCGGTTTAGATGGTGCCCTATTAAGCGTGAATGCAGCTGTCTCTAATGCATAACCCCAAAGCGATAGTGGTAAATCGGTAAGATACATCATAGATCGCATCATATCCAATAAAGTGCGATTCTGACGTTCGGACACACCATAACATTGTGGTGTTCCGGTGGCGTGAGCTGTGAAACTATTCCACATTGTTTTAATTGAAGACCAAACTTGTAACTCAAATATTCATCTCCGTGATCAGATCGTAGAAACTTTATTTTCTTGTTACGATGATTTTCCACTTCACTCTGAAATTCTTTGAACCTTTCAACTATTTCAGACTTATGTTTCATCAAGTAGATATACCCATATCTGCTCAAATCATCTTGTGAAGGTCAGAAAATAACGATACTTGCCACGAGCATCAACACTCATTGGATCGCATACATCGGTATGTATTATTTCCAATAAGTCATTTGCTCGCTCCATTGTTCGGAGAAGCGAGTCTTTAGTCATCTTGCCCATAAGGCATGGTTACATAAGCATCAAGTGATTCATAATCAAGTGATTCCAAAAGTCCATCAGCATGGAGTTTCTTCATCGCTTTACACCAATATGACCTAAGCGGCGGTGCCACAAATAAGTTGCACTATCATTATTAACTTTGCATCTTTTGGCATCAATATTATGAATATGTGTATCACTCGATCGAGATCCAACAAACTATTTTCATTGGGTGTATAACCATGAAGGTTTTATTCATGTAAGCAGAACAACAATTATTCTTTTGACTTTAAATGAATAACCGTTTTGCAATAAACATGATCAAATCATATTCATGCTCAGCATAAACACCAAATAACATTTATTTAGGTTTAACACTAATCCGAAAGTATAGGGAGTGTGCGATGATGATCATATCAATCTTGGAACTACTTCCAACACTCATCGTCACTTCCCTTCAACTAGTTTACATTTGATACGTAACTCCTGTTTGAGTTACTAATCTTAGCAACTGAACAAGTATCAAATACTCGGGGCTACTATAAACACTAGTAAAGCACACATCAATAACCTGTATATCAAATATACCCTTGTTCACTTTGCCATCCTTCTTATCCACCAAATATCTGGATATTTCCGTTTCGATGACCATTTCCTATGCATTGTAAGCACTTCAGTTTCAGGCTTTGGTTCAGCTTTGGGTTTCTTCATGGGAGTGACAACTTGCTTGTCATTCTACTTGAAGTTCCCTTTCTTTCCTTTGCCCTTTTCTTGAAACTAGTGGTCTTGTCAATCATCAACACTTGATGCTCTTTTCTTGATTTCTACCTTCGTCGATTTCAGCATCACGAAGAGCTTGGGAATACTTTTGTCATCCCTTGCATATTATAGTTCATCACGAAGTTCTACTAACTTAGTGATGGTGACTAGAAAATTCTGTCAATCACTATCTTATCGGAAGATTAACTCCCACTTGATTCAAGCGATTGAAGTACCCGGACAATCTGAGCACATGCTCACTAGTTGGCGATTCTCCTCCATCTTTTAGCTATAGAACTTGTTGGAGACTTCATATCTCTCAACTCGGGTATTTGCTTGAAATATTAACTTCAATTCTGGAACATCTCATATGGTCCATGGCGTTCAAAACGTCTTTGAAGTCCCGATTCTAAGCCGTTAAGCATGGTGCACTAAACTATCAAGTAGTCATCATATTGAGCTAATAGCGTTCATAACGTCGTATCTGCTCATATTGAGCTAGCAAGCGTTCATAGCGTGCATCTGCTCCTGCAATAGGTCATCACCTAGCGGTGCATTAAGGACATAATTCTTACTGCAGCAATGAGGATAAACCTCAGATCACGGATCCAATCCGCATCATTGCTACTAACATCTTTCAATACAATTTTCTCTAGGAAAACATATAAAAACATAGGGAAGCAACAATGCGAGCTATTGATCTACAACATAATTTGCAAAATACTACCAGGACTAAGTTCATGATAAATTAAAGTTCAATTAATCATATTACTTAAGAACTCCCACTTAGATAGACATCTCTCTAGTCATCTAAGTGATTACGTGATCCAAATCAACTAAACCATGTCCGATCATCACGTGAGATGGAGTAGTTTCAATGGTGAACATCACTATGTTGATCATATCTACTATATGATTCACGCTCGACCTTCGGTCTCCGTGTTCGAGGCCATATCTGTTATATGCTAGGCTCGTCAAGTTTAACCTGAGTATTCGCGTGCGCAACTGTTTTGCACCGTTGTATTTGAGCGTAGAGCCTATCACACCCGATCATCACGTGGTGTCTCAGCACGAAGAACTTTCATAGCGGTGCATACTCGGGAGAACACTTCTTGATAATTTTAGTGAGAGATCATCTTATAATGCTACCGTCAATCAAAGCAAGATAAGATGCATAAAGGATAAACATCACATGCAATCAATATAAGTGATATGATATGGTCATCATCATCTTGTGCTTGTGATCTCCATCTCGAAGCACCGTCATGATCACCATCGTCACCGGTAGCGACACCTTGATCTCCATCGTAGCATCGTTGTCGTCTAGCCAACTATTGCTTCTCGACTATCGCTACTCCTTAGTGATAAAGTAAAGCAATTACATGGCGTTGCATTTCATACAATAAGCGACAACCATATGGCTCCTGCCGATTGCGATAACTTCGGTTACAAAACATGATCATCTCATACAATAAAATATAGCATCACGTCTTGACCATATCACATCACAACATGCCTGCAAAAACAAGTTAGGCGTCCTCTACTTTGTTGTTGCAAGTTTTACGTGGCTGCTACTGGCTGAGCAAGAACCGTTCTTACCTCGCATCAAAACCACAGCGATACTTTGTCAAATAGACTCGTTTAACCTTCTCAAGGACGGGCGTAGCCTTTCAGTTCAACTAAAGTGAGAGAGCAGACACCGCGGTCACCTTTAAGCAGCGAGTGCTCGGGCGGTGAAACCAGTCTCGCGTAAGCGTCTGCGTAATGTCGGTCCGGGCGCTTCATCTCACAATACCGCTGAACCAAAGTATGACATGCTGGTAGGTAGTATGACTTTATCGCCCACAACTCACTTGTGTTCTACTCGTGCACATGACATCAACGCATAAAACCAGGCTCGATACCCTGTTGGGGAGCGTAGTAATTTCAAAAATTTCCTCACGATCACGCAAGACCATGGTGATGGCATAGCAGCGAGGAGAGTGTCGTCCACGTACCCTCGTGAGACCCGGCGAGCGTTATAACAACGCGGTTGATGTAGTAAATGCGTCTTCACGATCCGACCGATCCAAGCACGAGCGTCGGCACCTCCGAGTTCTGCACGTTCAGCTCGATGGCGATCCCGGACTCCGATCCAGCAAAGTGTCGGGGATGAGTTCCGTCAACCTGACGGCGTGGTGGCGATGTTGATGCTCCACCGCGCGGGGCTTCGCCTAAGCTCATGACGATATGACTTCTCGGCGCGGGGCTTCTCCTAAGCTCGCGATGATATGACGAAGTGGAATATGGTGGAAGGGGCACCGCACACGGCTAAGGCAAGATCCGTAGATCAACTTGTGTCTCATGGGGTGCCCCTGCCCCGTATATAAAGGAGACAAGGGGTGCGGCCAGCCTAGGGAGGCGCGCCTTGGAGAGTCCTACTCCCACGGGAGTAGGACTTCCCCTTCTCCTAGTTGGACTAGGACTTGGGGAAGGGGAAGAGGAAAGAGTGCGGCCCTCCCCTAGTCCAATTCGGACTAGGCCATGAGGGCAGCGGCCTGCCCTAGGCAGCCCTCTCTCTTTCCGCAGGGCCCAATAAGGCCCAATACTTCTCCCGGCGAATTCCGTAACTCTCCGGTACTCGAAAAATACCGAATCATTGGAACCTTTCCGAACTCGAATATAGTCGTCAATATATCGATCTTTACGTCTCGACCATTTGAGACTCCTCGTCATGTCCCGATCTCATCCGGGACTCGAACTCCTTGGTACATCAAAACTCATAAACTCATAATATAAGCTGTCATCGAAACCTTAGCGTGCGGACCCTACGGGTTCGAGAACTATGTAGACATGACCTAGAACTATTCTTGGTCAATAACCAATAAGCGGAACCTGGATGCCCATATTGGTTCCTACATATTCTCTGAAGATCTTTATCGGTCAAACCGCATAACGACATCGTTGTTCCCTTTGTCATCGGTATGTTACTTGCCGAGATTCGATCGTCGGTATCAATACCTAGTTCAATCTAGTTACGGTAAGTCTCTTTACTCGTTCGTAATACATCATCTCACAACTAACTCATTAGTTGTAATGCTTGCAAGGCTTAAGTGATGTGTATTACCGAGAAGGCCTGGAGATACCTCTCCGACAATCGGAGTGACAAAACCTAATCTCAAATCGCCAACCCAACAAGTACCTTTGGAGACACCTGTAGTACTCCTTTATAATCACCCGATTCGTTGTGACGTTTGGTAGTACCAAAGTGTTCCTCCGGTGGCAGGAGTTGCATAATCTCATAGTTACAGGAACATGTATGGGTCATGAAGAAAGCATTAACATACTAAACGATCAAGTGTTAAGCTAACGGAATGGGTCATGTCAATCAGATCATTCAACTAATGATGTGACCTTGTTAATCAAATAACAACTCCTTGTTTATGGTTAGGAAACATAACAATCTTTGATTAACAAGCTAGTCAAGTAGAGGCATACTAGTGACATACTGTTTGTCTATATATTCACACATGTATTATGTTTCCGGTTAATACAATTCTAGCATGAATAATAAACATTTATCATGATATAAGGAAATAAATAATAACTTTATTATTGCCTCTAGGGCATATTTCCTTCAAGAATACCCGAACCCTCCTGCTCTCTGCATAGGTCGTGAAGGTTTTTCTTACTGGAACTTTGGTAGATCCCGATTATTTCCATTCGCATGTGAAACCTGTTTCTGTCCACACTTAGTAGATTTTTCAATTCTGCATTATTCGGCGGTTTAACTTTTGATAGCTAATCCGTCACTCCATTAGTCCTCAGTTAAACCGGAATGGGAAGCCGGCCGCTGAATCGCCGGTTTAACAATGCATAATATGCCTGAACCGCTTACTGGTGAACCGTTTCTCCCTTTCTTTCACAGCTTAGTCTTCCGGAATGGCTCCTCAATTTTCAGCCTGCAATTGGGTCCGGTCAAAAATCACTGAAACGCAACTCAACGGCTATGTCACCACTGGCGGTTTGGCTCCAAAGAATGTCCTCCAGTGGCGTGTTCCGGATGGCGAGTTTCCTCCCGAGCCACAAGAGGGAGAAGTAATTGTGTTTATGCAGCACTTAGACCGGGGGTTCTGCCCGCCCGGTTCAATAATTTTCCGGGACGTCCTTGCAAGTTTGCAACTCCATCCGCAGGATATCGGCCCGAACTCTGTGTCAAACATATGCAACTTTCAAGTCTTCTGTGAAGTCTATCTTCAGGAAGAACCCTCTGTGGAGCTATTCCGGGATTTCTTCCACTTGAACCGTCGTACGGAGTTTTCTGATGGTCCCAACATGGAACTAGGCGGCGTTTCAATCCAGAAAAGGAAGGAAGCGGACTTTCCTCACGCCAAACACCACAGCCATCCAAAGGATTGGAACCAAACCTGGTTCTCTGCGGAACACCGCTCACCTTAGCGAGAATCCCTTGCCGGGTTACCGTCCTCACCGGCTCAGCAACAACCATCCGCTGCCTTTACGCTTAACCGCCGCGGAACGGAAAAACTTTGCACCTCAGATCATAAAACTCCGAGCTCTGATGGCCAATGGACTAACTGGTGTGGACCTTGTGCGCTGCTAGGTTTCTTGGGGCATCTTGCCCTTGAGCCGCCGGCCCGGATTGATGCACGAGTATACTGGCAGCCTCAAAGACCCTCAAAGGCGTCACGAATTACCAATAACTGAATTTGAGGTCACAGAGGCTGTAAAGAAGATGCTTGATGAACCAATCTCCGTCTGCAGCCTAACCGGATTGGCTCCTTTCTGTGTTGCCAACCCGCCGCCTGCGGTAAGGCTTTGCTCACCCCTTTTCGGGCTTTTAATACTTTGTTGATATTCATTAATCCTTGCTACCTCGCAGGCTGACAGCTCCTTCTGGAGGCGGACTAAACCGGCCCGAGCTCCGCGTATAAAGTCCAAGGCTACCAAAAAGGCTGGCAAGAAAACCGCCGGGTCTTCTGATCGGCCGGAAGATGAAGAATCTGAAGCTGAGGTAAAACTTGATATCCTTACGAGGGAGTCGCCGTAAACCGGCTCTCCTCCTTGTGTTTCTTCTTATGATTTATCCCTCTATTCTTCCCTGTACTGATAAATGTAACTCCCAGGATGATGCTGAAGCCAGCCATGCCGACCATGTTGAGGTAATCCTTCTTTCTTCCGACTCGACCTGCGTGCGGTTAAAAGAATTACGCCACGCCGTTCGGAAAGTGAAAAAATCCCATTCCTCTACTTATTTGAAGACACGGCAGGCGAAGGCGCGCCGTACAACCCGGCTTAGTGGTCAGCAGATTCTATCCTCCGGTTTACGGATACACCAAACCGGGCGTCGCGGTGACTTGTTCTCTGGCGTTATCCCTTAAAGGGTTTCTTCGATGTCCTCTTAATTAAATCGACCCAATTATCAGGCCTCTTCAACTCTTTGGCGGTTCATCCACCACGCAACTGCCTCCTTTGAAAGTTGCCGCAGGGGTATGTAACTGCTGTCCGTCGATTCGATTTACAATTGCCTTGGTTGATTTGCCTTAATCAATTCTGAATATTGCAGCACCAAGGCTCGCTTGAGTAAAAAGCGAAAACCCTTGACCCTCTGCGGATGCTGATCCGGAAAAGACCGGAACAAACCCACGAAAATCACTGAAGTCGCCAAAGACAGCTCTGGCGAGTTGTACAAAACGATCTGCTGATCCGCGGAAGCTGAACCGGAGGTCAAATGGAAACTTCACAGCCTGCTCCTCCAAACCCGCCCGATAGGCGAGTCGTAACAGTTGAACCGCCGAGCGAGTAAGCAAACATCAAGCCCAAAGAAGACCGCCGAAAATAGCGATGTTATTGTGGCGAGCCTTTGGCTACTGCTGCTCCTAGCCAACGGTCGCTTTAACAAAACATAGTGCCAAGGCGAGTCGGCCGCCGTGAGTAGAGATAAAGGAAAAACAGACACATCGACTTATGACAACTTCTCGCTTAAGAACTGCACTCGGGTTTACGAACGGCTCTATACCAACCGTGACCTTGAAGCTGATGCAGTAAACCGGATGAAGGACGCTATGAGGTAATGAATTATGACTTTCTGTACTTTAGGCTGTATAGTAGCCCCCACGGGTCGGTTCAACTTAGCATAGTTAAACCGGGACTTAATTTCTGTATCAAATGGCAAACTGAGATCAATTAGCCATTAGCCCCCAAGTGCCAAGGTGAATATGTATATTGAGCTTGGGACTTGATATTGAACACCTAACATGCTTCCTTTGTTACGAGAATGAAATAGGCGGCAAAGCGTGAAACTCAAAGACCTGCGAGCCAATCGGAGACTCGCAAGCAGAAACCACGAAGGCCAGGGCGAATTGAGAAGCGGCCTTGGCCACTATGGAACAGCTGAAGGAGTGGTATAAATCCGAACAGGCATTTGGGACCTTGAGAAGGCGGTTTGAAAAAGCAGGCGGAAGAAGCGAAGCAGCCCTTAAACCGGTGACCGAAGAGCTTACCGGACTCAAGCGCCAAGTGCATGCCATGACCTCTGCCGTCTTTGGTAAGAAACCATGCACTATCTTAATTTTGATATTTCCGCCGGTTTATCTTGAATTGTCTTAAACCGGTGCAGGCAAGCGTATTGCACATATGGGCTCTGATGTGCGGAAGAAGCTCAAGGCCGCTTATACGCTGATTGAGCAGCTGTATATCGGTGCCCAGCGAGTCATATGTGCGACATCATACGACAACACGGCGCCGTCCCTGATCAGAGAAACCCTGGACCGGTTGTCCATGAAGGAAATATGCCCTAGAGGCAATAATAAAGTTATTATTTATTTCCTTATATCATGATAAATGTTTATTATTCATGCTAGAATTGTATTAACCGGAAACATAATACATGTGTGAATATATAGACAAACAGTATGTCACTAGTATGCCTCTACTTGACTAGCTTGTTAATCAAAGATGGTTATGTTTCCTAACCATGAACAAGGAGTTGTTATTTGATTAACAAGGTCACATCATTAGTTGAATGATCTGATTGACATGACCCATTCCGTTAGCTTAACACTTGATCGTTTAGTATGTTAATGCTTTCTTCATGACCCATACATGTTCCTATAACTATGAGATTATGCAACCCCGTTTACGGAGGAACACTTTGGGTACTACCAAGCGTCTAGCGTGGCTGGGTGATTATAAAGAATTACTACAGGTGTCTCCAAAGGTACTTGTTGGGTTGGCGTATTTCGAGATTAGGTTTTGTCCTCCGATTGTCGGAGAGGTATCTCTAGGCCTTCTCGGTAATACACATCACTTAAGCCTTGCAAGCATTACAACTAATGAGTTAGTTGTGAGATGATGTATTACGGGCGAGTAAAGAGACTTACGATAGCGAGATTGAACTAGGTATTGGATACAAGACGATCGAATCTCGGGTAAGTAACTATACCGATGACAAAGGAACAACGTATGTCGTTATGCGGTTTGACCGATAAAGATCTTCGTAGAATATGTAGGAACCAATATGGGCATCCAGGTTCCGCTATTGGTTATTGACCGAGAATGGTTCTAGGTCATGTCTACATAGTTCTCGAACCCGTAGAGTCCCACGCAACAAGGTTTCGATGGCGGTTATATTATGAGTTTATGAGTTTTGATGTACGAAGGAGTTGGAGTCCCGGATGAGATCGGGGACATGACGAGAGTCTCGAAATGGTCGAGGCGTAAAGATCGATATATTGGACGACTATATTCGGAGTTCGGAAGGTTCTGAATGATTGGGTATTTTGAATCTGCAGGAGGTTACAGGAAGTATTGGGCCTTATTGGGCCCTGGAAAGAGAGAGGGCTGCCTAGGGCAGGCGCGCGCCCCATGGCCTGGTCCGGTGGACTAGGGGAGGGCACCCTCCCTCTTTCCCTTCCTCAAATCCTAGTCCAACTAGGAGAAGGAGTATTGGGCCCTACTCGGTGGGAGAAAGAGAGGACTGCCTCGGTAGCATGGCCTGGTCGGGTGGACTGGGGAGGGGCACCCTTCCTCTTTCCTTCCTCAAATCTAGTCAACTAGGGCACTAAGAGTCCTACTCGGTGGGGTTGACTCCTCGGTAGGATCTCTCCTTAGGCGTGTGTGGGGCACTAAGACACACAAGTTGATCTCTGGATCTTTCCTTAGCGTGTGGTGCCCCCTTCCACCATATTCCACTTGGTCATATTGTTTGCGGAGCTTAAGTGAAGCCTGCGCGGAGAAGTCATATCGTCGCGGAGCTTAAGTGAAGCCCTCGTCGGTGGAGCATCATCATCGTCCTGCCTTGTCGTCTTGTGGAACTCATCCCGACACTTTGCTGGATCGGAGTCAGGGGATCGTCATCGAGCTGAGCGTGTGCAGAACTTCGGAGGTGCCGTCGTTCGGTGCTTGGATCGGTCGGATCGTGAAGGCGTGCGACTACATCAACAGCGTTGTTATAACGCTTCGCTTTCGGTCTCACAGTGCGTGGGCGGACACTCTCCTCTCGTTGCTATGCCATCACCATGGTCTTGCGTGATCGTGGAAATTTTTGAAATTACTCGTTCCCCAGCAGATGGCATCGAGCCAGGTTTATGCGTTGATGTCATATGCACAAGTAGAACACAAGTGAGTTGTGGGCGATACAAGTCATACTGCCTACCAGCATGTCATACTTTGGTTCAGCGGTATTGTGAGATGAAGCGGCCCGGACCGACATTCAGCGTGCGCTTCTGGCGAGACTGGTTTCACCGCTCAGAGCACTTTCGTTGCTTCGGTCTCACAGTGCGTGGGCGGAAAGGTGACCAAGTAGTGGGCGATACAAGTCATCTGCCTACCAGCATGTCATACTTTGGGTGCTCAGGCGCGGGATATCCGAGGCTGATGTTTCACAAGTGAGTTGTGGGCGCTCATCGAGCACTTTCGTTGCTTAAAGGTGACCGGACCGTGGTGTCTGGTGATATCCTTGGTCCTTGAGAAGGTTAAAGGGCGGTCTCTCTCACTTTAGTTGAACCGAGTATGACTCGCCCGGTCCTTGAGAAGGTTAAAGCGGAGTCTATTTGACTAACTATCGTTGTGGTTTTGATTACGTAGGTAAACGGTTCTTGCTCAGCCCGTAGCAGCCACGTAAAACTTGCAACAACAAAGTAGAGGGCGTCTAACTTGTTTTTGCAGGGCATGTTGTGATGTGATATGGTCAAGGCGTGATGCTATATTTTATTGTATGAGATGATCATGTTTTGTAACGAGTTATCGACAATGGCGGCGAACCATATGGTTGTCGCTTTATTGTATGAAATGCAAGCGCCATGTAATTGCTTTACTTTATCACTAAGGAGTAGCGATAGTCGTAGAAGCAATAGTTGGCGAGACAACAACGATGCTCGATGGAGATCAAGGTGTCGCGCGGTGGCGATGGTGATCATGGCGGTGCTTGACAATGGAATCACAAGCACAAGATGATGATGACCATATCATATCACTTATATTGATTGCATGTGATGTTTATCCTTTATGCATCTTATCTTGCTTTGATTGCGGTAGCATTATAAGATGATCTCTCACTAAAATTATCAAGAAGTGTTCTCCTGAGTATGCACCGTTGCCAAAGTTAGTAGTACCCAGACACCACGTGATGATCGGGTGTGATAAGTTCTCGTCCATCTACAGCGGTGCAAAACAGTTGCACTGCAGCGGAATACTCAGGTTAAACTTGGCGAGCCTAGCATATAACAGATATGGCCTCGGAACACGGAGACCGAAAGGTCGAGCGTGAATCATATAGTAGATATGATCAACATAGTGATGTTCACCATTGAAACTACTCCATCTCACGTGATGATGGGACATGGTTTAGTTGATTTGGATCACGTAATCACTTAGATGACTAGAGATGTCTATCTAAGTGGGAGTTCTTAAGTAATATGATTAATTGAACTTTAATTTATCATGAACTTAGTCTGGTAGTATTTTGCAAATTATGTTGTAGATCAATAGCTCGCGTTGTTGCTTCCCTATGTTTTTATATGTGTTCCTAGAAAATTGTATTGAAAATGTTAGTAGCAATGATGCGGATTGGATCCGTGATCTGAGGTTTATCCTCATTGCTGCCTGAAGAATTATGTCCTTAATGCACGCTAGGTGACAGACCTATTGCAGGAGCAAATGCGGGCGTTATGAGCGTTTGGCTAGCTCAATATGATGACTACTTGATAGTTTAGTGCACCATACTTAGCGGCTTAGAATCGGGACTTCAAAGGCGTTTTGAGCGTCATGGACCATATGAGATGTTCAGGAGTTGAAGTTAATATTTCAAGCAAATACTCGAGGTTGAGAGATATGAAATCTCCAACAAGTTCTATAGCTAAAAGATGGAGGAGAATCGCTCAACTAGTGAGCATGTGCTCAGATTATGCGAGTACTTCAATCGCTTGAATCAAGTGGGAGTTAATCTTCGAGACAAGATAGTGATTGACAGAATTCTCTAGTCACCATCACTAAGTTAGTAGAACTTCGTGATGAACTATAGTATGCAAGGGATGGCGAAAAGCGATTCCCGAGCTCTTCGTGATGTTGAAATCGACGAAGGTAGAAATCAGAAAGAGCATCAAGTGTTGATGGTGACAAGACCACTAGTTTCAAGGAAAGGGCAAAGGGAAGAAGGGAACTTCAAGAAGAGCGGCAAGCAAGTTGCTGCTCGGTGAAGAAGCCCAAGTCTGGACCTAAGCACGAGACTAAGTGCTTTGGCTGCAATGGAACTGGTCACTAGAAGCGGAACTACCCCAAGTATTTGGCGGATAAGAAGGATGGAAAAGTGAACAAAGATATATTTGATATACAGATTATTGATGTGTATTTTACTAGTGTTCATAGCAACCCCTCAGTATTTGATACTGGTTCGGTTGCTAAGAGTAGTAACTTGAAGCAGGAGTTGCAGAATGAACAAGAACTAGTTGAAGAAGTGGCGATGAGTGTTGGAAGTAGTTCCAAGATTGATATGATCATCATCACACTCCTATACTTCGGGATTAGTGTGGAACCTAAATAAGTGTTATTTGGTGTTGAGCATAAATATGATTTGATCATGTTTATTGCAATCTGATTATTCATTTAAGTAAGAGAATAAATTGTTGTTCTGTTTACATGAATAAAACCTTATATGGTTACACACCCAATGAAAATGGTTCATTGGATCTCGATCATAGTGATACACATATTCATAATATTGAAACCAAAAGATGCAAAGTTAATAATGATAGTGCAACTTATTTGCGGCACTTGCCGTTATGTCATATTGGTATAAAGCGCGTATAGAAAACTCCATGCTGATGGACTTTTGGAATCACTTGATTATGAATCATTTGATGCTTCGAACCGTGCCTTTTGGGCAAGATGACTAAAACTCCATTCTCGGAACAATGGAACAAGCTCTTGACTTATTGGAAATAATACATACGATGTATGCGATTCAATAAGTGTTGATGCTCGTGGCAAGTATCATTATTTTCTGACCTTCACAGATGATTTGAGCAGATATGCGTATATCTTCTTAATGAAACATAAGTCTGAAATAGTTGAAAAGTTCAAAAATTTCAGAGTGAAGTAGAAAATCATCGTAACAAGAAAATAAAGTTTCTGCGATCTGATCGTGGAGATGAATATTTGACTTACGAATTTGGTCTTCAATTAAAATAATGTGGAATAGTTTCACAGCTCACACCACCTGGAACACCACAATGTTATGGTGTGTCCGAACGTCGTAACCGCACTTTATTGGATATGATGCGATCTATGATGTCTCTTATCGGTTTATCACTATCATTTTGGGGTTATACATTAGAGACAGTTGCATTCACGTTTAATAGGGCACCATCTAAATCCGTTGAGACGACACCGTATGAACTATGGTTGAACAGTAAACCTAAGTATCGTTTCTTAAAGTTTGGAGTTGTGATGCTTATGTGAAAAAGTTTTCACACGATAAGCTCGAACCCAAATCGGAGAATCGTCTTCATAAAATACCCAAAAGGTAACTATTGGGTACACCTTCTATCACAGATCCGAAGGCAAGTTTTTCGTTGCTAAGATGGATCCTTTCTAGAAAGTTTCTCTCGAAAGAAGTGAGTGGGAGGAAAATAGAACTTGATGAGGTAATTGTACCTTCTCCCTTATTGGAAAGTAGTTCATCACGAAATCAGTTCGATGATTCCTACACCAATTAGTGAGGAAGTTAATGATGATGATCATAAAACTTCAGATCAAGTTGGTACCAAACCTCGTGGGTCTTCGAGTAAGATCCGCACGGTAGTACGGTAATCATATTCGGAAGTCATGTTACTAGACCATGATGAACCTACGAACTATGAGAAGCGATGATGAGCCCAGATTCCATAAAATGGCTTGAGGCCATGAAATCTGAGATAGGATCCATGTATGAGAACAAAGTATGGACTTTGATTGACTTGCTCGATGATCGGCAAGCCATGTTAAATAAATGGATCTTCAAGAGGAAGGCGGACAGCGATAGTAGTGTTACTATCTACAAAGCTCGACTTGTTGCAAAAGGTTTTCGACAAGTTCAATGTGTTGAATACGATGAGATTTTCTCACTCGTAAAGATGCTTAAAATCTGTCCGAATCATGTTGCAATTGCCACATTTTATGAAATCTGGCAAATGGATGTCAAAACTACATTCTTTAATGGATTTATTAAAGAAGAGTTGTATATGATGCAACAGAAGGTTTTGTCAATCCTAAAGAGCTAACAAAATGTGCAAGCTCAGCGATCCATCTATGGACTGGTGCAAGCATCTCGGAGTTGGAATAAGCGCTTTGATAGTGTGATCAAAGCATATGGTTTCTCTGAGACTTTTGGAGAAGCCTGTATTTACAAGAAAGTGAGTGGGAGCACTACAACATTTACGATAAGTATATGTGAATGACATATTGTTGATCGGAAATAATGTAGAATTATTACTGCAAAGCATAAAGGTATTTGAAAGGAGTTTTTCAAAGAAGGACCTCGGTGAAGCTGCTTACATATTGAGCATCAAGATCTATAGAGATAGATCAAGGCGGCTTGATAAGTTTTTCAATAAGTACATACCTTGTCAAGATTTTGAAGTAGTTCAAAATGGAGCAGTCAAAGAAAAGTTCTTGCCTGTATTGCAAAAGTGTGAAATTGAGTAAGACTCAAATCCCGACCATGGCAGAAAATAGAAAAGAGAATGAAAGTCATTCCTATGCCTCGATCATAGGTGCTATAAAGTATGCTATGCTATGTACCGGACCTATTGTATACCTTGCTCTGAATTTGGCAAGGGGTACAATAGTGATCTAGGAGTAGATCCTGGACATTGGTCAAGAACATCCTTAGTGAGGACTAAGGAAATATTTCTCAATTATGGAAGTGAAAAAAGGGTTAAATCGTAAAGGGTTACGTCGATGCAAGTTTTAACACTAATCTAGATGACTCACGAGTCTCAATCTGGATACATATTGTAAGTGGGAGCAATTAGCTAGAGTAGCCCGTGCGAGCATTGTAGACATAGAATATTTGCAAAATACATACGGCTCTGAATGTGTGAGACCCGTTGACTAAGCTTCTCTCACGAGCAAAACATGATCATCCTTAGTACTCTTTGGGTGTTAATCACATAGCGATGTGAACTAGATTCTGACTCTAGTAAACCCTTTGGGTGTTGGTCACATGTCGATGTGAACTATGGGTGTTAACCACATCTGAGATGTGAACTATTAATGTTAAATCACATGGTGATGTGAACTAGATTATTGAATCTAGTGCAAGTGGGAGACTGAAGGAAATATGCCTAGAGGCAATAATAAAGTTATTATTTATTTCCTTATATCATGATAAATGTTTATTATTCATGCTAGAATTGTATTAACGGAAACATAATACATGTGTGAATATATAGACAAACAGTATGTCACTAGTATGCCTCTACTTGACTAGCTTGTTAATCAAAGATGGTTATGTTTCCTAACCATGAACAAGAGTTGTTATTTGATTAACAAGGTCACATCATTAGTTGAATGATCTGATTGACATGACCCATTCCGTTAGCAACACTTGATCGTTTAGTATGTTAATGCTTTCTTCATGACCCATACATGTTCCTATAACTATGAGATTATGCAACTCCGTTTAGGAGGAACACTTTGGGTACTACCAAGCGTCTGGCGTAACTGGGTGATTATAAAGAAGTACTACAGGTGTCTCCAAAGGTACTTGTTGGGTTGGCGTATTTGAGATTAGGTTTTGTCCTCCGATTGTCGGAGAGGTATCTCTAGGCCTTCTCGGTAATACACATCACTTAAGCCTTGCAAGCATTACAACTAATGAGTTAGTTGTGAGATGATGTATTGGAGCGAGTAAAGAGACTTACGATAGCGAGATTGAACTAGGTATTGGATACGACGATCGAATCTCGGGTAAGTAACTATACCGATGACAAAGGAACAACGTATGTCATTATGCGGTTTGACCGATAAAGATCTTCGTAGAATATGTAGGAACCAATATGGGCATCCAGGTTCCGCTATTGGTTATTGACCGAGAATGGTTCTAGGTCATGTCTACATAGTTCTCGAACCGTAGGAGTCCTTGCAACAAGGTTTCGATGGCGGTTATATTATGAGTTTATGAGTTTTGATGTACCGAAGGAGTTAGTCCGGATGAGATCGGGGACATGACGAGAGTCTCGAAATGGTCGAGGCGTAAAGATCGATATATTGGACGACTATATTCGGAGTTGGAAAGGTTCGAATGATTGGGTATTTTTGAGATGCGGGAGTTACAGGAATTCCCGGGAGAAGTATTGGGCCTTATTGGGCCTGCGAAGAGGGGGCTGCCTAGGGCGGGCGCGCCCCATGGCCTGGTCGAATTGGACTGGGGAGGGCCGCACCCCTTCCCTCTTCCCTTCCTCAATCCTAGTCCAACTAGGAGAAGGGGGGAGTCCTACTCGGTGGGAAGGACTCCTCCGGCGCCCGCCCTCCTGGGCGGCGCCCCCCTTGCTCCTTTATATACGGGGCAGGGGCACCCCAAGACACACAAGTTGATCTCGGATCTTTCCTTAGCCGTGTCGGTGCCCCTTCCACCATATTCCACCGGTCATATTGTTGCGGAGCTTAAGCGAAGCCTCGCGCCGGAGAAGTCATATCGTCGGAGCTTAGGCGAAGCCCTGCGTCGGTGGAGCATCATCATCGTCCTGCCGCCCGTCGTCTTGTGGAACTCATCCCGACACTTTGCTGGATCGGTCAGGGATCGTCATCGAGCTGAGCGTGTGCAGAACTCGGAGGTGCCGTCGTTCGGTGCTTGGATCGGTCGGATCGTGAAGGCGTCGACTACATCAACAGCGTTGTTATAACGCTTCGCTTTCGGTCTCTGAGTGCGTGGGCGGACCTCTCCCTCTCGTTGCTATGCCATCACCATGGTCTTGCGTGATCGTAGGAAATTTTTGAAATTACTCGTTCCCCAGCA